>SJYT01027929.1:62098-95024 GCA_006410635.1 Cephalophus harveyi | reverse complement strand
ATGGGGAGGGAGGTGGGAGGGGGGTTCATGATGGGGAACACATGTACACCTGTGGCAGATTCATGTCAATGTATGGCAAAACCACTACAATATTGTAAAGTAATTAGCCTCCAGTTAAAATAAATTTATACTAAAAAAATAAATAATAAATTCACTACATATATCTTAGAATAATTTGTCGTGTCTTGAAAATAGCCTTCTGAAATTTTTGAAAAGATTTCATTGAATCTATATACTAAACACAGGAAAAGTAAACATCATAACAATATTGAGATTCTCAATCAATAATAATGTTCTCTCTCTCCATCTTGCTTTTTTTCTTAATATCAGTGATTTTTATACTTTGAATATAAAGGTTTTAGACATGTTTTGTTAGATTTATTTCTAAGTATTTCTGTGAAAAACCATGATGTTTCTGAAAGTTTACCCTACCTGCAAGCTAACAAGTTAGCTTGTCACAGTCACATGGCTGCTGGCAGAAGACAGGTCAGTTCTGGGTCAGAGACTAAAGACAGTTCATTATTCAACAGTGATAGGACTAGCCAGGGTATCAGCATTTGCACAACCTCTCCAAACCCCAATTCCTATGGGAAGATTCAAAAAAGTTCTCATGATAACTGCACAATCTTAGAGATTGCAACATTTTACAGTAAGCGCCAGCAAGCCTACCCTTTGCTCTGTTAGGGAGGCACCATCTCTGCCTTTCAGTGTTTTTTGTGACAAAAGCATACTTGAAAACATGGCTCAGAACAAAGATAGGCAGTGTCTACACTGATGAGACATGCAGAAATGAGAGAAATGAATAAAGAATTGTCTCCCAACAATCTAGATGCTATTTTAAATGGAATTTAAAATTTTCAATTTCTCATTGTTCATGAGTATTATATAGATAAGCAACTGATTCTTACATACTAAAAAAGTAATAAGACAATAATCAAAGTTTTCCAAACTACTTTAAAATTAAGAAAAATACTTCTGAAAATAAATCATCACCAGGGCCAACTGCCGGCACACCCACATTTAAGGCAGGATTGAGAGCAGTGCCAACAACAGTGCACCTGTGAGTCCACACAACAGGCAAAAGGGCACAACAGAGCACATTCACAGATGAGCATCTCTAGAGGTGGAATACACAGCAGCTTCTCTCCAGTGGGAGTCCTCCAGTCCCACCTATCTCACACTGCAAATCAGAAACAGCTAAAAGCAGATCTGGGGACCTCTACTCCAACACTATGGAGTAGATCCCACCCCTATCAGGGCAGTGACAATAACAGAGCAAAGGGGAGGCTCCGCTCAGTATCCAGGGCAGGCTCTGGTCACACCAATGAAATCCCCTATCAAGAGGATAACGGCACAAGCCTCTGGACCAGCTTCACCCATCAGGGGGCAGAAGTCAGAAGCAGGAGGAACTACAATCCTGCAGCCTGCAGAAAGGGGACCACAAACACAGTAAGTCTGCTGAAATGAGAAGACAAAGAAAGCTTTTAGAGGAAGGAGCAAGATAAAAACCTGCAAGAACAACTAAGTGAAGAGGGGACAAACGATCTACCTGAAAAAATAATTCAGAGTAACAATAGTAAAGATGATCCAAGATCTCAGAAAAAGAACAGAGGCATGGATCAAGAAGATACAAGAAATGTTTAGCCAAGAACTAAAGAATGAACAGAGATGAATAATAACGGAAATGAAAAATATACTGGAAGGAACCAATAGCAGAGTATCTGAGGCAGAAGAATGGGTAAGTGACCTGGAAGACAGAATGGTAAGAAATCTCTGCCATGGAACAGAATAAAGAAAAATGAATGAAAAGAAAGGAGGACAGTCTCAGAGATTCTGGAACAACATAAAACACACCAACATTCGAATTATAGGGGTACCAGAAGAAAGAGAAAAAAGAGAAATGACTTGAGAAAATATTTGAAGAGAGTATAGTCAAAAATTTCCCTAATATGGGAAAGGAAATAGTCAACCAAGTCCAGGAAGCACTGAGAGTCCCATAAAGGATAAACCCAAGAAGGAACACACTGAGGCACATATTAATCAAACTAACAAAAATTAAATACAAATTAAAAAATGTTAAAAAGGAACAGGAGAAAAGCAACAAATAACATACAAAGGAATCCCTCATAAGGTTATCAGCTGATTTTTCACACAGAAATTCTGCAGGCCAGAAGGGAGTGGCATGATACATTTAAAGAGATAAAAGGCAAAAACCTACAATCAAGAATTAGAATGCCATATGCCGTGCAGTATAAACAATTTTTTTAAAATCACATATTAACAGCAGATGGAGTTAATTGCTATTTCTAGGACATTCCATCCAAAAGCAGCAAATACACTTCCTTCTCAAGTGCAAACAGAACATTCTCCAGTGTAGATCACATCTTGCAAAAGAAATCAAGCCTTGATAAAAGTAAGAAAATTGAAATCACATCAAGTATCTTTTCCGGCCACAACACTGAGATTAGAAATCAATTATAGGAAAAGAAACTGTAAAAGGCACAAACACATGGAGGCTAAACAATATATTATGAGATAACCAATGGATGACAGAAGAAATAAAAAAATACCTAGAAACAAATGATAACAGATACATGACAATCCAAAACCTGTGGGATACAGCAAAAGCAGTTCTAAGAGGGAAGTTTATAGCAATATAATCTTACCTCAGGAAACAAGAAATATCAGAAATAAATAGTTTAAGCTTATACCTAGAGCAGCTAGAGAAAGAAGAACAAACATTTAACTTTTTTAAAACATTTTTAACATTTTTTATTTGTATTTAATTTTTGTTAGTTTGATTAATTTGTGTCTCAGTGGGTTCCTTCTTGGGTTTATCATTTATGGGACTCTCGGTGCTTCCTGGACTTGGTTGACTATTTCCTTTCCCATATTAGGGAAATTTTTGACTATAATCTCTTCAAATATTTTCTCAAGTCCTTTCTTTTTTTTTCTCTTTCTTCTGGTACCCCAAAGTTAGTAGAAGGAAAGAAATCATAAAGATCAGAGCAGAAATACATGAAATAGAGACAAAGAAAACAATAGCAAAGATAAATGAAACCAAAAGCTGGTTCTTTGAGAACAAAACTAAATTGATAAGCCTTTAGCCAGACTCAAAGAAAAAAAGGGAGAGGGCTCAAATCAATAAAATTAGGAATTAAAAAGGAGAAGTTACAATAGACATGACAGAAATACAAAGAAACATGAGACCACTACTAGCAACTATATGCCGATAAGATGGACAATCTGGAAGAAATGGACAAACTCTTAGAAAGGTACAATCTCCCAAAACTGAGGCAGGAAGAAATAGAAAATATGGACAGGCCAATCACAAGCACTGAAATCGAAACTGTGATTAAAAATCTCCCAACAAAAGTCCAGGACCAGATGGATTCACAGGCAAATTCTATTTATATGATCTAAATAAAAACTATATGATCATCTTAATAGATGTAGAAAAAGCTTTTAACAAAATTTACCCACTTATGATAAGAGCTCTCCAGAAGTGGGCACAGAGGGAACCTACCTGAACATAATGAATGCCATATATAACATCTACAGTTAATATCATACTCCATGCTGAAAAGCTGAAAGACAGTCTGTTCAATAATGGTACTGGGAAACTGGACAGCTACATTAAAAAAAAAAAAAAANATGATAAGAGCTCTCCAGAAGTGGGCACAGAGGGAACCTACCTGAACATAATGAATGCCATATATAACATCTACAGTTAATATCATACTCCATGCTGAAAAGCTGAAAGACAGTCTGTTCAATAATGGTACTGGGAAACTGGACAGCTACATTAAAAAAAAAAAAAAAGTCTTGAACATCAAGCACAAAAATAAACTCAAAATGGATTAAAGATCTAAATGTAAGATCAGATACTATGAAACTTTTGAGGAAAACATAGGCAGAACACTCTTGATATAAATCACAATAATATATTTTTCCAGTCATCTCCTAGAGTAATAGAAATAAAACCAAAAATAAACAAATGGGACCTACTGAAACTCAAAAGCTGTTGCACAGCAAAGGAAACCATAAATAAAACAAAAAGGCAACACACAGAATGGAAGAAAATATTTTCAAATGATGCAACTGACAAGGGATTAGTCTCTAAAATTTACAAATGGTACACACAGCTCCATGTTAAAAAAAAAAAAAAATCATAAAATGGGCAAAAGACCCAAACAGACATTTCTCCAAAGAAGACATGCAGATGGCTAACAGGCACATGAACTGTGGTGTTGGAGAAGATTCTTGAGAGTCCCTTGGACTGCAAGGAGATCCAACCAGTCCATTCTGAAGGAGATCAACCCTGGGATTTCTTTGGAAGGAGTGATGCTAAAGCTGAAACTCCAGTACTTTGGCCACCTCATGCGAAGAGTTGACTCATTGGAAAAGACTCTGATGCTGGGAGGGATTGGGGGCAGGAGGAGAAGGGGACGACAGGATGAGATGGCTGGATGGCATCACTGACTCGATGGATGTGAGTCTGAGTGAACTCCGAGAGATGGTGATGAACAGGGAGGCCTGGCGTGCTGCGATTCATGGGGTCGCAAAGAGTCGGACATGACTGAGCGACTGAACTGAACAGGCACATGAAAGGATGCTCAATAATGAGCAATTATTAGAGAAGTGCAAATCAAAACTATAATGAGATATCACCTCACATCAGTCAGAATGACCATCAACAGAAAAAAATTGAAAACAAATGCTGGAGAGGGTATGGAGGAAAGGGAACCCCCCTATACTGTTGGTAGGACTGTAAACTGGTACAGCCACTATGGAGGGCAGTATGCAGGTTCTTTAAAAATCTGAAAACAGAGCCACCTTATGATCCAAAAAATCCCACTCCTAGGCATATATCCAGGAAAAAAACAGGGTTTTAAAGATATATGCATCCCAATGTTCACTGCAGCACTGTTCACAATAGCCAAGACAAAGAAGAAACTTAAGTGCCACAACAGTAGAATGGATAAAGAAGATGTGGCACATATATATATATACACACACACACACACACACATACATAGGCCGAAGAATTGATGCTTTTGAACTGTGGTGTTGGAGAAGACTCTTGAGAGTCCCTTGGACTGCAAGGAGATCCAACCAGTCCATTCTGAAGGAGATCAGCCCTGAGATTTCTTTGGAAGGAATGATGCTAAGGTTGAAACTCCAGTACTTTGGTCACCTCATGCGAAGAGTTGACTCATGGAAAATATTCTGATGCTGGGAGGGATTGAGGGCAGGAGGAGAAGGGGACGACAGAGGATGAGATGGCTGGATGGCATCACTGACTCGATGGACGCGAGTCTGAGTGAACTCCGGGAATTGGTGATGGACAGGGAGGCCTGGCGTGCTGCGATTCATGGGGTCGCAGAGAGTCAGACACGACTGAGCGACTGAACTGAACTGACATACATACATATATATATACATATATATATATATAATGGAATATTAGTCATTAAAAAGAATGAAATAATGCCATTTGCAGCAGCATGATGACCTGGAGATTATCATACTAAGTGAAATAAGTCAGACAGAGAAAGACAAATATATCACTTACCTGCAGAATCTTAAAAAAATGATACAAATTCACTTATTTATGAAACAGAAGCAGACTCAACATTTATAGAATGAACTTATGGTCATGGTTGGTGAGGGCAGAGGGAATGGCTGGATTGTGAGTTTGGGATTGACATGTAAACTGCTATGTTTAAAATAGATAACCAACAAAGACCTACTATACAGCACAGGGAACTCTGCACAATATTTTATAATAACCTAAATGGGAAAATTATTTGAAGAAAAATAGATACATGCATATGTATAAATGAATCAATTTGCTGTACACTTGAAACGAACACAACATTGTTAATCCACTATCCTTCAATATAAAATAAAAAAAATTAATAAATAAAATTATAAAAACAAATACATTAGCAAAAAAAAGTGAAGGAATGAATCAGAAAGAACAAAGTTCCTAGGAGATGAAGAAAGAGGGTCAGGACAAAGTGGCAAATGCCCAGTGAATACAGTCACAGGAAGAGTCAAATGTGGTGGTCTTTTCTATTAGATTCATTTCTTAACAACTTAATTCACTCCCATCCCCATGACAGAGCCAAGCACGCTGTTAATGGCAAGTGGGATTCTGACAACAATGGTGAACTAGTTAATAAAAATGGGGCAAAGACATTTTCCTACATAAATTCATGATCTTCACAGAAGTCTTCATCATTATATGTTATTTCCTCCATTTTGAAGATAGGGAAACTGGGAGTCTGAGAAATTATTTGCTCATTCAATTCACATGGGTATACATTTGTAGAATTTTATTAATTAAATGGTTCCCATATTTCAAACTCTAGCAGAAATCTGTCCTGAAACCCGAACTCTAATTTTCAATTTCCAGATGAATGTTTCTCAAACTTAAATTGAAAATGTTCAACCTCAAACTTACACCTCTCCTTAATCTGTTTTTCCACCTATTCTGCCCCTTCAAATAGTAACCTCTCCTCCCTGTCAACTCCTGTAAATGTGCTTTCTTTTGGCATTTGCCATATTTTGCCTCTAGCTGTCCTATAACTGATGATACACAGCTATGTCAAGCTGACCCCCTGAATCAAATGACTGTAGTCTTCTTTCCCCCATGGTGGTCCACTGTTGTGCAAGCACTGGGGTGAGCGGTACCTGGAACAGAATGATTAGGCTGGTTTCTCAAAGTTGTGCTTTGCTGTGATATATTAAAAGGGGTGTTTTGTCTGCTTCTATTTTATGAAGGAATGAACTAAGGATATGACCAATGTATAATAGCGAAAAGGCTTCACTAAATTTAGTAGAGTGCTGGAACGAGAAAACTCTATAAACAGTATCATAGTGTAGGTTATATTGCAAAGGTTTCTTCTTCAGAGAATGAGTTTCGTCAGGTGTTTTTTTGAATGGCAAATGCATTTAATCATGGGAAATAGATGGGGAAACAGTGGAAACAGTGTCAGACTTTATTTTTGGGGCTCCAAAGTCACTGCAGATGGTGACTGCAGCCATGGAATTAAAAGACGCCTACTCCTTGGAAGAAAAGTTATGACCAACCTAGATAGTATATTCAAAAGCAGAGACATTACTTTGCCGACTAAGGTCCGTCTAGTCCAGGCTACGGTTTTTCCTGTGGTCATGTATGGATGTGAGAGTTGGACTGTGAAGAAGGCTGAGCACTGAAGAATTGATGCTTTTGAACTGTGGTGTTGGGGAAGACTCTTGAGAGTCCCTTGGACTGCAAGGAGATCCAACCAGTCCATTCTGAAGGAGATCAACCCTGGGATTTCTTTGGAAGGAATGATGCTAAAGCTGAAACTCCAGTACTTTGGCCACCTCATGCGAAGAGTTGACTCATTGGAAAAGACTCTGATGCTGGGAGGGATTGGGGGCAGGAGGAAAAGGGGATGACAGAGGATGAGATGGCTGGATGGCATCACGGACTCGATGGATGTGAGTCTGAGTGAACTCTGGGAGATGGTGATGGACAGGGAGGCCTGGCGTGCTGCGATTCATGGGGTCTCAGAGTCGGACACGACTGAGCAACTGAACTGACTGAACTGACTAACTGATACATGAAAAACAAAACAGTTCAATTAGTCACAGTTCTTACTTAAGTGTTCATAAGAATGCCAACTCCACATTTAAGTCTCAGCAGTGCTGGGAAAGAGTAAAATGTGGTCCAT
Source organism: Cephalophus harveyi (assembly GCA_006410635.1). NCBI lineage: Eukaryota > Metazoa > Chordata > Mammalia > Artiodactyla > Bovidae > Cephalophus > Cephalophus harveyi. The sequence continues at coordinate 87,297 of SJYT01027929.1, read as the reverse complement.
AAAATTTTCTGTTAAAATTTAAGAAATTAGTGAAAAATTAACCTTATTATGGATGTTGCCTATTTGTATTGCTTCTTTAGCTTATAAGCATCTGGACGACAGGTAAACTTGTAAAACACACCCATGCTCTTGTGTGACAAGTAGGTGAATGTAATGATATGTGCAGATAGAAACTCAAAGTGCTTCTGCATACTAGTTGAAACTGTGTTAAGATGAGCTATTTGTGGAAGAGAACAGATTTTTTAAAGAGCAGAATGTTAAGTCTAAATGAGAGGCAGGGAGTAAGAAGATGAGAAGACAATGCAGTAGTCGGGAAAAAGAAACCGATTTCAAAGGGGAATTAGGAGCAAAGTAATGTTTCCTGAGACCCTTAACCTTCTCTCCCTGAACCCTTTGCACACTGACATCCCCCTATCCAACTCTACATGGTTCTGTTGGGGCTTACAATTGCTGGACACTCCGGCACAGTCACAGGGATGGATGTGAACTTTGGGCCAAGGAGAGCCCTTCCCGGAGATTTACAGTTACTAGAAAAGAGAAATTTTCTTTCCCCATGATTCACTAACATAAGAATATGACTCAATCTGCGAGTAGTCATATTCTCTACCAAATGGATAGCATCCCTTCAAATCGGGAAAGAGTGATACACAGCAAGAAGCTGACAGAAGAGATGGAGGGATGACAACAACTCTAGTAGTCTACAGATTCAGTGTGACTGAGAATAGACACATCCCCTTTCTTCCTATGTCCTTTAGCCAATATATTCTCTTTTTGCAAAAGCAAATTTGAGTAGGTGGTTTTTTTTTTTTTTTTGGTCACTTGTGACCAAATACTGTGGTTAATCTAGGAAACAGTTGGCAGGGGCATTACATATGCTACAGTAAAGTCAAGAGACTGCAGACAGAAAAACAGTCTCTGCTTTTGACTGTTAATCTTTATCAATCATCTCTGGGAATACAATTTTATTATACTACTTGGGGGCAAAAGCTAGTTTTCAAGTTATGTATTAAAAACCACTTAAAACTAGTATAATTATTTGAAACTTTTTCTTGGTCCTTAATACAACCACCCCACCAACATCCACTCATACTCAACAGAATTTCTAGATAGTTTTTGTTCAAATACTCAAGTTCCAGTATTATAATCTATCTAATTTAAAGTTAGGAAATTAAACTATGAATCACACAAAATATTTTTACTTTTGCTCAAAGTGTTCAGTTCACTGACTAGGAAATATATGTTTTAAAGTCAGAAATATTTATTTCAGAAGTAAGGTGCTTACCGTAAAGCTTATATATGGGAAATGTACATTCTTAGAACCCACAACATCGTTATAAACTACCCTTTCTAATAGACAGCATGATCGTCAATTTACATAGAGAGATGAATGGCTCCAGTCGAAATATCAAGGTTTGAAAAGTACCCTAAATATAAAAGATAATTCATACGGCATGTAAGTTACAACAGTACAGAGATTCAAAGCCTTACATATTATGAGAAACAAAAATATATTAGAGAACATTTAAGGAAGTATTTTTCTCAGTAGGGATTGCTGTATTGAAGGCAGAACTTCTGCTCTGAGTTCTTTTGCTCCGGGTGGTAGAATTAATCGCAGCATTGCTCTCTGGGGCAAAGCAGGAATCCCTTTCTTACTCTTAGGACATTTTTGCTCAAGAAATTTATTATAACTCAAAAGTAGGCTAATGTGCAAATTTAATAATTTCTTTACATAAAATACTTTCTAGCCTGGATCTAAATCTAGATTAGTGGACACATTATGCTTGCATTGTACAAATGAGAGTTAATCATGCCCTTCCCTTTTGTTTCTATGATGAGTCGCCTCTTGGAATATTATAGTTTGGTATATTTTTATTCTGACAATTAGCACCCAGATTATGCACTTTCAGCATTAGAAACTCTATTTCAGAGCCAGAGAGCATGATTCTCATTCTTTGTGAGGTTTGTTACATACTTTGCTGCTGCTGCTGCTAAGTTGCTTCAGTCGTGTCCGACTCTGTGCGACCCCATAGACGGCAGCCCACCAGGCTCCTCCGTCCATGGGATTTTCTAGGCAAGAGTACTGGAGTGGGGTGCCATTGCCCTCTCCAGTTACATACTTTAAGAACTTATAAATTTTTATCAGGTCTTCTGATCTGAACACACATTATAGCAATGTAATGTATGCTCTTTTTGCTGTACTTATGAAAGAAGGTTCCTGGGTAGTGAGAGCATATATTTAAAGACATATGCTGTCTAAATTCTAAATGCTTAATTTTCTGTTAAGACAACATCTGGTTAGACTGGACATTGGTTCATCCAAATAAAGTGAGAGGAAAGAACTAAATCCCCTGAATTTTCCTTTCTAATAATTATTCTTGGGCATCTTTCCTGCTACCAGTAAATATGTCAGTGGTCATTGGATGACTACTTTCTGTTTTAACCCCTGCCTAGAAATATTCAATTTGCAAACAGCACAAGACACAGAGTGGTAAAGTTATACAAGAAGAAAGAAAAATGTCTCTGTGGGAAAGGTGGACTCTGCTATCTCAAAATAATAACAGAATCCATTATTCACTTTAATTAAAAAAAATGACATATAGTGTCACTTGGTAGAATATATACCTTATACATAAATACAGATAAAGAAAATTTTTTATCAATGATTATCTTAAGAGAGAAATATTTTCAAAGGAAAAACGAGGTCATCTTAACACCTTGACAATAAGGTAAAATATGATTAAATAATGGAAAATGTCTTAAAAAATAAAACATTGCTCATAATAAGAGTTCAAAATGTGAAAATAGCTTAAATCAAACAAATATCTAGTGCAAAATAATTTAGCCTGGCATGCTAAAATCCATGGAGTTGCAAAGAGTCAGACATGACTGAGCGACTGAACAACAGCAAAAAAATTGGTTAAATCTATTCTGTGCTTTATTGAGTATGCCAAAGTCTTTGACTGTGTGGATCACAATAAACTGTGGAAAATTCTTATTCATGGGGTCGCAAAGAGTCGGACACGACTGAGCGACTGAACTGAACTGAACTAACATAAATGCATAGAAAGTATAATGGATGATATACTCACAAACCGTTAACTGTTTCTTTGGTCATTTCATTGGAAAGGACTAGAAATAGGGAATTAGGGATAAAAGAGAAAGTTTTTGTTGTTACTTTGCATTATATTAAAACTTTTTCACATTGAAAGTTATGACTTGAACAATAATTTTTAACCAATATCAAACCTGAGTTACACACTTATTTCTTTATCTATTTACTGAAACAGATGCCTAATGTATATATCAACTGATCCTCTCCTTAGTACTAATTTGCAAAACATTCAGAAATGCTCTGTAAGTTGCCATTTCTTAAAACCATTATCAATAAAAGTGAAGGGTATGTTATGTTTTGGCTCTAATAAGGAAATTCTACAAATAAAAATATTCTAAAGAAACAAATAGACACTTTACTCTTTAGACTGGTAGGTCACAAACAATACCATGGGCTAAAAGTCCCTTGGAAATTTTTCTAAAAATACAGATTACCAAACACTACCCACAAGGATTTTAATTCAATAGGTATGAGATGGAGTCCAGGCAATTCTGGCTTTTAAAAATCTTTAGTAATTCTAGTCAAAGAACACATTTGGTAACCACTGCCTAAAACTCTTCAGTATGTACTATTTTACTGACCTTTTATTCTATTAATATTTTGGTACATCCTTCTAGTCTTTTTCCACTCAAGCACAGATCTTTTGTTACATAGTCACACTAACACTGCGATTCAATTTTCTTTTCATTTTTTTTTTTTAAAGTTTAAATGCATCATTTTTTTTTACCTTTTTAAAATTCTGAGTCATTTGATTATTCAAAATGGTAATATATATAAATAATATACTTAACATATTTTTGTTCAGTCTGTAAGTCCTGTGTCTCTCTTTGTGACTCTATGGACTACAGCACATCAGGCTTCCCTGTTCTTCATTATCTCCTGGAGCTTGCTCAAATTCACGTCCATTGAGTTGGTGATGCCAGCTAACCACCTCATCCTCTGCATGCTCTTCTTTTTCCCTCAGTCTTTCACAGCAACAGAGTCTTTTCCAAGAAGTTGGCTCTCAAGTGGCCAAAGTCCTGGAGTTTCAGCTTCAGCATCAATCCTTCCAATTGATATTCAGGGTTGATTTCCCTTTGTATTGACTAATTTGATTTCCCTGCAGTCCAAGGGACTCTCAAGATTACTGGCTTAAAACTGAACATTCAAAAAAACTAATATCATGGCATCCTGTCCCACCACTTCATGGCAAATAGAAGGTGAAAAAGTAGAAACAGTGATAGATTTTATTTTCTTGAGCTCAAAAATCACTGTGGATAGTGACTGTGGCATTGAAAATAAAAGATAGAAGAAACGTTACGACAAACCTAGACAGCATATTAAAAAGCTTTGAGATATCATTTTGCCGATAATGGTCCATCTAGTCAAAGCTATGGTTTTGCCAGCAGTCATGTATGGATATGACAATTGGACCATGAAGAAGGCTGAGTGCTGAAGAATGGATGCTTTCAAACTGTGGTGCTGGAGAAGACTCGAGTGTCCCTTGGGCTGCAAGGAGATCAAACCAGTCAATCCTAAAGGAAATTAACCCTGAATATTTATTGCAAGAACTGATACTGAAGCTGAAGCTCCAATACTTTGGCCACCTAATGCAATCAGCCAACCACTGGAAAAGACCATGATTCTGGGGAAGATCAAGGGCAAGAGGAGAAGGGGGCAACAGAGGATGAGATGGTTGGATGGCACCACCAACTCAATGGACATGAGTCTGGGCAAACTCTGGGAGGTGGTGAAGGCCAGGGAAGTCTGAGGTGCTGAGTCCATGGGGTTGCAAAGAGTTAGAAATGTAGTGACTGAACAACAACATAGAGTACATTTATAATTCAAAAATAGAACAGTGTAACCAATTTGCAATAAATAATATTTACAAAGACAGAGGTTGGGATATAATGAAAAACCCTGAAAATTAGGCTTAATTGAAAATTCCATCATGATGTAGTCAAATTTATATATCTAAAAAGCTTAACAAATTAAATGGAAGGGACAGAATTCCAACTGCTTCTTACATGTAGGTGAAAGAAGTTTTAGAATGATTGACCATAGGAACTTTTAGAACATAATTCATTAACTTGAGAAAATGCATGATTATCTTTCACAAAAATTTAGAGTAGGATGTTTAAGGAAGTGTATGTTGGGAATAATTTTAAATACTGAAGAGGCCATGGGAAAAATGATTTTGAGTATTTTAGTCTATATAAATACAATCTGCTAAATTGAAATCATTCCCAATTAGAAAAAAATAACATTGTTACATTTCATGTACTGTAGTTAGCTACTAGCACTAGAATAAGTAACATCTAAAAATGAATTTGTAAACAAAATGAAAAGGCAACCTACAAAATGGGAGAAAATATTTGTAAATAACATATCAAATAGTGGATTAATATCCAAAATACACAAAGAACTCACATATAATTCAATAGCAGAAAAACAAACAACCTAACTAAAAAGTAGGTGGAAGATGTGAAAAGATTTTTTACAAAGAAGACATACAGATGGCCAACAGGTACACATAAAGGAACTCAAAATCATTACCTATCAGGGAAATGCAAATAAAAACCATAAGCTATCACCTCATACTTGTTAAAATGGCTATTATCAAAATAAAAGAAATAAGTTTTTGTGATATTGTGGAGAAAAGTGAATCCTTGTGCACTATTGGGAGGAAAGTAAATTGGCACAGTCACTATGAAAAAATGGAATCAAGATTTCCAGGTGAAATATTAATAATCTCAGATATGCACATGACACCACCCTTATGGCAGAAAGTAAAGAAGAACTAAAGAGCTTCTTGATGAAAGTGAAAGAAGAGAGTGAAAAAGCTGGCTTAAAACTCAATTTTCAGAAAAGTAAGATCATGGGATCCAGTCCCATTTACTTCATGGCAAATAGATGGGGAAACAAAGTAGCTTTATTTTGGGGGGCTCCAAAAGCACTGCAGATGGTGATTGCAGCCGTGAAATTAAAAGACTCTTTGGAAGAAAAGCTATGACCAATCTAGACAGCATATCAAAAAGCAGAGATATTGCCAACAAAGACCTGTCTAGTCAAAGCTATGGTTTTTCCAATAGTCATGTATGGATGTCAGAGCTGGATTCCAAAGAAAGCTGAGTGGTGAAGATGCTTTTGAACTGTGGTGTTGCAGAAGACTCTGAAGAGTCCCTTGGACTCCAAGGAGATCCAACCAGTCCATCCTAAAGGAAATGAGTCCTGAATATTCATTGGATGCTGAAGCTGAAACCAATACTGTGGCCACTTGATGTGAAGAACTGACTCACTTGAAAAGACCCTGATGCTGGGAAAGACTGAAGGCAGGGGGAGAAGGGGACGACAGAGGTTGAGATGGTTGGATGGCATCACCGACTCAGTGGACATGAGTTTGAGTAAACTCCGGGAGTTGGTGATGGACAGGGAGGCCTGGCATGCTGCAGTCCATGGGGTCTCAAAGAGCTGGACACAACTGAGTGACCAGACTGAACTATGAAAAATAGTATGGAGGGTCCTCATAAAATAAAAATAGAACTATCATAGATCCAGAAATTTCACTTTTGAGTATTTATTTGAAGGAAACAGAAACCATAACTCAAAAAACTTCCCACCACCCATATTGATAACAGTACTACTGACAATAGCCAAAACTAGTCCATCAATGGATAAAGAAAATATGATTTGATACATGTATTATATATAAATATCTCATATAAGATATATATTATATGTATACAGTTACCCCTTGAACAACACAACTTTGAACTACATGGGTCCATTTGTACATGGATTTTTTTCCATAAATATATTCAAATATTTTTTGGAAATTTGAGACAATTTGAAAAAACTGACAGATGAACTGTGCACCTCAGAAATATCAAAAAATTAAGAAAAAGTTAGGTATGTCATGAATACACAAGATATATGTAGATACTATTTTATCATTTACTACCATGAAACACACAAATACACTATAATATTTTAAGATTTATTAGAACTTACACACACCTCTCTTACAAACCATACATGGCACCATCCTCAGTTCAGAGAAATGTACACAAACTTAAATGTGCAGTATTAAGTCATAACTGCATAAATTTAACTATGTTATACTGTGTTGCTGCTACTGCTGCTAAGTCGCTTCAGTCGTGTCCGACTCTGTGCGACCCCAGAGAGGGCAGCCCATCAGGCTCCGCCATCCCTGGGATTCTCCAGGCAAGAACACTGGAGTGGGTTGCCATTTCCTTCTCCAATGCATGAAAGTGAAAAGTGAAAGTGAAGTCACTGAGTCGTGTCCAACTCTCAGCGACCCCATGGACTGCAGCCTCCCAGGCTCCTCCGTCCATGGGATTTTCCAGGCAAGAGTACTGGAGTGGGGTGCCATTGCCTTCTCCTGTAAAAGTTTCATAGTCACCTTCTGTTATTGCAAGTGTCTGCTTATAATGCCATGTGATGCTAATCATCTCCATGTGACAAGTTTTCTCTTCAGTAAATTATATGTCACAGTAAAAAGTGATCTCTCCTGGTTCTCACATGTTTTTCATAGTGTGAAATGTAAACCTTGAATAGCATCATGAAAACCATACAAAGTCCCACTAGTAATGCTGCCAGTTTTCCTAAGGAACAGAGAAAAGTCATGGCATGACAAGAAAATTTGGATTGGATTGAGGTCTGCAGCTACAGCTGTCCACATTTATTTCATGATAAGAACCATCATAAAAAAAGAAAAGGAAATTCATGAAGCCATCACTGCAGCTGCACCAGCAGATGCAAAATCCTTGCACTTTTGGTGAAACATTTTTTTCTCATGTTGAAAATGAAGCTTTTATGTGGGTACAAGATTGCCATAAGAAAGTCATACCAATAAGACTCTAACATGATTTAAGAAAAATCAAAGTCAGTATACAATAACTTAAGGCAAAAATTTAAAAATCTCAAGCTAAAGAACTTCATGCCAGGAAAGGATGGCTTGATAATTCTAAAAAGAGATTTGTTTGGCTTTAAAATGACAATATAACAGGAGAAGCAGCGTCTACTAATCAAGACATCAGAGATTAGTTCTCAGATGCTGTTAAGAAAGTCATTGAAGAGAAAGGATATCTGCCTGAACAAGTTTATCTGCCTGAAGTCGCATATCTGCCTGAAGTGCCCTATTTTGGGGAAAAATGCTACAAAATAGATTTATTAGTAAGGAAGAGAGGTGAACACCAGGATTTAAGGCAGGTAGGGATAGGCTAAAGCACAGTTTTGGGCAAATGTAGTAGATTTGTGATCAGAAATGCCCTTACCTATGAAGCCTCTAAGCCCTGAGCCTTGATGGGGAAAAAAAAAACTACCACCCGCTGCCAGTCTTTTGCTTGGGTGACAAGAAATTCTGGATGAGAACCGTTTTTCTGGATTGGTTCCATCACTGCTTTGTTCCTAAAGTCAGGAAGCACCTTGCCAATAAGGGGCTGCCTTTTAACATTCGTTGTTGTTGTTATAGTAGACAATGTCCCTGGCCACCTAGAACTATGTAACACTGAAATACTGAAGTGGTCTACTCTTCCTCAAACACATCATCTCTAACTTAGCCTCAGATCAGGGGGTCATGAGGGTCTTTAAGGTTTATTACACATGGTAGAGTATGGAAAGTATTGCCAATACTACAGAAAAGAACCCAGATAAAGAGAAAATTATGAAGGTCTGGAAGGATTACACAATTGGTAATCCTTGAAGGTGTCATCATTGTTCTAGAAAAAGCCATGAAAAACATCAAGTCCAAAACAGTAAATTCCTGCTGGAGAAAACTGTCTCCAGACACTGTGCCAGACTTCAAAGGATTTAGAACAGAACCCATCAAAGAAACCACAAAAGAGATGGTGAATATGGCCAAAAAGATGTGGATCTTAGAGAAATTAAAGTGCAAATAAACACCACACCAGAGGAATTCACATATGACAACTGGATGAGAATGAGTGCTTCTGAACCAGTGCTGAGGTTCAGGTGAGTAAGATGGAAAAAGCAGTGCCAGCAAAGAAACTGATGTGTGACAATCTGGTAGAAGGTCTCCTTTTGCACAAGACTTGCTTTCAACTTCTGTTATGATATGGACCCCTTTATGGTACTGGTGCTGAAATTAAAGCTAGGGGTGGAGGGATTAGAAGCATTTTTAGAGAAATTAAAAATCAGTACAGTCAGACACATTATGACACATTTCCATAAAGTAACACTGAGCGCACCTACCTCTCTTACCTCTAACACCCCCGAGACAGCAACACCAATCCCTCTTCTACTTCTTGCTCAGCCTAGTCAATGTGAAGATGATGAGGAACTCTGATGATCCTTTTCTACTTAATGAACAATAAACAGTCATCATGCTTTACTGTTAATAAACTTATCTATTGTGCACGTGTGTGAGTGTCTTCATGAGGAAAGTAAAAATGGTACAGCAGAAACTGAATGAGATGTATTCATGTCATCATCGTCACCCAAGGATTCATGATGTAGAACAGTGTGTGCCAGACCTGTATGCCTATCCATGTATAGGCATAGGTGTGTGGTTTTTACAAAAATGTATTAGTTGTCTTATCATTCTATAACTTTGCTTGCAAAGAATTACATTATAATACAGTATACCTCTGATAGCAAAATTGCCTATCAACCTATCATCATAGGTGTTTTTTTAAAAAAATGTAATAATGTTGCTAATACTGTATTATGCACATGACTGTAATATGATATGCCATAAAAATTTTATAATCATTATTCATTAGTATAAGCTAAGCTACTGAGGAGCAATTGTATTGCTTGCAATAGGTATCATAAAGCAATCATTTATGCTTCTTTGTTATCAATAAGTGTCAGATACGAGTAAGTTCAGAAGTCAGTGGCCCAGATTCAGTATGTTACTTCCAGAGACCCAGGCTCCTTCTATGTTGTTGCTTTACCATGACCTACATCACCCAGATCATCTCATGTCTAAGGCGACTATGCCAGCTATGGCCATCATGTCCACATTCCCAGCAGCCAGAAGGTAGAAAAGGAAGAAAAGCATGCCTTCTCTCAACAAGCAAATATCTTAGAAATTTGACATACCACTTTTCGTTTCATTCCATCTGTCAGAACCTAAATGTACCAGATCACTCCTAGATAACAGAAGCGGGAAAATGTAGCTTAGGATAGCATATATGGACCCCTTTATGGTACTGGTGCTGAAATTAAAGCTAGGGGTGGAGGGATTAGAAGCATTTTTAGAGAAATTAAAAATCAGTACAGTCAGACACATTATGACACATTTCCATAAAGTAACACTGAGCGCACCTACCTCTCTTACCTCTAACACCCCCGAGACAGCAACACCAATCCCTCTTCTACTTCTTGCTCAGCCTAGTCAATGTGAAGATGATGAGGAACTCTGATGATCCTTTTCTACTTAATGAACAATAAACAGTCATCATGCTTTACTGTTAATAAACTTATCTATTGTGCACGTGTGTGTGTGTCTTCATGAGGAAAGTAAAAATGGTACAGCAGAAACTGAATGAGATGTATTCATGTCATCATCGTCACCCAAGGATTCATGATGTAGAACAGTGTGTGCCAGACCTGTATGCCTATCCATGTATAGGCATAGGTGTGTGGTTTTTACAAAAATGTATTAGTTGTCTTATCATTCTATAACTTTGCTTGCAAAGAATTACATTATAATACAGTATACCTCTGATAGCAAAATTGCCTATCAACCTATCATCATAGGTGTTTTTTTAAAAAAATGTAATAATGTTGCTAATACTGTATTATGCACATGACTGTAATATGATATGCCATAAAAATTTTATAATCATTATTCATTAGTATAAGCTAAGCTACTGAGGAGCAATTGTATTGCTTGCAATAGGTATCATAAAGCAATCATTTATGCTTCTTTGTTATCAATAAGTGTCAGATACGAGTAAGTTCAGAAGTCAGTGGCCCAGATTCAGTATGTTACTTCCAGAGACCCAGGCTCCTTCTATGTTGTTGCTTTACCATGACCTACATCACCCAGATCATCTCATGTCTAAGGCGACTATGCCAGCTATGGCCATCATGTCCACATTCCCAGCAGCCAGAAGGTAGAAAAGGAAGAAAAGCATGCCTTCTCTCAACAAGCAAATATCTTAGAAATTTGACATACCACTTTTCGTTTCATTCCATCTGTCAGAACCTAAATGTACCAGATCACTCCTAGATAACAGAAGCGGGAAAATGTAGCTTAGGATAGCATACGTTCAGTTAAAAATCACAAATTGTATCACCATAGAAAAAGGGAAGAAAGGATATTAAGAAATAATACATAGTTTCTTCCTCAGGAGTTTAAAATTCTATTGCAGTAGGTTAGGCTATATTAATTAAGGAAATTGACAAAAGAAACTGCCAGTAAAGTTTCTGTATAGGCATAGAGAAAGTTCATCTATCGTGCTGATTTTAACACTACTACTAGCTCAGGATGGTACTTTCTAATATGCCTGTGTTAACTGTAGATGGAAATTGTTAGCTCCCGAACAATAATTTCACTTTCAAGGAATAGGAAATGAAAAGAAAAGCAGTCGAAGTTTAGGCAAAGTTAATTGCTTCTCAAATTCAAACTTAATTGCTTTGTTTTCTTGCTTCTTATCCATGAGCCAAAACAACAAATCTGTGAAGTAATTTCCTAGACTCTCTTTTTCATGCCAAGTTTTAATGTTAAAATTTAATGTTAACCTTAATGGATTCTGTCAAAGGCATCTCTCTGACACTCTGGAGATGTGATGCTGGGGAGATGCTGATCTGGAAAACTATTTTCAGCAAGGCTCACATGTAGTTAATAGAAACCAAAGACCAATCTGAGGGGACATCTAAGAATAAGTGCCATCAGAACCCCGCTTTGAGCAAGTAAATTACCATATGTGAGAAAGATTTAGGAGTAGAAACTTCCTGGGATAGGTACATTGATACTGTTACCTGTTAATAATAAGCTCAAAATGTATGGTTCCCACCACAAAAAAAATCTATTTCTCATAGGACAAATGTTGTTTAGTTGCTAAATCATGTCTGATTCTTTTGCGACCCCCCAGGAACCCACCAGGCTCTTCTGTTCATGGGATTTCCCAGTCAAGAATACTGGAATGGGTTGCCACGTCCTCCTCCAGGGGATCCCCCTGACCTGGGGATTAAACACGTGTCTCTGGTGTGTCCTGCACTGGCAGTGGATTCTTGACTACTGAGTCACTAGGAAAGCCCATAGGACAAGTAGCATCTTAAAATTCAACATCAGTCCATTTCCTTGAACACTGTTAGATAATTTTAAAAATATATATATATTTAAAGTACAAAGAGGAGTTGTAGAGAAGTCAGGTAGAGAGCATTTGCACCAAGTGTATGGAGTTAACATCAGCAGTAATGGGACAAATTGATATCAACACTCTCCAAAGAACACAATCACTGCTGACATAATTGCCCAGAAAAACAAGTCAATTGTAACCTAAATCTAATCATGAAAACACCAGTTTTATTCAAATGTCTAGCCACATAGAGTGCCTATAATCTGTAATCCCTAATAGTTCATTTAAATCATTAATCTTGACTGTTCTAAAGATCCTGTCTTCTGCCAATCAGTCTTCTTTTTCAGAAAGTTTTGAGTTATTCTGGGCCATTAATGCCATCCTGTTTGATGACTTTTTAAAATCCTCATCTACACAGAGTTGATGGGGTATCCGGATGGCCTGAAGACTATATAGTCTCCTTCCTCACTGATGTCCCAGGTCCCTTCCCCTCCGATCCCACACAGGAATCTTGGGTATCAGCACATTCGCAAGTTGATCGGACACAAAAGGAACAGTTTCAGGTCATTAATTAGTAGTGAGAATTGCTCAAAAGATATCAGAAGTTTGAACGGAGAAAACGAAGAGACGGCTCCAGCATAAAGGGAAGAAGAGCACTTGACTGTCAGAAAAAAGAGAAAGAAAAACAGTAGTTGAAAACAAACCTGTTACCAATGGAGTAAATAGAAGTAAACATTCACGTGTTCTAGGACCACAGCACTTCAGGAGTAAAGAGAACCTGCCCCTGATCCAGGACATGACATTTACCTGAGAAACTTCCATTTCTTCCTTTTCCTCCACTGGGTTTCTTTCTCAGGTGAGATAAGGTGAAGTCACAAGTGCATCTTGAGAATGTGCCTTTAAAGGCTTCAGCACAGACCCTTTGTTGGTCTCACACTCACAGCAAGAAGAGACTTGAAATACTCTCTGCTTGTTGTCTCAGGAGAGATTCAGGAACACTGAGCTCCTACATGAAGATTAAACTTTGAGTTCCTTCTTTTCTGTCTTCAGGGACCCTCTTCTCCCACAGACCCCCCAAATTCTACTACAGCCCAGATAATGCAGGCGGCACAGACCTGCCCCCACCAGACCACATAGAGCAAAGTCTGTTAGGACCACAGGCTCAACTCTCCTAATATACCTGTGACCTCTCGCCCTTAACTCTGGCCTCACCTTAGAATCACCTGGAAGACTTAATTTAAACAACACAGGTGTTCCTGCCCAGACAAATGGACAGAATCTGTGGGGGAGGGCACAGGTGACAACAGTTAAAACTATATGATATCCTAGGGAAGATCCCCTGGAGGAGGAAATGGCAACCCACGCCATTACCCCTGCCTAGGAAATCCCATGGACAGAGGAGCCTGGAGGCTATAGTCTGTGGGGTCGCAGAGTCAGACACTATTGAGTGACTGAGCATATGAGATCCTAATTGGAAGCCTGGGCTGAAAGTCACTTATCTAAGCCTTGCTTCTCAAGTTTTAATGTGCATAAAAATCACTTGGATGGATGTTAATTAGATTTGATGTCGTGATCATTTCACAACATATATACGTATGGACGGAGAAGGCAATGGCACCCCACTCCAGTACTCTTGCCTGGAAAATCCCATGGACGGAGGAGCCTGGAGGGCTGCAGTCCATGGGGTCGCTGAGGGTCGGACACGACTGAGAGACTTCACTTCCACTTTTCACTTTCATGCATTGGAGAAGGAAATGGCAACCCACTCCAGTGTTCTTGCCTGGAGAATCCCAGGGACGGGGAAGCCTGGTGGGCTGCTGTCTGTGGGGTCGCACAGAGTCGGACACGACTGAAGTGACTTAGCATACGTATGGAATCATTATGTTGTACATTTGAAACTAATATGATGTTATATGTCAATTAAGTCAATTAAAAATTACTTAGAGATCCAAAAAAGAAAAAAAAAAATACGAAAAGGAGAATTAGGATGCAGCCCTCCTTGGAGTTCTTAACTCTAGCCTAGAATGTGACCTGGATCATTAAAAAAAATATGACTTTTCTTAGAAGGAAAAAAAAACAAACAAACAATGAAAATAACATTGAGAAGAGATTTTAGGTCATACTTTATTTTTACTGTGCTCAAAGTCTAGGTTACAATTGAAGGAGAGGGGAGCTAACGTTTAATTTTTTTTTAATTAAAAATGAATTTAATTAATACCAGGATAAAACACATCTTAAATGACTAAAGGATGTTTTAGGCAGCAGTTGCTGCCCTATTTACAGAATTATCTTTAGAGGAGAAACACAGGGATGGGGCATTTAGCTTGGTTCTTTTTAGGAGTTTTACAGCAGATAAAATATCCATTTAAGATCACTAATGATTCTCTTAAGTATTGAATGAAGATCTAACAATATATACAGTAATGACACAGAATATTTTTTAAAAAATAAGAAATTTCCATAGAATCCAATCATTTTTAATATGATTCAAAGTTTTAATACATACCTCACCCCTAATTTCAGTTGAAAAACTTTATGGTACTGTCTTTCCATGTCCAGATGCCTCCAATTGGACTGAAGTGCAGTGTGCCACTGAGAATTTGAACCATGCATTTTTTTCATCCAGATATTTTAACTGCATGAAGGCGCCATAATAACAATGACGACTGAAGAGTGGTATTACTTTTCAGAGTGAAGGTCAAATTTAGATTTTTTTTTTTAATCTTGTTTCATTTTGGTCTCATTTCACTTTAGTCTGTATTATCTTGTGACAGAAAAATGAAACAAAAGGAAAAGGAAGTTTACACACATTTTATTTTAAGTTACAGTTTATATGAGCATCAAACATGAGTGTTTTATTTAATTCTTCAGGTTGATACCTTTCTGGTTTCCTGAAATATAATACCCATTAATCCCTGTTTGCAGACACCTTGAAATATTTATTGAATAATACAATACAGATTCTAAAACATAATCTTCTTTTATGAATACTGGCACAATTTCACCCAGCTCTGTGGAAGATTTAAGAAAAATGGCAGGGCAAGATCAGACCTTGTTTACATCTCACCTCCAGCAAGATATAACTTTACTTTTGGCTGACCTTTAAGCAAAAGCAATGGTTATGTAACCAAGTAAGCTAAAAACTAAACAGGAAAAGTCACAGAGCAGGGAATGAACTACAAACTTACACTATTTGTTAAACTGAGATTTTTATCATGTTGCTCAAAGAAACACTAAAGTTTCCCAAATGGAAAAATGTGACCAATATTTTATCTTTGCTATTTGAATGTATACATGAATATTTCAGTATTTAAAAGAAGTTATTCAGGGGTCTACAATAAAATGCACTATACTATTTTACAATGTTAAGCAGTATTACTCATTGCTAGAATAAATTTTTGAGTGAATTGCATTCTATCTTCACATAAGTATTAGATATAATTAATGTCCATGGATGGAGGAGCCTGCAAGGCTGCAGTCCATGGGGTAGCTGAGGGTCGGACATGACTGAGCAACTTCACTTTCACTTTTCACTTTCATGCATTGGAGAAGGAAATGGCAACCCACTCCAGTGTTCTTACCTGAAGAATCCCAGGGAAGGGGGAGCCTGGTGGGCTGCTGTCTATGGGGTCACACAGAGTCAGACACGACTGAAGCGACTTAGCAGCAATGTTCATGTCATATGGTTCCTAAAACATACATTCTACGGTTGTTCTTAAACAGATTTACTTTTGGAAAGTTTTAAGTGCAGCCTTATCCAAGGGCAGAAGAATAACTCCTTAAAGTGTCTTTTTAGCTTTATCATTTGCAGCATATAATCAAGTTAATAGTCACTACATTTTATGCTCAATAGAAAAGATAAAATCTTGCCAAAGAGAAAAAAAAGCCACAAAAGAAACTGCATAACCTGGAAATAATCTAAGATTTTGAAAGATTTTTTTTTTAGTAGCATATAAATATCTTTAGCAAATTATAGCTTCTTTTTGACGTCTCCATAATCAGATGTTTAAATTTTTGCCAAAATTGAATACCCTTCTAGTAGATATTATATTTTGCATGCAGTTGAATCTTTCATATATCGGTTAGTACTTTTTAAAATCATTTAAACAATGAAGTTATAACATGAATTGTCTTTGAATAAATATGAAAAGAAAGCTGAAGAGTCAGAAATAAAACTTTATTGAAAATGTAGGACTTGAACATGTTGGGTGCTGTGCATTGCAGATGAACAGGACACAGATTGCTTACAGTCTAGAGGATCAGACATAAACAAGAAATATACAATTAAAATACAAGGAGGCAATAACTATAATAGGAAAAGTCATATCCTAGACCTTGCAGGGGCACTTAAATGAGCCTTGATAGAGGAAGGGCCACTGGAAGAAAATTTCTTGCCTGAGAAGGAGCAATAATGAGCCAAAAGGAATACAAGTCATCATAAAAACTAAAAATAACTTGGTAAGACTAGCATAATGGACATCAGAAGGTGAAGGGTGAGACTGAAGAAGAAAGGAAATCTGTAGAGCCCTGTTAACTATGAAAGGACCTTAAAACTTCTAAAAGAATGGAAATAAATCAACCACTACACCAAAGGGTTTTAAACATGGGGCTCAATATGATCAACTCCTTCTAGTTCCATCTGGAGAATGAATGGAAAGAATGGAAGACTGAAATCCTGGAGAAGAGTTAAGACTGGGAGCTGCATTAGTAAGGGTTTTCCAGAGAAACAGAACCAATAGGATATGAAGATATATGTAAAAGGAGATTAAGTACAGGAACCAGTTCACAGGTTATGAAGGAGAGAAGTCCCATAATCTGCTGCCTGTAAGCTGAAAAGCCAGGAAAGTTGGTGGTATAATAATTCAGTTCAAGTCCAAAGGTCTGAGAACCCAAGAAAATGAGGGTTTGGGTTGATTACTAGTGTAAGTCTGAGTCTGAAGGCCCAAGAACCTGGAGCTTCGATGTCCGAGGGCAGAAGAAGATGGATGTTCTAGCTGAAGAAGAGAGAAAGAATTTGCTCTTGTTCCACCTTTGTAAATTCTACTCAGGCCCTCAACAGATTGGATGATACTGATCCACATTGGTGAGAGTGAATCTCTTTACTCAGTCTACCTGAATTAAATGTTAATCTCTTCCAGAGACATCCTCACAAAGATACCCAGGAATGATGTTTTACCAGCTACTGGATCCCTTGTATGTGTGTTTGTCGCTCAGTCGTGCCCGACTCTTTGCGACCCCATGGACTGCAATCCACCAGGTTCCTCTGTCCATGATATTTTCCAGGCAAGGATACTGGAGTGGGTTGCCATTTCCTTCTCCAGGGGCTCTTCCAGATCCAGGGATTGAACCCAGGTCTCCAGTATTGCAGGCAGACTCTTTACTGACTGAGCCATCAGGGAAGATCTGAAAAACCTGCATTCAGTTCAGTTCAGTTCAGTCACTCAGTCATGTCTGACTCTTTGTGACCCCATGAATTGCAGCACACTGGGCCTCCCTGTCCATCACCATCTCCCGGAGTTCACCCAAACTCATGTCCATCGAGTTGGTGATGCCATCCAGCCATCTCATCCTCTGTCGTCCCCTTCTCCTCCTGCCCCCAATCCCTCCCAGCATCAGAGTCTTTTCTAATGAGTCAACTCTTCGCATGAGGTGGCCAACGTACTGGAGTTTCAGCTTTAGCATCATTCCTTCCAATGAACACCCAGGACTGATCTCCTTCAGGATGGACTGGTTGGATCTCCTTGCAGTCCAAGGGACTCTCAAGAGTCTTCTCCAACACCACAGTTCAAAAGCATCAATTCTTCACCACTCAGCTTTTTTCCAGCTTGTGCTTATTCCAGCCCAGCGTTTCTCATGATGTACTCTGCATAGAAGTTAAATAAGCAGGGTGACAATATACAGCCTTGACGGACTCCTTTACCTATTTGGAACCAGTCTGTTGTTCCATGTCCAGTTCTAACTGTTGCTTCCTGACCTGCATATAGGTTTCTCAAGAGGCAGGTTAGATGGTCTGGTGTTCCCATCTCTTTCAGAATTTTCCACAGGTTATTGTAATCCACACAGTTAAAAGCTTTGGCATAGTTAATAAAGCAGAAATAGATGTTTTTCTGGAACTCTCTTCCTTTTTCCATGATATAGCGGATGTCAAACAAAGACTTGATGCCTGAGGTAATCTGGATAGACATTATGGAGTTTGACACATAAAAGAGATAAAAAATTGACATCTTTTCCAGTTGACCCTTGAACAATGCAGGACTGCCAACTCTTTATGCAGTTGAAAGTCCAAATATAATATACAGTCATTCTCCATATCCATGGTTCTGTATCCCCAGATTCAACCCTGGATTATGTAGTACTGTAGTATTTAGTACTACAGTAAAAAAAAAATTCAATATAATACAATACAATAAAAAAAAATTCCATGTGTAAGTGGATGAGCAAAATTCAAACCCACATTGTTCAAAGTTCAACTTACACATGCAATTCAAAGAAGGTCACCATCTAAATGCATTACATTAAATTTTTTTACTGAAGCAATAATATTCTAATCAGGAAAAGTAAATAATGAAGTAACCATAATAGCTTTTGAGGAGAGGTAATGAAAAATATTGATGAAATTATAAAAAATACAAAAAGATTAGACTGAGGATGAAAAATGTAAAGGGATTAGCTAGGTCCAGAATTTGTCTCTTATTAAATGCATGGACTTAGCAACTGTTTTGATGTTGCTCTTCTGTTTTATTTTTTTTGTTTTTGTTTGTGGAATCAGTTAGTTTTGCTAAGATTGCCCAGGTTTTACAGCACTGGAAGGCAATCTGTATTAAAAACCAGCTGCAACTGTTTCCCATGGAGGAAAGATCCATAAATTACACTTCAGGTTATTTGTCAGTTAATGTAGTTTAAACCTGTCTGCCAAAGAATTTTTAAAGTGTGAGAATTGATCCTGAACTCCAGCTGAGAGGCTTGTGAAATTATAAAGGTAATAGGTTCACTATAGCATCTCCTGCTGCCCAATTTAAAGGTGCTAGGTAGGAGGTCAGTGAAAAAGGAAGGCAGTTGGATGGCAATATTTGAAATATTTTAAATAAATGTTTTGTAAGAGACTAACATATTATGCAAAGGAATGATTTTTTTTTTTTCTAAGCAGAATCTTCATCCAATCATTTGATTTATGAATGAGAGACTTCACTGAGAGTCTTCGATCTTCTGGTTAATCCAGTTTTTAGCCCAGCATTTTTTCCATGCTATAATTTGTAATGCCTTGTCTAGTCTTCTTTTTCAAATGACTAATAAGAAAGGCTTTATTTTTTCCCTACTTTTTCCTCAACAAAATATTCTGTGACCTAATAATTCTAACATAGACAAACTTGCTTACAACTTCCTGCATGGATACTTACTCACTTTATGAGCATATTTGCTGCCCAGAAGCAGTGCTGAACCTCTTATAGAACCTAAGGGTTGCTATCCTGTAAGTAGGCTGGGTGAATCAAGACTAGACTAAAACAAACAACAACAAAGAGAAACATGACATCGCTGGGTTTTTCCCTGGAACGGCCGGGTATTCTGAAATCAGGTGGTTAATTACATACAAAAGCCAATGTTGCTTGCTTGATTTGTTCCATAAGGGTTTTCAGTATATAAAAAGGTGAAGTGTAGCAAAATACAATTAATATCCAACTTGTAGGATGAACAGAAGGCAAAAAACATGAAGGAGGAAGGAAAGATGGAACTAGGAGTGAGGGCACGACACAGGATCCATGAGGCGGTGTCCACTTAAAAAGGATGAACTAAAAATGAGCCCTAAGCTTGAACCATCAAGGAGAAAACTGTATTTAATTACAGGGTTGAAGAGTATCTATGAGGAAAAAATGATGCATTAGTGAAGAAGTCCATCAAGTTTTGATTTGCAATCTGAGAGGAAGAGAGAAAATCCATTATAAAGGAATGAACAATAAGTTTCCATCATTACCAGAGACCTAGCAAGGACTTTCTCTCAGTGTCTAATGATGTCCCTCAAAGAGGCAGCTAACACAAAGCCTGTGTTGTAAGAGGAACCTCAAGAGTGGGAGGGAATTAGGTGCTGAAATACCAATATGACACCCAAGCAGGAAAGGTTAAGAGCCCCAAGTACATCATTACAGTTTGTTATTTATTGAAAAATAAAAGGCAATAAAATAAACAGTACAAGGCACAGATTTTTATCTTATGATTTATGTTGGGATTTGTTTTAGAACTTAAGAAAGAATGGTCAGTGAAAATCCCTGAAATCCAACTATGGCATAGTGGAAACAGCACTAGATTGAAGCAAAAACCTAGTGTGACCTTCAATTTCCTAAACTATAATGCTTCTTCTTTTTTTTTTTTTTTTTAATTCATTCTCCACAGAGTCTCAGACATTGACAATGCCAACTACATTTCAAGTTCTTTTGGTGTAGTGGGACACTTTTCAATCAGCAATAATTGTACCTCAGATAAACCTCACTGGCTATGATACAGCCACTGTGCAAGGCTGAGCTTCATTAAATTCTGATTTTGCCAGACAGCTAATGGTTGTTCCTACTGAGACCCAGATGTCACACCTATTAAAAGGCAAACCAAGGTAAACCTTTCAATATCCAAGTCTATGCCCCAACCATTAATGCCGAAGAAGCTGAAGTTGAGTGGTTCTGTGATGACCTACAAGACCTCTAGAACTAACACAAAAAAAGATGTTCTTTTCATCACAGGGGACTGGAATGCAAAGGTAGGAATTCAAGAGATACCTGGAGTAACAGGTAACTTTGGCCTTGGAGTACAAAATGAAACAGGGCAAAGGCTAACAGAGTTTTGCCAAGAGAATACACTGTTCAGAGTAAACACCCTCTTCCAACAACACAAGAGACAACTCTACACAGGGACATCACTAGATGGTCAATGTCAAAATCAGATTGATTATATTTTTTGCATCCAAAGATGGGGAAGCTCTATACAGTCAGCAAAAACAAGACCAGGAGCTGACTGTGGCTCAGATTATGAATTCCTTATTGCCAAATTCAGATTTAAATTGAAGAAAGTAGGGAAAACCACTATACCATTCAAGTATGACCGAAATCAAATCCCTTATGATTATACAGTAGAAGTGAGAAACAGATTCAAGGGATTAGATCAGATAGACACAGTGCCCAGAGAACTATGGACTGAGCTTCATGACATTGTACAGAAGACAGGGATTAACACCATCCCCAAAAAACAGAAATGCAAAAAGGCAAAATGGTTGTCTGAGGAGGGCTTACAAATAACTGAGAAAAGAAAACTGAGAAAAAAGACATCCTGGACTGCAAAGTCAAGTGGACCTTAGGAAGCATCACTACCAGCAAAGCTAGTGGAGGTGATGGAATTCCAGTTGAGCTATTCCAAGTCTTAAAAGATGATGCTGTGAAAGTGCTGCACTCAATTTGCCAGCTATTTTGGAAAACTCAGCAGTGGCCACAGGACTGGAAAAGATCAGTTTTCATTCCACTCCCAAAGAAAGGCAATGCCAAAGAATGTTCAAATGACCCTACAATTGCACTCATCTCACATGCTAGCAAAGTAACGCTCAAAATTCTCTAAGCCAGGCTTCAACAGTACATGAACCGAGAACTTCTAGATGTTCAAGCTGGATTTAGAAAAGGCAGAGGAACCAGAGATCAAATTGTCAATATCCATTGGATCATAGAAAAAGCAAGAGAATTCTATAAAAACTTCTGCTTTATTGATTACGCCAAAGCCTTTGACTGTGTGGATCACAACAAACTGTGGAAAATTCTTCAAGAGATGGGAATACCAGACCACCTGACCTGCCTCCTGAGAAATCTGTATGCAGGTCAAGAAGCAACAATTAGAACTGGACATGGAACAATGGAGTGGTTCCAAATTGGGAAAGGGTTATGTCAAGGCTGTATACTGTCACCCTGCTTATTTAATTTATATGCAGAGTACATTATGAGAAATGCTGGACTGGAAGAAGAACAAGCTGGAATTAAGATTGCTGGGAGAAATATTAAAAACCTCAGATATGCAGATGACACCACCCTTATGGCAGAAAGTGAAGAGGAACTAAAGAGCAGCTTGATAAAAGTGAAAGAGAACAGTGAAAAACTTGGCTTAAAACTCAACATTCAAAAAACAAATATCATTGCATCCAGTCCCATCACTTCATGGCAAATACATGGGAAAACAATGGAAACAGTGAGAGACTATTTTTCTGGGCTCCAAAATCACTGCAGATGGAGACTGTAGCAGTGAAATTAAAAGATGCTTATTCCTTGGAAGAAAAGCTATGACCAACCTAGACAGCATATTAAAAGCAAAGACATTACCATGTGAACAAAGGTCCACCTAGTGTGAGAGCTGGACCATAAAGAAGGCTGAACACTGAAGAGTTGATGCTTTTGAACTGTGGTGTTGGAGAAGACTCTTGAGAGTTCCTTGGACTGCAAAGAGATCAAACCAGTCAATCTGAAAGGAAATCAGTCCTGAATATTCATTTGAAGGACGGATGCTGAAGCTCAAATACTCTGACCACCTGATGCAAAGAACTGACTCATTGGAAAAGACCCTGATGCTGGAAAGATTGAAGGCAGGAGGAGAAGGGGATGACAGGGTGAGATGGTTGGATGGCATCGCTGATGCAATAGAAAGGAGTGATAGCAAGCTCCAGGAGTTAGTGATGGACAGGGAAGCCTGGTGTGCTGAAGTCTATGGGGTCACAAAGAGTTGGATGTGACTGAGCAACTGAACCAAACTGATTCAAAGGCTTAGAGCAGAAAGAGTATTTTCTTATTTGCTTTGGAATTTCGCAAGGAGTCAGACATGACTGAGTGACTGAACTGAACTGAACTGAAAAAGGAGTTAAGAATACCTATTCAGAAAGTTTTTCTCAAGTTTGCACAAAATATTGCATATAAAAGCCTTTCATTATATGATCTGCTATACTCATTTCTTTATATTATCTAAAGGCATTTTAATTATATTTTGAAGATGTACTTCAAGAAAATTGAAAATTATCTGCAAGATAATTTATCTTTATGTGAATTCATAAATAGTTACACAGAGATCCATTGAAAGATATTGTTGTTATAAAACTTACATTATTGGGGTTCCTAGAATATGAATAGGAAGCTAGTAAATATTTGATGTGCTTCATTCTTTGCAACCTGAAAACAGTATTATTAAATACTGCTTTATTAAATTAAATAAAATTTAATTTTATTTTATTGTCAATTATTAATAATCATAATTAAAATACCAATTAACATTACTGTTTATTAATAATAAAATTTTATTATTAAATTAAAGCATGGTTTCTTATTCTACCCATTTTATAGGTTATGAAGTTAAAGAGATAAAGTGACAACTCAGTTTAGAAATGTGAAGTCTGTCAAAGGAGAACAGGGCTAAGCTAAAAGACACTGCATAACAGAGAGGGGTGAAAATGAAATACTTAAATATAGAAAATGTCTATTATACAACAATATTAGACCCTTTAAATTATTGGTACTTATTGATATCCAGAGTGGAAGTCCTTTACAAGAATATATTTGAAGGCCAATTAAAAATCTATGTTTGATATCAGTAAAAGTTTTCAGGTTATTTGTACAGCATCCTAGTCTTTAATGTTCAAAACCCAAGGAGTCCACACACGTCTCTAGATCTGACATCCCCTACCAAGAAGCCCAGGCTCTACACCCAAGCCCTCCAATGGCTCATCTGAGCTTTAGGGTGACAGTAGAATCCACTGTACTTAGTTCTTAAAGTTCTATATTTTGTTTTATACATTTTGGGGAAAAAAATCTTCTCTTTTTTCATTTTAAAATAGAAAGTTTTTAAAAGTTCCCAAGTAAAAATTCAT
Organism: Cephalophus harveyi; assembly: GCA_006410635.1. Classification (NCBI taxonomy): domain Eukaryota; kingdom Metazoa; phylum Chordata; class Mammalia; order Artiodactyla; family Bovidae; genus Cephalophus; species Cephalophus harveyi. The sequence continues at coordinate 63,041 of SJYT01027929.1, read as the reverse complement.
CTTTACATAAACTCACACCTATTTATTACGAAGGTCACCATTTGCTTTGTTCATTTGGGGTTAAATTGCATTCCAGGAAAGGAGGTTAGAACAGAGATCTACCTTGTGTTCGGTCCTGGGGCTATGAAGACCCCAAGAGACAACAATATGGAATGCTTAAAAACTTAATAATATTAAAAGTACTAAAGAAATGTAACACATTATTATTTTACCTGAAACACCAAATATGCTCATAAGACTATAATAAGCTAAATTAACTGTATTAGTTTGCTGCTGCTGCTGCTGCTGCTAAGTCGCTTCAGTCGTGTCCGACTCTGTGCTACCCCATAGACGGCAGCCCACCAGGCTCCCCTGTCCCTGGGAGTCTCCAGGCAGGAACACTGGAGTGGGTTTCCATTTCCTTCTCCAATGTATGAAAGTGAAAAGTGAAAGTGAAGTCGCTCAGTCGTGCCCTACTCTTCGCAACCCCATGGACTGCAGCCCACCAGGCTCCTCCATCCATGGGATTCTCCAGGCAAGAGTACTGGAGTGGGCTGCCATTGCCTTCTCCGATTAGTTTGCTAAGCCTGTATTAAAGTATCACAGACTAAAACAATAGGAATGAAATTTTTCACAATTCTGGAAGCCAGAAGTCCTAAGCCAAGATGTTGGCAGGTCTGATTTCTTCTGAGATGTCTACTCTGGTTTGCAGATGGCTGTCTTCTCCCTGTGTCTTTACATGACCTTCTCTTTAAGCTTATTAGTATCCCAATCTTCTGTATGACTATAAAGACACCAGTCATATTGGATTAGGGCTCACCCTAATGACCTCATTTCAATTTAAATGTCTCTTTAAAAATCTTAATTCCAAATACTGTCACATCTTGAGATACTGGAGGTTCAGTTCAGTTCAGTTCAGTCGCTCAGTCGTGTCCGACTCTTTGCGACCTCATGAATCGCAGCA
>SJYT01027929.1:33967-56179 GCA_006410635.1 Cephalophus harveyi | reverse complement strand
CACAGTGCCTAGACACAAAGCCCCTAACTTACAGCTTGCATTTTCTTGGGCAAACTGCTCTTTCTCCCTAATGCCTTAGTTTTATCATCTGTAAATGGGGATAATAATGGGATCTGCATTATAAAAAAAATGAGGATTTAGTTAAAGAACATAGGAGGAAAATGCTTAGCACAAAGTCAACAATAAATGTTAACTATTAGTGGCAGCCAATAACTTAGAATATAGCTAGCATTTTGCTTTCTAAGCAATGGTTTTCAACATCATCAGCATGAGAATCATCTGAGAATTTTTTAATTCTAGTACTTGGCCTTACCTGTAGAAATTTTGATTAAGTTGGCTTCAGGTGATGCCCAGACATCCCTGAGTTTTAAAAATCCCCCAGGTAATTCCAGCGTGCAGTCAAAGTAGAAAGGATTTGATCCAAAAAACCCACACAGATGTGTACCAGCAAACAGCCTTGTCAATGTCCAACCCAGTCTTAGAGCATCTTTCTCCAAACTGTCTTCTGCATAACACTGGTCCATAAGATGCTCCCTGAAGTAAAATAAAATTTAAAAAAGTAACTTGAAAGGGATGGATGCCGAGTCAACTAAGCTTGATGATACACAAAACCCCTGAAGATTCAAAGTTCACCAAGCATCTTAAAAGATCTGAGAAGCTCTGCTGTATATAAACGTGTTTATTGCAAACGAACTCAGATTTTCTCCAAATTTTTCATAGTAAGGAAGCACTTCCTTGAGGAATGTTTAACTTTCTGCTCTTACAACATAGGGGCAAATGTCACCAAGTATCAGTCCTATTTGCTACACTATCAATTAACTAAGAACTGTGCAATGATATATGTTTGCTAAGTCACTTCAGTCATGTCTGACTCTGTGCGACCCCATAGACGGCAGCCCACCAGGCTCCCCCGTCCCTGGGATTGTCCAGGCGAGAACACTGGAGTGGGTTGCCATTTCCTTCTCCAACGCAAGAAAGTGAAAAGTGAAAGTGAAGTCGCTCAGTCGTGTCCAACCCTCAGCGACCCCATGGACCGCAGCTTACCAGGCTCCTCCATCCATGGGATTTTCCAGGCAAGAGTACTGGAGTGGGGTGCCATTGCCTTCTCTGAATGATATATATTTAACATCTACTAACTAGGCCCTGAGTTAGGTACTAGGAATTGAAAGCTAAAAGGCTTTAAACAGGGTTCAACCACTAGAATCATCCATGGAGTATTTTTTTCTTTTTTTTTAATACAGGTATCTGAACCTCACACCAGACCTACTAGTCTATGAGAATGGATCTGCCAAGATGTAGTCTTTAGCTTTTTACTAGGATTCTGATAATGAACTTGAGTTTGGAAACCACTATTCCATAACCTAGTATTACATATTAAGCCAACCTAGTTACATTTTTTGCAACTATCAACCAAAAAAACAAAAAACAAAGTTCAAAAGAGAAATAGCCATAGAAAAAGAAAAGAAATGAAAGAGGATAAATGAAAAGGAAATAAATAGGACAGCACTGTGGAGCTGCAACACAGCTGAGCGATGAGCATGCATGTCACATTCATGCACGCTGCATCCACTGACCAGAGAGGAAAGAGCAAAAGAGGTATACTCTGGACCCACCATGCACTGAGGAAGAACAGATCTCTGTCCCTTATCTGAGAGTAATAACAAACACCTCCTGTACCTTAGCTGAAGACACGGAGAGGAGTGGAAAAGGAGGAAAACTGTGTAGGAGGAGTAAGGTGATTATAAATCTGGTAACTGAAGAGTTTAGGACAAAGGGCTTCAAACTTGTTTTGAAGCCAAAGGAGTTAGGAATCATCCTGCACTTTGAAGAGCAATATGAAATCTTGACATGGGTTCAGAATATATATATACATTTTTTCTAAGTCAACTGCTAACATTTCCTGGTGGAAGCAGATGATAGGGTGCAAGGTAAATACAAACGAAAGGATTTCTGAAAATGCGATTGTGCTTCCTTGAATACAACTCTGTTAAAAGTGGGACCCTAAACACTGCATGGTCTCAATTACATGTGGAATCTATTTTTAAAACAGCCAAACTAAGAGAAACAGAGACTGGAATAGTAGTTGCCAGGGGCTGGTAGTTCCAGGAAATGAGAAGATGGTGGTCCAAGGTCACAAACTTTCACTTATATGATGAGTGATTTCTGGAGATGCAATGTACAGCTTGGTGATTATAGTTAACAATGATGAATTATATACTTGGAAGTTTCTAAGAGAGTAGACCTTAAATGTTCCCACCACACAAAAAAGTAGTTCTGTCAGGTGATGGATGTGTTAACTAACCAAGTTGGGGTTGTCATTTTACAATATATATGTGCACTAAGTCATAATGTCATATACCTCAAACTTATACAACATTATATATCAAGTATTTCTCAATAAAGCAAGAAAAAATGGTGGATTCTTATTGGATCCTAGCTCTTATGTCTTGGATGTTCCTTAAAGAGTTTGACTTTTCAGTGATATGCTTAAATACATCTCAGATTAAAACATTTACATCTAGGCTTGAGTCAGAGAAAGCATCCACCTTACTGCTAGAATTCTGTGGGGAAAAATGTGCCCATTATCCAAACATTAAATGTTATGCGTCTAAGAATCCAACTTCAACATTAGAGAGATGTGGTGACACAACACAGATGCTGAAATTTCTGTTTTGGAGGAAGAATGCTTGGATATTTTGGGAAGAAATAATGGCTCTTTTAGGAAGAAAGATCTTTATGACATCATGTACAACTTTCAAAATTTGCTCATGAAGTTGTGAAATGAAAATCAATTTTAAACTCAAAATCTATAGGCATATAGTTTTGATGGAAAGAAGACACACTATCAGAGCTACTCACACTGCTGCAGGGATGCTGCCCAACTCTTCTGCAGAAGTGAAAGGCCCGGAACATGGCTGCCATCTTGCGGTCTGCAACTAAGTAGGCTTTGGAACTACTCACTTGGCTACTTCCTGCCAGAAACAAAGAGTTTCAGGTAACACTGGGCCTGGGATAGGAGCAGAGACTTAAAGTATTAGCTACTCAAGGAATTCAGATGCTGCAAAAGTGTTGGCTTCTAAATGCTGAGAAATGGCAGAGGTTGAGTAAGGATATATTGGGAGGATTCTCTGAGATAAAGGGATCTTGACTTAATCTCTTTGGAAGACATTACCTAGAACAAATATACAGCAGAGTGCATAGGGGCTGGGATCTATAGCTGAAAATCAGTAAGAAGGTTGGAAGTGCTCCAGCTCTGTGTTCACTATAAGCCTTTCATCAGCAGACAGAGGAACACGACTTGAAGGACTGGTCTTGTTCTACTTCAAAACTGAAGAAGAAGAAACAAATTCTAGCTAAGATTTATTAAGCATGATGTTCAAGCTGGCTTTAGAAAAGGCAGGGGAACCAGAGATCAAATTGCCAACATCCGCTGGATCATGGAAAAAGCAAGAGAGTTCCAGAAAAACATCTACTTCTGCTTTATTGACTATGCCAAAGCCTTTGACTGTGTGGATCACAATAAACTGTGGAAAATTCTGAAAGAGATGGAATACCAGACCACCTAACCTGCCTCTTGAGAAATCTGTATGCATGGGACGACCGAGGATGAGATGGCTGGATGGCATCACTGACTCGATGGATGTGAGTCTGAGTGATCTCCGAGAGACGGTGATGAACAGGGAGGCATGGCGTGATGCGGTTCATGGGGTCGCAAAGAGTTGGACACGACTGAGCGACTGAACTGAACTGAACTGGACTTCTCTGTAACCCCAAAAGATCTCTCTGAGTTTCTCTGTGACTATCTTGGCCATACAGCAAAAACAAGTTTGAGTGATGGAGCTTGGAGTCAAGATGTTGGGAAGAATTTGGCAGGTGGGAAGGGTTTTCTAGTCACTGATAGCTTAGAAAAAGCTCAAATAAAACTTCCAACAACCCTACGAAGCCCAGTTTTGGATTGAAGGCTGAATGCCTTGATTTAATTTTATTACACAGAATTTATCACAATGAAATTCCTCATAAGCAACTGGATACTTGCCCCCAGCATTTAGTAGACACCAGGCTTCCCTGGTATCTTAAGTGGTAAAGAATCTGCCTACAATGCAGGAGACACGAGTCAACCCCTGGGTTGGGAAGATCCCCTGGAGGAGGGCATGGAAACCTACTCCAGTATTCCTGCCTGGAGAATCCCATGGACAGAAAAGCCTGGCGGGCTACAGTCCACAGGGTCCCAAATAGTCAGACATGGCTGATGAGACTGAGCATGCAGACACACGCACAATCATGAATGAAACAAATCCAGTAATAACATGAACTCAGTGTAGAAAAATATATTTCATTTGTTGCTGTTATTTGAGAAAGAGTGTTATTTTTTAAATTTATTTATTTATTTTACTTTACAATACTGTATTGGTTTTGCCATACGTTGATATGAGAGATAAGAGTGTTAAATGACAGGCATCAGAGAAGCTGTGAGAACTTAAAAAATATGGAGGAAACAAGAAGGTGTTTAGGAGATATTAAAGTGAACTTTGAATTAGAGTATTTTTCATGTTCTTAAAGAGATACAAATGAAGATCAGATTCTTTACTAATGTTCTAGCTTGAGTCAAACTCAGGGCACACTATGTGGAGTTTGTGTCCAGGGTACAGAAGAGTTGTTGAATCCTATCTGGTGATTTAGGTAGATATTTAGGTAGATACTCCACATATACTACTCCATTTCCTTTTCACAACTTTATGAAGAAGAGAGAGGTAACTTCCTCTAGTAAGTGACGTGATTAAAATTTCAAACTAGGTTGAATTGAGTCTATAGCACATGTTATTTCCACTACACCAGGAATTCATGAATCATTCTCATAATGTATGTTCTTTATTATGTCTATCTAAGAGCAGACTTTCAGAAGCAGCTGACAGTACTTATTAATTATTGTCAGAAGCAGCAGCTTAGTAAAATTTATTACCATACATTTTGTAAACATTATTATTCAGGTAAACAAATATCAAAAATCTCATTCAACAGGTCAATTCATTCACCTACTTTGGCTGCATTTTGCAGCCCACTCACCATCATTGGCCATTGTGATAAACTACTTTTCAAAATAATTAAATATTTCACAGGGCACATAGACACATTTCTGGTCAACTCACTTCCATTATTAAAATCTGTCATTAAGGTTTTTTTAGGACAGATTCCTTTTCCATGTTGTATAAGTGAAGAAGTGAAGTGAAGTCACTCAGTCGTGTCTGACTCTTTGCAACCCCGTGGACTGTAGCCTACCAGGCTTCTCTGTCCATGGGATTCTCTAGGCAAGAATACTGGAGTGGGTTACCATTTACTTCATGTTGTATAAGGAAGCATTTTACATCAAGTACAGTTTTTTCAAGAACTGGAGCAATTTCAAGTGTCCTTTTAAGAAAAAAATTCAGTCCTTCTAAAAGGTACTCACTTGGCCTACTTCCATGTGCAAGCTGGCCCACTGAAAGAAAATATTTTGAGTTCAACTTTTATAACATAATATTAACTCTGTATCACTCACATCTAGTTGGTAAAGCCTATGAATTTTTTTTTCAGTTAATAATACAAAGAAGTAACTCATGAATTGGCTTTCATTCTATCGTTGTATAAAACTCATTTGAGAATAACTATTCATCTCTCAAAATTCTCTAAGCTTCATCCTATAATAAGCTGCTGCTGCTGCTAAGTCATGTCAGTCGTGTCTGGCTCTGTGTGACCCCATAGATGGCAGCCCACAGGCTACATCACCAGAAATCCACATGCCTGGACTTTACTCTCACAGCTCTCTGAAGCAGTATTGCCTGATACACAATGTGTGCACACATGTGGGTCCCTGTTCTAGATTCTCCACTTACTAACTCTGTGACCTTCAGAAAATTACTTAATTTTCTTCATTACAATTTCCTCATCAGTAGGATAATTTTGGAAGTTCAGTTCAATTCAAAAAACATTTAGAGTATCTATTATATAACTATGCCTTGTGCTGGAGTCAGGTATAAAAAATTAATTCATCATTGAGCTAGTATTTATTTTGAGCAAACACTATGTATTAGTCACGGTCTTAAAGACTAAGGTTAAATCTTTGAACCAGGCTGACAAATTTCTTGTTCTCATAGCTTATATTTTAATAAAATATTCAGAAAATAAACAAGTAAACCAAGATCTAATTCAACATAAATTCAAGTAAGTGGTAGGCACTAGGAAGAAAATAAAGCAGAATGAGTGGGTGACTTTGGGGAATATGTCTGCTTTAGAAACAATAGCCAGAAATGATACCATCTAGGAGGTGAACATTTGAACAGAAAAATGAATGATAAGAAAAGATGATCAAGAAATCTCTATATTCAAGGAGCTTACTGTCTAGCAGGGCACAGAGGAACAAATGTATAATTTCAGTAAGTGCTAGGATTGAAGTTTGTAGACATCTCCTGGTAGAATGTGTTTGAGCAATGTAAAAGTGTCCTAGATGAAGTCATGCCCAAATAGATATTCACTGACCAACCTAGATAGCATATTCAAAAGCAGAGACATTACCTTGCCGACTAAGGTCCATCTAGTCAAGGCTATGGTTTTTCCTGTGGTCATGTATGGATGTGAGAGTTGGACTGTGAAGAAGGCTGAGCGCCGAAGAATTGATGCTTTTGGTGGTGTTGGAGAAGACTCTTGAGAGTCCCTTGGACTGCAAGGAGATCCAACCAGTCCATTCTGAAGGAGATCAGCCCTGGGATTTCTTTGGAAGGAATGATGCTGAAGCTGAAACTCCAGTACTTTGGCCACCTCATGCGAAGAGTTGACTCACTGGAAAAGACCCTGATGCTGAGAGGGATTGGGGGCAGGAGGAGAAGGGGACGACCGAGGATGAGATGGCTGGATAGCATCACCGACTCGATGGACGTGAGTCTGAGTGAACTCCGGGAGATGGTGATGAACAGGGAGGCCTGGTGTGCTGCGATTCATGAGGTCGCAAAGAGTCGGACATGACTGAGCGACTGAACTGAACTGAACTGAAATGTCAGTCATCTTTTCTCTCTTTAAGATTTAACATGGTGTCCTTCCTTTTAATCAAAAAAGAGAAAACTACTCGAGTCTTCATAGTGAATTTTAGGATCAGGAACAATAAAAATTACATCATGCCACAGAATTCTCTTTTTGCTTCTATTAGCTATGGTTCTTAACTTCTGCCCCAAACCACTATTTCCTGTTGTGTTTTTATTTCCAATCATTTTTATTGTTTTAAGGTCACAGGCTATCTTGATCTTTTTTGTATCTAAACAGGGAATTAATTTTTTAAGTACAAAAAACATGTTCACCTATTCCAGTTATTTTTGTGTCTGGTATTTAGAAAAAGTGCTTGTCCAACTCTTGTGACCCCATGGACTGTAGCCTGCCGGGTTTCTCTGTCCATGGGATTTTCCAGGCAAGAATACTGGAGTGGGATGCCATTTCCTTCTTCAGGGGAACTTCCTGACCCATGGATTGAACTCATGTCTCCTGCATTGCAGACAGATTCTTTACCATGGAGCCACCAGGGAAGACCAGAATCCTCTACCTCTTCATAGTTCAAACACAAGCAATAGGATGAGTGTGAAAGAGCCTAACCATAAAAAATCCAGCTGTATTCATACAGTTAGAGAGAGCCCGGGGCACTGATCATGGGAGAGAGGCCAAGGATTAGTGTTCAATGTAAGGAAATGGGAATGTTCAACTAAAGATACGTCTAGAACCACACAAGACAGGAAGGACATGAGTACTGTTAGCTGAAGTGATAGAATGAAGTTTAAGAATCCGTTCTTGTTAAACCTGCTTGGGCACTCAAGGAAGTGACAGCATTTGCTAGGGAGTGGGGCGTGTTGTGTGGAGGGGGGAAAGTTGGGTGGACTGGGATTGCCTTGATCGAATGGGCAGTGGAAGCTTTAGCAGAAAAATATGGGCCCAAGGAAAATGATTCCAGTCACTGTAGAGGTTCAGGTATGAAAGTAAGATTCCAGGCTGCAAGTCAGAGGACCCAAGAAAGTCTTGATTCAGGACTCATCCTGTAACCAGTTATATTTTCACTTCAAGAGGAAAAAGATGTGGTCCAGAATCTACCATGAAGTTAAATGGCCTCAGCAGTAAAATTTCTCAGTAAAGGGGTAGAAGCTGTGTAGCTTTACAAGTCATGTAAGAGATGGTGACAGATTTGAAAGTGCTCAGAGTAGCTGTCATATAAGTAAATGGAACATAAAGGATTGTCATGCGTTCAGGATTTTACACTGGTGGCATACATAGCTAGGTGAGGTTGATGCATCTTCTGATGCTTATTATTTTCTTCTAGCAATTTACTCCTTACAGATATGATTTCTATTTTTGTAATGTTTAAAATTTGATGTATATAAAGTCCTGAGGAGCCAGATTTTTAAAAAATCTGGCACCAAAAAGCAAAGGTACACCTCTGATGGCTAGAATAGCAAGAAGTCTCAATCTTTTATTTATATTGCAAAAGAAATAAATAAAATTCCTGAACTTCCCTGGTGGTACAGTGCATAAGAATCTGCCTGTCAGTGTAGGGGACATGGGTTTGATCCCTAGTCCTGGAAGATTCCACATGCCACGGAGCAACTAAGGCCATGTGCCACAATTACTGAGCCTGTAAGCTGCAGCTACTGAAGATACATGCCCTGGACCACAACAAGAGAAGTCCCCACTCACTGCAACTAGAGAATACCCGCATGCAGCAGCGAAGACTCAATGCAATCAATATATATATATTTTAGAGAGAGAGAGAGAGAAGTCACTCAGTCGTGTCTGACTCTTTGCGACCCCATGGACTGTAGCCTACCAGGCTTCTCTGTCCATGGGATTCTCCAGGCAAGAATACTGGAGTGGGTTGCCATTTCTTTTCCAGGGCATCTTCCCGACCCAGGGATCAAACCTGGGTCTCCTGCGTTGGAGGCAGACGCTTTAACCTCTGAGCCACCAGGGAAGCCCAATATATATATATATATGTATATATGTTAAAAAACCTCTTAAGCACGTGAAAGATTATCTTTTGCCTGAGGGATTTTGTGTTCACAAACTGATACTGATAAAATCTCCAAGAAAAATATGTTTATTGTACCTAGTGACTAGGGCTAAAAAGGAAGAAAAGTCCTGGTCCTTTGGTGAAGACAGACAGCCATAGAGATGATGGATATCTGGAACAGGAAGAGGCATCCATTAAGCCAATCACAGTTGGCACCCTGTTTCAGCACAGAATGTTTGACACTTACTCACAAGTTACTAAAATGATTATGTGCTCAGAGTGAATCCATGTCGGCAAACCAAAACTTTCACTGATGAAAAGAGAGCCTGTTATAATATTTTAAAGGGTGACTCAAAGAGATTCAGCTTTAAAGTATAATTTTTTAAATAAATTCAAAGGAACTTCCAGCACTGACACATTAATAAATAAATTGATAGCCAACTTGTTTTGTTCTCTATGTTGTCAGCAGTGAAATAAAAATTAGATTTAATAAAAGTTTATATAGTACAATGTGATTCAGACTACCTAATCAAACTATGATTCATTAATTTAAAAAAAAAAGTCATAATCCTCTTTCAAATAGGGTAAACAGGGAGGCCAGGGAGGTTTAACATGTCAATCAACCAGGGAGAAACAAAATATTGTCATATTTCATAAATAAAAAAAGGGCAATCAATTATTCTTATATAGTCCTTTATATTTTTATATACTGGATTACAACTTTGACTGTAACTCAGCTTTTAATCACTACTAGAAACAACTGAAAATAGCATGAGACCCTGTCCCTCTTCCTGGGCAGGGGAGGTCAAGTTTCCCATGGCAGAGTTGGAAGTAGCAGCACGAGAGCCTCTTCAATTTTTCTAGACAAGGATGGATTCTAAGTTTAGGAACCAAGAGTCAAAGAAGATGGCAAGAGGTTCTGAAAACAGGTCCAGGGACAGGGGGTGACAGGGAAGACAGCCACTTGTCATTTGCATGGTTTGTGTATGGGCCTCTCAATACTGCCCTCCTGGGCCCTTGCAACACATTTCAAAGAACAAATGCTTAGTTCCAAAATAGTATCAAAGAACTGTAAAGAGCCTCCTTTAAAAAAGCTTTAAAAAATTAAGTATATATTGGTTATTCAACTAAAAGTCACAGGTTCAAATATGTCATCATTTTTCTCCTACTACTGCATTATTTATGTTGATATGCCCACAGCGTGAGAAAATGAAGGAGAGCTGCGGCTAGGCTAATATTCTGTAAGAACATCCAAATTCCCTGTATTTTTGCATCACACTTTCTCAATCAACATAAATCAATAAATACATAATTGCACACACAGGACCTTAGGGTAAAAAGAAGGTCAAAATGTGGTTTATGCTATGGAAGAATTTTTGGCTAGTAGAAGAGAGAAATGTAAATGTAAAACAATACAGTGCCACAATGAGCTGTTGTGCTTTGTTCTGTGTGCAGGATCAGAACCCCTGGGTGAGGTATATGGTTGTTCTATGCCACTTCTGGGCTTCACAGCTGGTAAAGAATCCACCTGCAGGTGCAGGAGACACAAGAGCCGTGGGTCTAATCCTGAGTCAGGAAGATCCCCTGGAGTCAGATATGGCAACCAACTCCAGTATTCTGGCCTGGAAAATTCTATGGACAGTGGAGCCTGGCAGGCTATAGTCCATAGGATCTACGTAGAGTTGGACATGACTGAGCGTGCATGCATATTATGGTATGCCATTTCCAGCAGTGAGAAACCCTAATTTGGAAAGTGGTAAACTAGTCTCATATTTCTCTCTTTTTTCTTTTTTTTTTTTAAGCATTTCTGTACCCTTTCTATGGTTCCCAAGCCTGAAAAATATTCATGGCCCTCAAATGTACTCCCCTTTAAAACTCTTCCATAGTTTTTCACATTTAGAATAAAAGTTAAATTCCTTCCTCTGGTTGATAAGTCTATAAGATCTAGCCCCCAAATCCTCTCCAAGCTCTTCTCATTGACTCATTAGATTTCACACATTCTGGTCCTTTAGAGAAGTCCCTTTCAAACAGTAATGTGCAAACAAAACCACCGATGTCTTGCTAAAAATGCAGAATTTTGCCCGTGAAGATTTTCATTTAGTCAGTTTGGAGCTGCTGCTGCTGCTGCTAAGTCCCTTCAGTTGTGTCCGACTCTGTGCAACCCCATAGACAGCAGCCCACCAGTTTCCCCCATCCCTGGGACTCTCCAAGTAAAAACACTGGAGTGGGTTGCCATTTCCTTCTCCAATGCATGAAAGTGAAAAGTGAAAGTGAAGTTGCTCAGTCGTGTCCACGGGAGAGGGGGATGTAATTCTTACATTTGTAAAAAAGCTCCAAAGCGATGCTGATGGTACTAGACCTGGGATCACACTTTAAGTAGCAAGGTGCCAGCTCATTCCAGACACAGCACTATGAGCAGCAATGAAATTCACCAAGCGCATTCTCCACTTAGAAACACAGTACCTGTTTTTCCTTATGGCAGGAACTTGCTTCCCTCACATCTTTGTATAGCACAATTTATCATGCAGGTATCTGCTCAAATGTCAGCTCTGGAGATAAGCCTTTCTTAATAACCCTATCTAAAGTGGCCCATCCAATCACTGATCTGTAACATTCAACCAACGCTTCTTCCTATTTTATTTTCTTAATTACACTGTCATCTTCTGAATTTTCTTCACTGAACTATTCATTTCCTAGTAAGTTCCATGAAACAATGGCATAGACTGAGCTGTTAGCATGGTTTCTCAGCACATAAAACAATACCTGATCCAAAGGGCTGGCTTTATGGGTGCATAACCTGTGCAACTTCACTTGGCCTTCTGTTAACACTGCTGTCACCATCTAGACAATAATAATTTTTATCTTTGAACTTGTGCTTTTTAAGTACAGGGTAATGGGACAATGAAGCATGATGTGAGTAGAAGAAATTCACTCAAAATATATCTTCTTTGCTGCCCAATTCTCATTTATGTTTGTGATGCCCCATGAGCAGAAAATTCTGACAGACCCACCTACATGGAATTCAAGAAGACTCAAAGTTATTACAATTAAGTGAATTTCTTACTTACTTATAAGGTAAATGGGGTACTGACCGCCCCAGGAGACCACCCTTTCTATCTAAGCCAGAATTTGCTTCAAAAATGCAAAGAACAATGGAGTTCTAAGAAACATGAATGGCCCAGGAAATCTATTAGCATGTTACTTCCCTAGTCCATCACTTAACACAGAAAATTACGTACAAGGAAAAACACAGTTCTTCTCTCTTTGGTCCTCCCTTACTAAGGACAAAAGGAGACAGTGCTAATAGAAAGTGCACATATTAAGAAGTGAAATAAAAACAGTTGATTTAGTTCTGAGCAATATTTCTGTTTTATTAAAAACAAAGTATATGCATATATGAGCTATGAAATATGAATTAGCATGAAATGCAAATTTTGGGAAGTCTGGATATGGATTAAACGTTCTTACACTTTCATTTAAAATTGACACTGCACAACATAATGATGAGTAAACTTCATGCTAATTAAATATTTTAATTTTTTCTTAATTAAAACAATTGCAAAAAGACAAAACAAAACAAAAAAACAAAAAAAAATGACACATCAAAAGAGAGAAGCATGAAGAAAGAAAAGACTTTATAGCTCATACTTTTAATGGAACTTTTCCCTGATTTTTCGACAAGGAGCCCACATTTCATTTTCTGCTGGGTGCCAAAAATTGTGTAGCCCATCCTACTGACCCATAGAAGCACATGTTGAATGGTAGAATTGTACATTTACTATGTGGTGGGTATTATTCAAAGCCCTCTATATAGATTGACCTTATTTTATCTGCATAATAACCTTTTAAAATAGATGTTACTGTTTAACAGATAAGAAAACAAAGGCTTAGAAAGATGAAGTAATTTAGCCAATATCTTAAAGGTTACTAGTAAAGAAGCTAGATTTCAGACTAGGATTTAAGTCTGCAGGATCCCAAAGCCCATCTCTTGATGACTCTGCTGTAATTTCTCCCAGAAGTCAGTCTTAGAACAGGCTTTGCTTGGGCTCCTGGAGTATTCCAGAATGGGTCCAAGATTCTATTCCAAATCAAAATGAAAAAATAATACTGATCTCATTTCTACCTTGTTCTTAAGGACTCTCAAAAGTCTTTAGTTCTGTATCTATACCCAGATTTTCACATGGATCCATGTAAATAATTCACAGTTGAGTAGGTGCCAGACACCAATTAAATCGAATTTCTCAGAGTATTTCAATATTTGTGTCTCAGAGACTAGGGGAACTTTTAACCTATTTTGACATTTTTTTTAGATCTCCAAGATGAAGACCATTTCATTAGGGTCTTTTAAGTGTTTCTAGCTATATTCCAGGGCACCAAGAAACAATGTCTTTCAGCAGTTTTAATATTCTTTGCCCAAATCTCACTGGCAAATGTAAGTATATCTTTTATTCATGCTGTTGAATAAAAGTCTCTGCCTGGATATGCATGATGTTTAAAATATTTAAATAATGCTTACTATGGTAACAATATATTTGAAGTTTCTGTCATTTGGACATTAAAATATTCAATTAGAGAGTGAAATATAGTACCACACTCTTGAACATTTAGTATTACTGAAAGGGAAAAAAAATCAGTGTGTGATCATATATCAAACATCTCATGTATTTTAGTATTTGTTACCAGATAGAACCTATTTATCTAACATATTTGTGATTAAATTTATTTTACCATTATAGTTTTTAAGTCAAATATTTACTTTTCACATACATTTTTTGATAAGAATATTACTATAAATCCATTTTGAGATGAGATGTGTTGTAATAGGTTCAGTATGTATAATGAGGCCTAATCACAGGCACTTACCTTCACTCTATTTCAAGGTACAGAGCTCTAGATAATTACATGGTAACATATTCATACATCATGAGTTGTAAGAGATTTTCAAATACTTCTAATTTTGTTGATATTAACATCTTCGGATGGCTATATTCACTTTTTCCTTGCAGTTTAAAATCCATCACAGGTATAAGATTAAGTGACAGAGCCATGTGGATATCATTTAATTTGGACTCATAATAAAATAAATCACTTAATTATAAACTTCTCTAACTTTTAAACTCTGCTTTTGTCTGTTAGAGAAGCCAGTTGCTTTTGCTCTTAATATAAGCAAAGAAATTACAAGAGAAAAACTGGAAATTCTCTTAGCCTCAATTTCCTTATTTCTAAAATGAAGGCGAATGGACTTGACTTTCAAGGGACGTTCTTTCTCTATGAATCCAGAAGATTTATTTCTCTCCTTTAATATGAACCAGATATTATTTCACCTTCACTTTGATTTGACTACTAATATTACTTCTGTGCATTTAGTCAAAAATATATGAAATTACCCAAATACTCAAACAAAAAGTTCTCATGCTCATTATAATTGATAGGACAAGTTTGGTGAATTTTTAATGCATTTACCTCAGTTCCTTGCTTCACCTGGGAATTGAGATAAATATCGATATTATGCGTGGTACTGCTGTTGTCATGGGTTGGGAAACTTTTTACCCTATTTCTTAATTACATGATGCCCTACCAATGTTTGCTTGGTGAACAAAGGATGACCGAAGTAAGACAAAGAATAAATTTTTGGTTAACCTGAATGAAATACAAAGCAGTTTCACATTTTATACATTTCCAAAGTAAAACAACAACAATTATAACACCAAAGTGCTTGTGTATGCCTATTTGTGTGTGGGGTGATGTTAGGGTATATGTGGGTGTGGGTGTGTGCTGAAGAGACAGGGGAAAAGAAAATAAAACACAAAAATGAAGAGAATAAGAAAAAAATACAAACGATTCACTGTCTCAAAACTCTCTAAACTAAGATTCAAGATGTTGTAATATATCAGTGAATGCCCTCCCTAGGTCTCAAAAACTAAAACATAAAATATACTTGGGCAAATGATCAAAATAATTTCCATATTTATTCTGCTTTTACAGCAGCTGTTCTCAACCTCAGGCTGCACATTAGAATCATCCAGAAAGCTTTTAAAAAAATTTTCTGAGCCTCATATCAGATCAATTAAAATCAGATACTGGGCGGGACTGGACATTCCTACTGTTTTAAAAGCTCCCTTAGGGATACTAATGTGCAGCCAGGGTTAAGAGCATTGATTTATAGTAAACCTTATTATACAGTGCGGTAAGAAATCTGCATTTAAATTTTAAGTGAGAGCACCAATTTTTAAGAGTTTGAAGTCACCTTACCAAGTTGATGATACATTCTGTGCATTCTTCAATTATGACTCAAACCAGAAATCAAAAGTACCTAAGCCCATGCTGAGCTGGTGGGACTATGAGTCAGTGATCATACAGCAGCCTTGAAAAGAGTGCCTTTCTTGATGCATACTGGCCCTGTTTCCACGGTGGCCATCTCTCCAGGTAAACTCCAGAGAACAAAACCACCCTGCCTGACGTGGGTTTTCAAGCTTTTTTTTTTTTTTTTTTTTCTGTTTGAAATGGTTAAATCGAGGTAAAAATGTAATATTCATAGGATACATTGAAGTTCCCTAGCCTGGAAATTTTTATTTCTTTGCCAAAGGAAGGTAGAAGAGTTTTCAGGCAAAAAAACATTAAAATAAAAATTGCCTACATTAAAAAAATTCTCTCTTTTATTGGTTTCTTACCAAAGTGAAATGTGACCTGCTGCTTGGAGGTCACTCCCAGGATTAATAATCTCCAGGTGTATTCAAAACTATGAACTGCCTCTGAAGGGACCAAAAGGAGGCTTCCAGAATCCTGCTATTTGTAGGAGAGATACTGAGCTCAGTGTTTGCTGCTTCACTGAGTTCCTATAGCCAAGGTATTCATGTTGTGCTTAAACTAGGAAGCTTGAAAGGAATAACTTGGGCAGAGAACTTTGTTGTGCCAGCATGAATGCACTGAAGGCCTTGTAAAGAAGCTTGTTTGAATTACATATATGTTAAACAGTTTCAGAACCGTTTCTACTTTAGGTTTTTGCACAATAAACCCCAAATTGCACTTTTGACTACTGAGCTGAGTCTTTTCTACTTGCTTTTTTCCCCAAAATAATAAATCCCCTTAATGATGACTGTGCAGCACTGTCACGCACTGACACAGTCTATTTCTTCAACCTCTATGTCATTAAAACATGCAACTTATTTATGATGATTAACAATAATGAAATATGTATGAAGAAATAAATTATACAAATGTTGAACTGTACATAATAGGGAGAGACATAAATGACCAGGCCCTAGCTACCTGCCCCCCAGTGCAGACAGTGGACAGCAGAACAGTTCTCTCCAGCTAATTTTCCTCTGGGATCATAACTTAGGAAGCAGGTTATGAGAAAGTTTGAAAGGTGTTTTGACAGGTTCAAACTCTTTTTTTAATCGTGGAGTTGTAAAACCCAATTTCTCCCCCGACCCAGCTTTTACTGTTGCTATCACATCACATTATTGAAGGCAGCCTAGAACACCTGAGTCAATGCCAACTGACGGCATGTGTCAAATCTTTTGTCTCAGCTGACACAGAAATGCCACCTACCCTCCCAGTGCTCTTCCTGAATATCCATAACTTAGCACTTAGGATGTGAGTGCTAAGCAGGGTAAGTGAAGGAGTGCATCTCACGGTATCAACAGTGTGAGTGGATGTGCAACAAGATAGGTATTGCCATTATGTGACTGGTTCAGAGATGGCTTATCGCCCTAGCACACTCATGAATTCATAATCACTCCTGGTGCAACTGCTTCCTCTAGTTGGCATGTTTATTCTGAGTCAAAGATATTAACACAGGAAAGCCCAAGTCTCATAATTTTTACGTTTTATAAATAAGTGGATGCAATTTTTTAAAACACAAATCATTGCTTCTACAAAATTAAAGCTATCTAACACTTCTGCTAAAGCTGAAATTCCACAGACTCGTGGGTGGAGTTCACAGGCACAAGCAGCGGCCTTTCCACCCTACAAGAGGATCCGGCCACCTTGTTTTCAGAAGACCTGGTTTAAACTGGCTGGTGAAATTCCCCATTTTGGAAAAGCTAGTTGAGTCTTGGAATATCAGGAACAAAAATAAAACTACTGCTTTACTTTCCAACAGAATAAAATTCTCAACCCATGAGACCCTTGAAGAATACTGAAGACCATTTCTAACCACATCACTGAGTGATCATGCCCTACAGGCTCATTGTTGTTGTTAGCTATTTCCAAAACCTTTTGTCAAATTAATCATTTCACAGACGTCTCACACACACACAACAGATGTTCTTACACATAAATTATGTGACAGAGAGAGAAACATGACACTTTTAGGAGATAAATATTAAACTAAGTCAAAACAAAATATGGGGCTGACAATCCCTGTAGTAATTTTTATTGTCACATGGAAGGGCCTGATTACTTTGGATTCACTTTTGTCAGATGGAGTTCATAGAAAATTTAGATTATTAACTGTAGACAAAGTCAATTTATAACTGTATGTTTATTTGCAATTTTTATTGATTATGATGTGTCGCTCCATTAGAATGCAAACTCTGTGACAGCAGTCGTGAACCTGGCTTTACTCAGTACTTTGGGAGTTTCACTTTGTTTTCTTTGGGGGGTTACCCGGTACTTTGCACTAAGAAAGCTGAGCTTACTTAAAAAAAGAATCTCACCATAAAGGGAGAAGATTTGAATCCTCTGTTTTACATTATAGATGGTTTGTTTGAGAATTAGATCTGCCGTTAGGTGCTTCAAATACTTAACTCTTTCAACTCAAAATGAAACTTGAACATGTTATGAAAATGTTCCAGAATAGAATTAGTATCTTGCATTCATCAGAAGGCAGTAATATATGATTGTATGACTGGAGGCCTTCCTGTCTAATTCATAGCTTTCAAAGCTCTAGTAAGAAAACTGAATGGCTCACTATTTTATAATTCTTCTTAGTTTAAACTTCTGAATAATTTTTTTAGTTTACCATAGTCATTTCATTACATGATTAAACTTTAGCTCATGTAAAATCTAAATCATAGGAAATAAATTTGAATAATAGATACTTTAACATAAGAAGAGTCACTATTTGATAGTGGTTGTGAAATTTATACTTGCAAAGTTTCATTGTGGATAACTGACAAAAATATAGATTCCTAGGTTCCATTCCCACAATTATTAAGTCTGGCTTGGGACTAGGAATCTGTGTTTTAAACTAATACTATACCTTGAGATAATAATAGTTCTCCCCTCCCTTTCAACTGATGATCTTGATGTGATATACTTATGTCTGTAATAAAATTCAGAGGCTCTCACAAGAAGCCAAGACTTGCTCTTATGTTTAAAAAAAAAAAAAAAAACTTTAAAGTCTAGTTATGAAAATTAAACTCACAGAGAGGAGTGGCCCAGGAATGTGTGCTAAGAAGTCTCCTCTGTGAGCTGTGCCTGTTTTGTGAGATGAATGAGGGGATTACAAAGTGAATGAAGCCTCAGGACAGCTTATGGCATTTGTATCTCATGAACCAGCTTGTGAAGTGAAGAGAAGTCGTTCAGTCGTGTCCCACTCTTTGCGACCCCATGGACTGTAGCCTACCAGGCTCCTCCCTCCATGGGATTCCCCAGGCAAGAGTACTGGAGGGGGTTGCCATTTTCCTTCTCCAGGGGATCTTCCCAACCCACGGGTCGAACCTGGGTCTCCCTTCCCTGGTGGCTCAGACGGTAAAGGGTCTGTCTACAATGCGGGAGACCCGGGTTCAGTTCAGTTGCTCAGATGTGTAGGATTCTTTGCGACCCCATGGACTATAGCGCACCAGGCATCCCTGTCAATCACCAACTCCCAGAGTTTACTCAAACTCATGTCCATTGAGTCGCTGATGCCATCTAACTATCTCATCTTCTGTCATCCCCTTCTCCTCCTCCTCTCAATCTTTCCTGGCATCAGGGTCTTTTCAAAAATCAGTTCTTCACATCAGGTGACCAAGTATTGGAGCTTCAGCTTCAGCATCAGTCCTTCCAATGAACACCCAGGACTGATCTCCTTTAGGATGGACTGGTTGGATCTCCTTGAAGTCCAAGGGACTCTCAAGAGTCTTCCACAACACCACAGTTCAAAAGCATCAGTTCTTCAGTGCTCATCTTTCTTTATAGTCCAACTCTCACAGCTATACATGACTACTGGGAAAACCATAGTTTTGACTAGATAGACTTTTAATGGTAAAGTAATGTCTCTGCTTTTTAATATGCTGTCTAGGTTGGTCAAAAATTTTCTTCCCAGGAGTAAGTATCTTTTAATTTCATGGATGCAATCACTATCTGCAGTGATTATGGGAGCCCCCAAAAATAAAGTCTGTGTCACTGTGTGTCCACTGTTTCCCCATCTACTTGGCATGAAGTGATGGGACCAGATGCCATGATCTTAGCTTTCTGAATGTTGAGTTTTAAGCCAGCTTTTTCACCCTCTTTTACAGTCAAATACAAAAGAAGAGCAGATGGACACAGAGCAATAACAATAATCACAAATCCTAAAAATAAAATTCCAATAACTGAAATAATAGCATTTTTAAACTTCCTTAACAGTCATGATAAACTTTAGATGTGACCTTGGTAAAGAAAGAATCATGGATTAGAAAGCAGTACTGGGGTATTTTATTTGTAGGATATGAAATTGCTTCTATTGTTCTTATTACTGTAAATTTTGTTTTATTTCCATCTGTTCTTGATTCATATGTGCCTGAGGAAGACTGCCATGTTTACTGATTTCATGCTATTTACAAGTTAATTGAGGAACAATCAAAAAGATCAGGTTAAGATATGTACGAACAAAGCTAGTGAAGTTAATGAAATTCCAGTTGAGCTATTTCAAATCCTAAAAGATGATTCTGTGAAAGTGCTACACTCAATACGTCAGCAATTTTGAAAACTCAGCAGTGGCCACAGGACTGGAAAAGGTCAGTTTTCATTCCAATTCCAAAGAAAGGCAATGCAAAAGAATGCTCAAACTACCGCACAATTGCACTCATCTCACAGGTTAGTAAAGTAATGCTCAACATTCTCCAAGCCAGGCTTCAGCAATACATGAACTGTGAACTTCCAAATGTTCAAGCTGGTTTCAGAAAAGGCAGAGGAACCAGAGATCAAATTGCCAACATCCGCTGGATCATGGAAAAAGCAAGAGAGTTCCAGAAAAACATCTACTTCTGCTTTATTGACTATGCCAAAGCCTTTGACTGTGTGGATCACAATAAACTGTGGAAAATTCTGAAAGAGATGGGAATACCAGACCACCTGACCTGCCTCTTGAGAAACCTGTATGAAGGTCAGGAAGCAACAGTTAGAACTGGACATGGAACAACAGACTGGTTCCAAATAGGAAAGGGAGTATGTCAAGGCTGTATATTGTCACTATGCTTATTTAACTTATAAGCAGAGTACATCATGAGAAATGCTGGGCTGGAAGAAGCACAGCTGGAATCAAGATTGCCAGGAGAAATATCACTAATCTCAGATATGCAGCTAACACTACTCTTATGGCAGAAAGTGAAGAAGAACTAAAGAGTCTCTTGATGAAAGTGAAAGAGGAGAGTACAAAAGTTGGCTTAAAGCTCAACATTCAGAAAACTAAGATCATGGCATTTGGTCCCATCACTTCATTGCAAACAGATGGGGAAACAATGGAAACAGTGGCTGACTTTATTTTTTGGGGGCTCCAAAATCATTGCAGATGGTGACTGCAGCCATGAATTTAAAAGATGCTTACTCCTTGGAAGGAAAGTTATGATCAACCTCAGTTCAGTTCAGTCGCTCAGTCGTGTCCAACTCTTTGAGACCCCATGAATCGCAGCACACCAGGCCTCCCTGTTCATCACCAACTCCCGGAGTTCACTCAGACTCACATCCATCGAGTCTGTGATGCCATCCAGCCATCTCGTCCTCGGTCGTCCCCTTCTCCTCCTGCCCCCCAATCCCTCCCAGCATCAGAGTCTTTTCCAATGAGTCAACTCTTCACATGAGGTGGCCAAAGTACTGAAGTTTCAGCTTTATTATCATTTTTTCCAAAGAAATCCCAGGGTTGATCTCCTTCAGAATGGACTGGGTGGATCTCCTTGCAGTCCAAGGGACTCTCAAGAGTCTTCTCCAGCACCACAGTTCAAAAGCATCAATTCTTCAGTGCTCAGCCTTCTTCACAGTCCAACTCTCACATCCATACATGACCACAGGAAAAACCATAGGCTTGACTAGACGGACCTTAGTCGGCAAAGTAATGTCTCTGCTTTTGAATATACTATCTAGGTTGGTCATACTTTTCTTCCAAGGAGTAAGCGTCTTTTAATTTCATGGCTGAAATCACCATCTGCAGTGATTTTGGAGACCAAAAAAATAAAGTCTGACACTGTTTCCACTGTTTCCCCATCTATTTCCCATGAAGTAATGGGACCGAATGCCATGATCTTAGTTTTCTGAATGTTGAGCTTCAAGCCAACTTTTTCACTCTCCTCTTTCACTTTCATCAAGAGGCTTTTTAGTTTCTCTTCACTTTCTGCCATAACGGTGGTGTCATCTGTATATCTGAGGCTATTGATATTTCTCCTGGCAATCTTGATTCCAGCTTGTGTTTCTTCCAATCCAGCATTTCTCATGATGTACTCTGCATAGAAGTTAAATAAGCAGGGTGACAATATACAGCCTTGATGTACTCCTTTTCCTATCTGGAACCAGTCTGTTGTTCCATGTCCAGTTCTAACTGTTGCTTCCTGGCCTGCATACAGATTTCTCAAGAGGCAGGTCAGGTGGTCTGGTATTCCCATCTCTTTCAGAATTTTCCACAATTTATTGTGATCCACACAGTCAAAGGCTTTGGCATAGTCAATAAAGCAGAAGTAGATGTTTTTCTGGAACTCTCTTGCTTTTTCCATGATCCAGCGGATGTTGGCAATTTGATCTCTGGTTCCTCTGCCTTTTCTAAAACCAGCTTGAACATCAGGAAGTTCACGGTTCACGTATTGCTGAAGCCTGGCTTGGAGAATTTTGAGCATTACTTTACTAGCGTGTGAGATGAGTGCAATTGTGCGGTAGTTGGAGCATTCTTTGGCATTGCCTTTCTTTGGAATTGGAATGAAAACTGACCTTTTCCAGTCCTGTGGCCACTGCTGAGTTTTCCAAATTTGCTGGCAGATTGAGTGCAGCACTTTCACAGCATCATCTTTCAGGATTTGAAA
>SJYT01027929.1:0-33589 GCA_006410635.1 Cephalophus harveyi | reverse complement strand
TCTAGTGTTTCCCATTCTGTTGTGTATACTAATATTCAATGTTGTGAAGCAAGTGTCACTATGTAGGACTCAGGTTTCATGAGAATTGTATCTTCTAGAAGTGGGCAGTTCACTAATTGCATTGTCATATCCAGAAGACCTAAAAAAGTTACTATTAGCATGACATACACAATCGACTTGTATGAAAATAGAGATGTCCTCTCTACTACTAGTATAAGCCTTTTATAAGCCACATTTTTAGTCATTTAGGGACTAAGAAAAGCTGAATAGTTGAATCTAACAAACAACAGTTCATAAATCCAGTCTCTCAATCTGGCTTTTAGAAAACTCTATATATAGTCTTCCTAAAACTTTGATTTATTTCCATTGTGATTAATGTTGACCCTAGGTTAATGAGTATATGAAACTATTATGACTAGTAAGGTAATTAAAAAAGCAAGTATATGTAACACTTTCCATAATGTTCTCTTTGGGGAGTGGGCAAATTATCTGTACCATTAAAGATGAAATTAAATATTATTTTAAAATGTAATATCCCCTGGAGCAAGTCTGAAAATTATTTCTAATATGTTTTGCATTATTCTTAATATCTTTGCATAGTAGCACCTAACTATAACTTAAGAGTACAAAAATGATTTAAAATAAATGAAGAATTCTGCTTTGGGTCAAGATAGATTAGTAGGAACCACCTGAAGCATTTCTCTTATCCTCCCCAACTTAAAGTGTGTGTGTATATATATATATATATATATGCTGCTAAGTCACTTCAGTCATGTCCGACTCTGTGTGACCCCATAGACGGCAGCCCATCAAGCTCCCCCCGTCCCTGGGATTCTCCAGGAAAGAACACTGGAGTGGGTTGCCATTTCCTTCTCCAATGCATGAAAGTGAAATTGCTCAGTCGTGTCTGACCCTCAGCTGCCTCATGGACTGCAGCCTTCCAGGCTCCTCCGTTCATGGGATTTTCCAGGCAAGAGTACTGGAGTGGGGTGCCATTGCCTTCTCTGATATATATATATATATTTAAAAGAGTAGTTTGTAAGACATAGTGTGCAATCCTCAGAGATTGTGCAAAAATCAAAATTAAATTTAATTTTGAATAAAGACACCTCATCTCTATGACTGTTCCAACTGGCTGGCTTGAGAGAGTTTGGGGAATGTAGTACTCGGATATGAGGTCAATGAAAGGCTGGCAGATCCCCAAATTGAGGAGATGGAGCTGAGAGTACAAGGGCAACCAAAAAGTGGCCCAAGTTTTCAGAGCAGAATACTGTGGAGGAGAGACCTGCACAGAGAGAACTGAAGAGATTTGAAGAGAATCCACCAAGAGTATATGATTGAGAATGAATTCCTGAATACAAATGAGAGACACTGCCACACTTTCTGTCACTAAGTTTTTTCCAAAGCAGGAGATCAAGTGTACATTGGAAAAGTAAGCTGTCTTCAGAAAAAAGCTTTCATTGCATTTAAGACAGAAAGAACCTGAGGGTGAGGAAGAGAGTATTGATCAAGATGGCCTTAATATTACCTTCAGTCAGTCAGTTCAGTCACTCAGTCATGTCCAACTCTGCGAATATTACCTTCAGCTTTATCAAACTTAGATAAGCTTCTTCCTGAGTATACACTCCTTGACCTCCTTTTTCTTAGAGTATTTTTTTTAGGAAACTTGCAATTATAAATTATTCTTCTGTCCTTTTGAGATGTAAATCTTCATAAAACGTCTTTCTAGTTGTACAGCACAGGTATATCTTTCTTAAGAATCTGAAAGCTCTCCTTTGAAATGTTATCACTAAGGAAGATACTACTCCTGTTTCTCAGTCTCTGTAAGAGGGTAAGTGTCCAACTTCTCTGAATTCAAATTAGCAAATACTGTTGATCTAATCACAGAGAAAAATATTTATAAACTCAGGAATAAGTCAATGTGCTCAACACATCTCATTGACCAAAGTCCATTTCAATATGGTCTAGCACTTTTGCACTAGCTCATCCCAGTCCTTAAAAACTCTTTCTCACCTTTAGTTCCAATGGGGTTGAGTTCAGACTAAGCTCTGGCTTTTGTCCCCTGTTCTATTAATAATAGCCTTAAATAAAGTCTCTTTTGTATAATTTTTGCATTGCAAATTTTGCTTTGACAGTGTGTTGCCTGATTATTGCAGGATGCACAGATTTTTGTTTCCCACACATACTAGGCTTCTCTAAATGCACAGTGGAATGCTTGGGAAAGTTGAGAAACAGTGAACTGACTAGAGGAAAAGAGGTATGAAGCAGCAAGAAGCTTAAAATATAGTGAATGGGTAACTCAGATGCTTACATTCTGTGATGTGAATCAAAATAACAGCAACATGGGTCCTGATAGAACTATTTTGCCCCAAGTTTTACAATAAACCAGTTCCCAGCATGGTGTGGTAAATGTGAAGATAAACTCCCCACCAGTAGAAATCTACTGCAGCTACTTGGTTATGTTATTTTTTTAAATGACTCCCTCACCTTTTACTACAGACCATGAAGGAAAAATTACTTCTAGTTGCCAAAGGACAAAATTCATCCTGTATTTATGAAAATTTAAAGTTAAATTTTTTATTTATTTGTTTTTATACTCATGCTCCTAATTCCAATTTGGTTAATTATCTAATTCTACATGTCTGGTTTTCGTATCTGTAATTTGAGCATAACATGACAGGAAGTAGATACCAGAGTTAAATGAATTATTAAATGTAAAGTGCTTAGAACAATGTCTAATTTAGCAAATATTTTATAATTATATATTATTGCTATCACTATTAATGACAGTCAAGGAAAATCAGCAGATGTAGGAGAGAAATTGTTTACAGTAGATATTTTTTCTTGGCAATTTGGAAAACAATAGGATATGACATTTTGAAACTGCTCCCATTTCATTCCTTACTTCTAATTTTCACATAACATCTTTAAATCATCACTTTTCCATAAAATTGTACTAGCTCACTTAATGCTTAATCAAGAAGTAGCCCATTTCATTCATAATTTGAATAAAAATATTTAGTCTTTATGCATTGTGCAAAAAGGATGTTGGTGCCTTTTTTTTTTTTTTCTCAGTAAGGTACATTGAAACCAGATGAATAGAGTTTATAATTCTGAAAGCATGAAACACTCAGAATGGCTGTTTATATTCAAATGTAAAAAAGCTGGTAAATAAATCGTGATGAATCATGATACTGAAAGATAGACTATATTTACAAAAATGAGGTTTCATTTTTTAATTTTTTTCTTAAATAAGTTATAGTAAGCTACATGTTTGTTGCAATTTAATGTAGTCTTTGTACCTCATCTCTGATTCATATAGCATTTTCCATTAAATCAGAAATAGACAGGCTTTTTTGATGTGTTGTTATTCTGTGTAATAGAAATGTAGCAAAAATAATCCAATAAAAATATAGCTTTAATTTTGATTCACCATAAACTCATATTATTTCTAGAAATCTCTGTAATCAATAAAAAGGATGTTATTTTGAATTATTAAAGCTAAGTTGCTCTGGGTCTATGATTCATTTTTGTGTGTCAAAAAATAATCAATTGTTTAAACAGGAACAACCTGGTATCTCCCATTGTGTCGGTGAATATATTTATTATTCGGATCATAAGAAAACTGTTTTTATAAATCCAGCATCATTGTGTGAGCTATATAAACTTACTAGTCTCTGAGGTAAGATTGTAAAATAAAAAAGGAATAAAATGATGTTTCTAAAAGTCTTATTGGTTTTTGCCTTGCTGTATCATTTAAAGTGGCTGCATTTAACATGTTCAGTACATTCCCAAATGACTGCAATTCTCAGCTACAATTAAGTTCTCACTTTGGGTTCTGATATTTTTATTTTATGCCTTTTATATTTCTCAACTTTATAAAAATTTTTAAAGGAAGAATCAGTACAAACTATAAATTACCCTATTCTTGATTCAACTAAAGGAATCAGCAGGTAATGGTCTTTTCAATCCAACAAAAATGATATATGACTCGTGTGTGTGTGTATGCATGTGCATGCACACGTGTTTGTGTTTTTGTTGGCAGGTTGTTATACCTCTATTTAGGACATGTAACATGGATCATTTCATTTGAAATATTCTGTAAAAGTATTTCAAGTAACAATTATAATAAAATAAAGCTGTAGAAATGTATCTAAATAGATATATTGCCCCTTACATTTGAAGTTTCGTATTATTCAAGCTGCAAGTTAATATTGTTTATTTTCAAACTGAAGGCCATAAAACAAAAAGGTCCCTAAGCATGAGGGTAAAGTAACATTTTGTGCTTTTAAATGTTTTTGCTATCTTTGTTTTCTCAGTTTTGTTGCTTGTTTAGTAATTATCTTTTATACAATTTTCTTCTCACACAATTCTCAACAGCCTCAGTTGGGAAAGTTTATTTTTTGTTTTTAGTTGTTTGTTATTCTTTGCCAATGGCATTTTTCTTAGTCTCCATCTAACTTGTCTAAAGCATAATCTTATTTCTTATAATCATGTGTTTATTTTAACTAGATTGTTGAACATTCACTGTACTGATGTCAAAATAATAGGTCATTTATATGGCCCTTCAATCAAATACCATGAACTATTGATTTTTACAATTGGTTTTATCATTCTGGAAATTTCTGATATTCAACCCCAGAATCCCAATAGTGTTACCAATTAGTGATATTACAGTTTTATGTCATTTGAAGAAAGCGAATTTATAATTTTTGAAAGCATAGTCAACATATCTACTTAATTGAACTTCCTTAATGAGAAAAAAAATAGAGACCAGGGGATAAAGTAGGTTTTTGAAACATGAATACATTTCATACTCTAGGAACCAGACTAAAAAGAATATTTTATATTTATATAATATTAGTACTTAGAATCTGCTCAAATTTTCTTCTTAATGTATCATTTCCACTATATTACTGCTGCTGCTGCTGCTGCTAAGTCGCTTCCGTCGTGTCCGACTCTGTGCGATCCCATAGACGGCAGCCCACCAGGCTCCTCCGTCCCTGGGATTCTCCAGGCAAGAACACTGGAGTGGGTTGCCATGTCCTTCTCCAATGCATCAAAGTAAAAAGTGAAAGTGAAGTCGCTCAGTCGTGTCCGACTGTTGGAGACCCCATGGACACAGCCTACCAGGCTCCTCTGTCCATGGGATTTTCCAGGCAAGAGTACTGGAGTGGGGTGCCATCGCCTTCTCCGACTATATTACTATGTCCCATCAAATAGACTTTTCCCTCTGACTTGGGTCATTATAGAATTCTTGATTGCATGAGATTTGTTTCACATGACTTTCTTAAACCAAGTGATCCTCAGAAATCCAAATGCTTCAGATTAACCACCTAGGCATTAAACTGAATCCTGTTTTACTGGCTATCTTCAGGCCAAGAAAATCCCCTGTCAAAAGCCTCCACTTAATCCTTAAATTGTTATTTTGTCCGTTCTTCTGATTTCCAGAAGGCAGATACCTTATTCACCATCTGTTTGTGGAAGAGCACAGCTTGCTATTCTTTTGGGAGAATTTGCATTCTGAGAAAATTCTCATCTAAACCTGATTCCACCCCATTCGCTTTGTGGCACGTGTTTCTGCTTAGAAACCAGGGTTGCTGTTGTTGTTGTTCAGTCGCCAACTTGTGTCCAGCTCTTTGCAAGCCCATGGACTGCAGCATGACAAGCTTCCCTGTCCCTCACCATCTCCAGGAGTTTGCCCAAGTTCATGACCATTGAGTCAGTGATACCATCCAGCCATCTCATCCTCTGTTACCTGCTTCTCCTTCTGCCCTCCATCTTTCCCAGCACCAGGGTCCTATCTAATGAGCTGGCTCTTCACATCAGATGGCCAAAGTGTTGATGCTTCCATTTCAGCATCAGTTCTTCCAGTATTTAGGGTTGATTTCCTTTAGGATTGACTAGTTTAATCTCCTTACTGTCCAAAGGACTCTCAAGAGTCATCTCCAGCACGACAGTTTGAAATCATCATATTTTTTCAGTGCTCAGCCTTCTTTATGGTCCAACTCTCACATCCATACATGAGAAGCAAGGGATGCACAGCTTACTTTTACTCAGTTGTGCCTAACTAATTTTCTCATCTGTTAAGTTGCTTTTGTCATCTCAAATTGGTCTTGATTGTGTTCTGTTAAGAACAAGGATTCAGAGCCTGACTGTAAGCCTGGGTACTCCTATCATCTTTACTACAGTAGTTCCTTTCCCAATGTCTTAGTGCCAAAATTTCTAAATTTATTTTGATATCTCTCCTTCTAATATCATGACATTTCTTTCTACTAACTCTTTTTCTTTTAACACCCTTACTTCATCATATGCATTTCTACCTTAAGCATTTTCCCTAGTTTGCTAAAGGGAATGTTGTAGGTACTGCTCCAATATTGTACCTTGCTGTGTATAACAGCAACTATGGATACCACCAAAATACCAAAATTATCCAAATATGTATCCATACACACATGTCTGTGTATATAAACATATGTAAGGTTTGTTTCTCTGCTAGACTTATAAAGCTAAGTGGTAGACTATCAATTCTTTCATTTATGTCACAGGAAGGAAGATAATCTTTTTCTAGAAGAAAAGAAATATTTAGTTATTTAGCATTTCTAAGACCTGGGAATTAAGAATGGTCCTAGAAATGAAGAAAAACTTAGCTCTCTATCTTCTCACACATTCATACAACTAGCCAACAACTCAATTCAAAGTCAAGTCGCTCAGTCGTGCCCGACTCTTAGCGACCCCATGGACTGCAGCCTACCAGGCTCCTTCGTCCATGGGATTTTCCAGGCAAGAGTAATGGAGTGGGGTGCCATTGCCTTCTCCTAACAACTCAATTAGGTAAGGCATATTTAATGTGTCTGCTTCAGGACAAAATATGTAAAAGAAATTGCCATTAACCACTAGAAATAACTATATTGTAACCTAAACTCTCAAATAACTGAATGCTAATTTAACCAAAAATGATATATGTTACTATAATAAAAATTAGTAACTGAGGCCAACTCTCTTAGACATAAAATAAAGTATTTCTCACACAGAATTCTTGGAATCACTTTCTTTTTGAAGCTTTCTCAGGGAAGATTAATAAAAATTAAAATTTTTCTTAACACTGCTATCATCTTTTCCATTTCTTCATCTCTGGCTTTTATCTATTTTTCTCTTGTGGAGTCCCTATATTGCTGACAACTTTTAGAGACATCTCCCTACTTTTTATGAAGGCAATTTCTTATAAAAGTGATGGTCTATTTCCCAGCTGCCTTTTGGCATCCTTCTCCATCAAGGATAGTTGTCCCGAGAAGTGGGATTCCAACAACCTACCAGAGATTCTGACACTTAGGTTTGTAATATGTTACCTTCCTAGTGAAAATGAACTCTACCTTCCTGGCATACCTGTTTTCAAGTTCTAACTTCCTCAGCCTTCACACTGGCTGAATCCTGCAGAGGGATCTCTTTAAGCAAATTTTATTTTATTCAAGTCTAGTTGATATGTTGTGTTAATTTCTGCTGTGAGTCAAAATGATTCATCAATACACACACACACATATATCCTTTTTTGTATTCTTTTTTTTATGGTTTATCACAGGGTTTTGAATACAGTTCTCTGTGTTATATTGTAGGACCTTGTTATTTATTAACTTTATATATAATAGTTTGCATGTGATAATCCCAAACTCCCAGCCAATACCTTCCCCACCCTCCCTACCTCTTGGCAACTGCAAATCTATTGTCTATGTATGTGAGTCCATTTTATAGATAAATTCACTGTGTCATATGCATTTTAGATTCCACATAGAAGGGATATGTGGTATCAGTCTTTCTCTTTCTGACTTCACTAATTAAGACAATATCTAGGTTCATCCATGTTGCTGCAAGTCACATTATTTTATTCTTTTATATGGTTGAGCGGTATTCCATTGTACATATGTACCAAATCTTCTTTATCTATTCATCTGTTTATGGACATTAGTTTATTTTCATGTCTTGGCTCTGTATCTTTAATTTCTACATCTTCCTCCTAGCCACTGTTAGAGCCAAACATTTTACAAAAATTTCTCTCCAGAACCAGAAGTGTTTCTAAGATTAACTTTCTATTCTCTAGAATAATTCTTTGTATTTCATCATTTGGATTGATTACCACCAGGGACCACTTGGTAGATTAAAAGCACATCTCTTCCTTTTTTTTTATTTTTTTAATGTGGCACTATTAAAGAACCAAACGTGTATTGTTCTAACATGTTATAAATTGATGAACTTTTACAGGAATTCCTTCCCGGCTTCTATTCTTAACACTATTTTTCATTCTGACTAAATCTACTTTTTATCAGAGCCCCCAGAGAAACTTGCTCACACTTCCTGCTTCTCCCTGGGTAAAATCCTTGACTCCCTATATTTATAATCCCATTCTGCAGAAAGCATAGTCCTCCAACATGAGCATAATGAGAGAGAAAATGGTAAATGCCAGTTGCCTAGTTTGTTCTGAACCACAATATAGAATATTGGCTGAAGTGGATACGTGTTTTTCCTGTTTGGGGTCCTTAAATTCTAGACTTTCTTTCCATGCGTTGATGTCTACTACATTAGTGTAAGCAACACATGTATTCACAACTACATGATTTATTACTTAGCAC
Organism: Cephalophus harveyi; assembly: GCA_006410635.1. Taxonomy (NCBI): domain Eukaryota; kingdom Metazoa; phylum Chordata; class Mammalia; order Artiodactyla; family Bovidae; genus Cephalophus; species Cephalophus harveyi. Next base: position 24,965 of record SJYT01027929.1, on the reverse strand, counting down.
TGACCTAGAACAAAAGATGAGCTGTGTACCTGGCAGGGTGGTAGAGAAGTGGGGACAGAGGTGTTAAGGTGGAAGATTTCTCTTCTTCTTTAAAATATACTAGTTATGTTTTTCCTACATGACCTTTAACAGAAAATCTTCTCAAATTTCTTTGTGAACACTTTCTAAGGAAGAACTGACCAGGCTAGTAGGGTCTTATTTGCTATTTACTTCATTTAGCTGTGCTTTTGTCACCATGATATTACTAGCATAAGGTGGTGATTCTGTTGCCAAGGTAACTGAGATGTTTAACTCTACTTGTTATAATCCCTACTGAGTTCTTGGCTGTCCTTTTTTTTTTTTCCTGAATAAAAAATGAAATCCATTTCTTGTTTCTCCATACTTTCTTTGCTGATTTTTCTCTTCACCAAGGTGGTGTTCTCACTCCTATCCAAGTCTAAATGAACTCTGTGTTACCTCATGTGCATACTAATTTATTAACTTCTAATTATAATTGCTTATCTTGATGCCTTTTGCCTTCATAGATATTTCCTCCAACTATTATTTCTCGCTCAAGAAGAGCTATATTTAAGGATTTATTAAAAGAAAAATAGAAAGAAATATGGAATAATAAAGAATGATCATAGTTGAAAGGCAAATCAAGAAGGCAAGAGATCTCAAAAGGCAAAGGACATGATCAAGAAGGAGGGATGAGCAAGCTCAGCAAATAATGGAGACCAGTGATATGCTTGACGAAAAGAGGTAGTCAGAACTACTTGAATGTTTAAATCCAATATGCTATATATATTTTTTAAAGTCTACTTTATATTGAATGTTCACCTACATATATGCAATACATGGTTATTTTATAACTGACAGTGACAATAGCAGTATGTACTTTACTTCAGAATGAAACCAATTCCGTGTCTTGGGGATGGTGTTAAATGCCTGACTTTTCCTGATGACATATGATTATTAAAATATCAACCATTTAAAAAGGAAGAAAACAAGAAATAGAAAAGAAAGTAGAAATGGTCAGAAAGCAAATATCTGAAGTGAAATCAAATTTTGCAGATCCATTTTATTTTGAGCATTATTTTCTGTGAGAGCAGAATTTATTTTTAAGCAGTCAAATAACAAGAATTTCAAATGTCCTATGAGTTTTCTGACTGAGGTATCTATTTTCTAATAATGCTACTTTCTCCCATACCTCTTTCCCAATGACCCACTCCTAGTTTACTTACCCTTTTATAGTTCCCTTTCATTTAAATCTGGGCTGGCATATGTAACCAAGAGTATACAGTGTAGATGACCATGTGGCAACTCTGAAGCTACAGCCTAGATCTCTGTGGCTTCTGCCTGGACTATTTGGAATCTTCAGAGTTAGAACCTAGTGTTTTGGTTTCCAATCACTGTGTCTTAGGAGCTTCAGGACACACACAGAAATTGTGTGGGCATCTGCAATTGACAATCCCTCTGAACAGCCAGATAGCATCGACTACCAGACAAGTGAGTGAGCCTACTTGGGCTTCTAGCTCTGTCAAGGCCTCAGATAGCATAAACTTTACCTAACAAGTGAACAAAACCAACTGAAATAAGTTTAGCAATTCACCAGTCATGAATGGTAAAAATGCACTGCAGTTTAAAGCCACTAATTTTCAAGTGTTTTGTTAGGTGGTGATAGATCATCAAAACAGATCTTAAGATGTCTCCTCACTGCAAACTGTCATGTCTCTCAAGACACCAAATTCCACACCTCATTTCAAAGAAAACACGTATTTTAAAAAACCTTGGAAAAGTGAAAGACACAACTGAACTTTCATGAAAGAGACATTCCAGGATTAAACCACCAATTACTTTAATGTAGATATAAATTGTCATTTTACTAAACTTAACTTTTGTCAAAATGTGTTGGCTTATGTGAAAACACATCTAGATGCACAAGAAATCAACTCAAATATTTTGAAGTTTCAAGAGGTTACTTTCAATTGTTACACTATCTCTAATGTTCACATTGCTGTCCTAAAATAATAAAACATATGTTTTTGTTGTGGTGTTGATTGTCAAATAGATATTTTCTGAGCAAATTTCCTTCTTGAGTTTTATGAAGCAGAGTTTTTAGTAGTTTTATTTCCAGGTATGTTTTAAAAATTTATTGTGTAATTTTATTTTGTTCTTTTAGTTTGTATCATCATAAAAATGATATATCTTCATAGAAGAAATAACAGATATCCAAAATTAGATAACAAAAACTACAGATTTGTGTGGGAAGGTATAAATTTTGAGAATGCATGCATTAAAGTAAAGGTCAGTTTTCATTTCAATCCCAAAGGAAGGCAATGCCAAAGAATGCTCAGACTACCACACATTTACACTCATCACACATGTGAGTAGAGTAATGCTCAAAATTCCCCAAGCCAGGCTTCAATAATATGTGAACCATGAAATTCTAGATGTTCAAGCTGGATTTAGAAAAGGCAGAGAAACCTGTGGCTCAGATCATGAACTCCTTATTGCAAAATCAGACTTAAATTGAAGAAAGTAGGGAAAACCACTAGACCATTCAGGTATGACCTAAATCAAATCCCTTATGATTATACAGTGGAAGTGAGAAATAGATTGAAGGGACTAGATCTGATAGATAGGGTGCCTGATGAACTATGGACGGAGGTTCATGATATTGTACAGGAGACAGGGATCAAGACCATCCCCATGGAAAAGAAATGCAAAAAAGCAAAATGGCTGTCTGAGGAGGTCTTACAAATAGCTGTGAAAAGAAAAGAAGCAAAAAGCAAGGGAGAAAAGGAAAGATATAAGCATCTGAATGCAGAATTCCAAAGAATAGCAAGAAGAGATAAGAAAGCCTTCTTCAGCAATCAATGCAAAGAAATAGAGGAAAACAACAGAATGGGAAAGACTAGAGATCTCTTCAAGAAAATGAGAGACACCAAGGGAACATTTCATGCAAAGATGGACTCGATAAAGGACAGAAATTGTATGGACCTAACAGAGGGTGGGGGGTGAAGTCGCTCAGTCGTGTCTGACTCTTTGCGACCCCATGGACTGTAGCCTACCAGCCTTCTCTGTCCATGGGATTCTCCAGGCAAGAATACTGGAGTTAAAATTAGACAGCATATTAAAAAGCAGAGACATTCCTTTGCCAACAAAGGCCCATCTAGTCAAGGCTATTGTTTTTCCAGTAGTCGTGTATGGATGTGAGAGTTGGACTACAAAGAAAGCTGAGTGCTGAAGAATTGATGCTTTAGAACTGTGGTGTCAGAAAAGACTCTTGAGAGTCCCTTGGACAGCAAGGAGATCCTAAAGGAAATCAGTCTTGAATATTCACTGGAAGGACTGATTCTGAAACTGAAACTCCAATACTTTGGGCACCTGATGTGAAGAGTTGGCTCACTGGAAAAATCCCTGATGTTGGGAAAGATTGAAGGCAGGAGGCGAAGGGGACGACAGAGGACGAGATGGTTGAATAGCATCACCAATCAAATGGACTTGAGCTTGAGTAAACTCCGGGAATTGCTGATGGACAGCGGGGTGTGGCCTGCTTCAGTCCATGGGGTCACAAAGAGTTGGACACATCTGAGCAACTGAACCTAACTGAACTGAACCGATGCATTAAATATTATGCATTTTTATAGAAAATTAATTCTACTTATAGTTTGTTATACTGTGTCCTTTTAATAATTGTAAACACTTTTTTCTGGCATTATACTATATCATAATTAGTAATTTCATAATATTTCATTCTGTACATATCAGACAATATATTCAGTAATTTCAATTTATTTTTTAATCACACAATAGGTTTGAAGTTATCAAATGTTTTATTTTCAAACTAATTCCATACACAAATTTAAATAATTAGCTAGAATACTTATATTTAGGAGTAATTCTTATATGGCTAGTCAGCCCCCATCCTTATTTAAGGAAAACACTTGAATATATATACCTGTTTACTTAGATATAAATGCATTTATTCTCTTTTGTCTGTTCTAAGAACATTCACACTATTAATGAGTACAAGAATTACAAAGGCATGTTCTGTCTCTCGTATTCAATCAAAACAAAGAAGAAACGTATTGCATTTATTCAATGGAAATAAATGGCAGAGAAGAGGAAGATAACTGAATTGGTGTATTACAAAGTCTTTTAGAATAAGAAATTAACATTTAATTGCATATGTATTTTACTTTTAGTATGCTAGAGAAATACTGAATTGAAATTTATATCTCAAAAGGTCTGTAGGAATAGGAATTGAGTCATTTACTAAATTATTAAATTGTACTTTAAGTGTCATTAGCTTAAAAGTTTATTATTGGATTAGTCTATGCTATCACAGGATTCTTTCTATATTTAATATTCTTTTCAAACTCTTCCACAATTTCTGAAGGTTATAAAGGGCGTAAGAATGACATCATAAGAGGGCATTTATTTTCTTTTTTTTTTTTAACATAGTCCTGAAATACAGGCAAAGTAGGAAAGATATTTCAGTATTTCACAAGTCTACATTACAGTAATTTTTTTCTGTGTAACTCCTCTGTGAAATTAGAACATAAGTTCTAAGTGTTCTTGCTTTTAGATAGGAGGGTGTTCATTTTATGTTTTTAATTAAATTATTTATTTAAGCTATATTTATGGGCTTCCCTGGTGGCTCAGAAGTTAAAGCATCTGCCTGCAATGCGGGAGACCTGGGTTCAATCCCTGGGTCAGGTAGATCCCCTCAAGAAGGAAATGGCAACCCACTCCAGTATTCTTGCCTGGAGAATCCCATGCACAGAGGAGCCTGGTGGGCTACAGTCCACAAGGTCGGAAAGAGTTGGACATGACTGAGCAACTTCACTTTCACTTTCTATGGTTCTTTTATTTGTAGAGAAAATTTAGCTTTACTGTATAGGAAACAGTCTAGATTTCTAGTCACTCTGTTGATATCTCTGCATACAAAGAATATTGACTACTGTTTATCAGAATTTTCTTCTTGAATCAGGAAAAGCTGCATAGCTCTTCTTTAATGTCCCATAGGTATTAACTTTCAGAATACTTAAAGTTGAACTTTTTCCCTCAAAATGTGCCATTCTCCTTTATTTCTCATATTGGTGAAAGATGTGCTGAAGTCACTTAGTCATGTCTTACTCTTTTCAACTCCAGGGCCTTCTGTACGTGGAATTTTCCAGGCAAGAATACTGGAGCCAGTTGCCATTTCCTCCCAACTCCAGAGGATTTTTCCAACCTAAGGATTGAACCTGCGTCTCCTGCATTGGCAGGTGGATTCTCTACAGCTGAGCCTCATGAGAAGCCCTTGGTGGATGATACTAGTCACTTAATTAAAGATATGGGGTCTTTCTATGTACATTTATATTATTTCACTAGCTTTTACACTGATATTCCTGTTTCCTGTCTAGTCACATTCATTCTACTATCGTAAAATATTTCTAAAATTCAAATTCATTCATTGTTTAAAAGTACTTAATGGTGCCCTGATATTCAGAAATTACAGTACAAAATCTTTATCTTAACATATACGAAGGGCTTTCATTGCATGATTTTTGCCTAAAATTTATCTCTTTTACTCTTCGTGTACACTTGGGTTAGTTTAAATTATGTTTAGCTGCTAGTAATACAAACTCAAAAATAGATTTGTAAAGCAAATATCACTATACTACTCACAAGAAAAAACAAACCCAACTACCTGTGTCCCAGGCAGCAGAATAGAGAAAGGGTGAAACAGATTGTACCCCTTTTCTTAAGAATTCTTCTAGAGGACATAAAACATCTTCACTTGCGTATCTTTGGAGAAAACTTAGTTTTTCTAACCTTACTTATATTTAAAGAAAAACTAGATATTCTCATGATTAAGAGTCAGAGAATATGGATAGAGGAATAAAGATAAATAGTATTTGATAGGCACTAGAAGTTTTCTACAGCATGTCTAACCAAGATGGATATAATGATTTACTTTCTGAACATCTGATGTTTCGTGGAGACTCATTGTACTCTGTATAGAAGATCTTATTTCTTCTTCATGCAGCTAAATTCTATTCATTCTTCAGAGTCACCTGGGGTCTCTCCAAGAAATTTTCTGTGACACTCACAGTTTTATTTACTATTAACAATATAGTACTCTACTTATGGTGCTTCCAAGGTGGCACTAATGATAAAGAACCTGCCTGCCAATGCAGGAGGCATAAGAGATGTTGGTTACATCCCTGAGTCAGAAAGATCCCCTGGAGGAGAGCACGGCAACCCACTCTAGTATTCTTTCATGAAGAATCCCATATACAGTGGAGTCTGGCAGGCTACAGTCCATAGAGTCCCAAACAGTTGGACACAACTAAAGGAACATAGCACAGATGCATGCACACACTCTACTTATACCTATATTATTATCACTTCTTACTCTAAATATTTTATATATCTATTTAATTTTTAGTATACAAATATGGAGTTTCCCATGTGGTGCTAGTGGTAAAGAATCCACCTGTCAATGTAGGAGACTCAAGAGACATGGATTTGATCCCTAGGTTGGGAAGATCCCCTGGAGTAGGAAATGCAAACCCACACCAGTATTCTAGCCTGGAGAATCCCATGGGCAGAGGAGCCTGGAAGGCTACAGTCTACGGAACCATGAAGAATCAAACACAAATGAGTGACTGAGCACACAAGGGCACAAACAAATATGGACTTTTAAAAAATCATGGTTTCTTTTAGCAAATTTTATACTTTTATACATTTAAGCCCCAACTCAAGGCCTTATTGGAATTACATAAATATAATTGCACTCATCTCACACACTAGTAAAGTAATACTCAAAGCTTTCCAAGCCAGGCTTCAGCAATACGTGAATCATAAATTTCCAGATCTTCTAGCTGGTTTTAGGAAAGGCAGAGGAACCAGAGATAAAATTGCCAACATCTGCTGGATCATTAAAAAAGGAAGAGAGTTCCAGAAAAACATCTATTTTTGCTTTATTGACTATGCCAAAGCCTTTGACTATGTGGATCACAATAAAATGTGGAGAATTCTGAAACAGATGAGAATACTAGACCACCTGAATTCTGAAAAAGATGGGAATACCAGACCACCTAACCTGCCTCTTGAAAAATCTGTATACAGGTCAGGAAGCAACAGTTAGAACTGGACATGGAACAGACTGGTTCCAAATAGGAAAAGGAGTATGTCAAGGCTATATATTGTCACCCTGCTTATTTAACTTATGTAGAGTACATCATGAGAAACGCTGGGCTGGAAGAAGCACAAGCTGGAATCAAGATTGCCAGGAGAAATATCAATAACCTCAGATATGCAGATGACACCACCCTTATGGCAGAAAGTGAAGATGAACTAAAAAGCCTCTTGATGAAAGTGAAAGAGGAGAGTGAAAAAGTTGGCTTAAAGCTCAGCATTCAGAAAACTAAGATCATGGCATCTGGTCCCATCACTTCATGGGAAATAGATGGGGAAACAGTGGAAACAGTGTCAGACTTTATTTTGGGGGGGCCCCAAAATCACTGCAGATGGTGACTGCAGCCATGAAATTAAAAGATGCTTATTCCGTGGAAGGAAAGTTATGACCAACCTAGACAGCATATTCAAAAGCAGAGCAATTACTTTGCCGACTAAGGTCCGTCTAGTCAAGGCTATGGTTTTTCCAGTGGTCATGTATGGATGTGAGAGTTGGACTGTGAAGAAAGCTGAGCACCAAAGAATTGATGCTTTTGACCTGTGGTACTGAAGAAGACTCTTGAGGGTCCCTTGGACTGCAAGGCAATCCCACCAGTCCATCCTAAAAGAATCCTGGCTGTTCATTGGATGGAGTGATGCTGAGGCTGAAACTCCAATACTTTGGTCACCTCATGCGAAGTGCTGACTCTTTGGTAAAGACCCTGATGTTAGGTTGGATTGGAGGCAGGAGGAGAAGGGGACGACAGAGGATAAGATGGCTGGATGGCATAACCAACTCTATGCACATGAGTTTAGTGAACTCCAGGAGTTGGTGATGGACAGGGAGGCCTGCTGTGCTGCAATTCTTGGGGTCGCAGAGAGTCGGACACGACTGAGCAACTGAACTGAACTGAACTGAAGGATATATGAGATATCAGGAAAAGTTGATGAGGAGGGAATTTTTTCACTTTAACATGAATCTAAGGAAAGACAATAAAGTAATTCTGGGATGTGTTATTTTATATATGCAATCTTTTAATTCTTGCTAGATTTTATAAAATAGCATCTAAGAGGGAAATAAAAGCATTTTAACTGCAAGTTTAATGTTTTCTATATAAAATAATTTCTAAAATCTTTTCTGTTTCATTTTCGTTTCTCGTTTAGAAATTGTGATATAAAAAGATTAAAATCCTTGAATTCTCTTTTCTAAGTTAAAATGTATGGAAAACATAAAAACCTTCAAGAGTAAGTATTTATAGATATTGAGCAATTTACATATACAATTTATTTAGATTCTCAAGTCCAATTGAAAAGAAATAAATGAGTATTTTTGCATTCATAGTATATCTTCCTAGAAAGAAAGCTTTTAGGCTGCCCCTGACAATCACCCACAAAAAGGAGGATGTGCACTGACCCTAAGAAAGAGACTCATTGGGTCAGATACAAAGCAATAAATGTAGAGAGAAAAGCAGAGTGTTTATAAAAGAAAAATGGGAGCTGTATAGAAGCAACTTTAGTAGTTTGCAACAGGAATGTAATCCTGTCCCAAATCTGTTATATTTAAATGGTTGCAAAAAAAAGTTTGAACTAAATACTCAAATAAGAAAGAGAGAAAAGACCACTTGAACAAAGGAAATATTAAATTTTTCTTACAAAATAAAAATGCTATTATCATAAAAATACATTTCTACATGCACTTGGTCTTAAGAAGATCGTTAATAATTGTATTTGAGAATTACTTCTTTCACGTATAATACTGGAGTAATGTTCAAATATTTAAACACATGAAAAATTGATCAAACCTAAATCATTGGTCACTGAAGAGTTTTCCAAATTTGCTGGTATATTGAGTGCAGCACTTTCACAGCATCATCTTCCAGGATTTGAAATAGCTCAACTGGAATTCCATCACCTCCACTAGCTTTGATCATAGTGATGCTTCCTAACATCCACTTGGTTTCACGTTCCAGGATGTCTGGCCCTAGGTGAGTGATCACACCATCATGATTATCTGGGTCGTGAAGATCTTTTTTGTACAGTTCTTCTGTGTATTCTTAACACCTCTTCTTAATATCTTCTGCTTCTGTTAGGTCCCTACCATTTCTGTCCTTTATTGAACCCATCTTTGCATGAAATGTTCCCTTGGTATCTCTAATTTTCTTGAAGAGATTGCTAGTCTTTCCCATTCTGTTGTTTTCCTCTATTTCTTTGCATTGGTCACTGAGGAAGGCTTTCTTATCTCTCTTTGCTAATCTTTGGAACTCTGCATTCAAAGAGGGAAATAAAATCATTATAAAAGGTATATCTTTCCTTTCCTCCTTTGCCTTTCCCTTCCCTTCTTCTCACAGCTATTTGTAAGGCATACTCAGACAGCCATTTTGCTTTTTTGCATTTCTTTTTCTTAAGGATGGTCTTTATTCCTGTCTTCTGTACAATGTCATGAACCTCCATCCACAGTTCATCAGGCACTCTGTCTATAAGATCTAGTCCCTTCAGTCTATCTATCACTTCCACTGTATAGTCATGAGGGATTTGATGTAAGTCATAACTGAGTGGTCTAGTAGTTTTCTCCACTTTGTTCAATTTCAGTCTGAATTTGGCAATACGAAGTTCATGATCTGAGCCACAGTTAGCTCCCAGTCTTGTTTTTGCTGACTGTATAGAGCTTCTCCATCTTTGGCTGCAAAGAATATAATCAGTCTGGTTTCAGTGTTGACCATCTGGTGATGTCCATGTGTAGAGTCTTTTCTTGTGTTGTTGGAAGAGGGTGTTAGCTATGACCTGTGTGTTCTCTTGGCAGAACTCTATTAGCCTTTGCCCTGCTTCATTCTGTACTCCAAGGCCAAATTTGCCTGTTATTCCAGGTGTTTCTTGACTTCCTACTTTTGCATTCCAATACCCTATAATGAAAAGGACATCTTTTTGGGGTGTTTGTTAGTTCTAGAAGGTCTTGTAGGTCTTCATACAACTGTTCAACTCAGCTTCTTCAGAGTTATTGGTCGGGGCATAGACTTGGATTACCATCATATTGAATGGTTTGTTGGAAACGAACAGAGCTCATTCTGTCATTTTTGATATTGCATCCGAGTACTGCATTTTGGACTCTTGTTGACCATGATGGCTACTCCATTTCTTCTAAGGGATTCCTGCCCACAGCAGTAGGTATAATGGTCATCTGAGTTAAATTCACCCATTCCAGTCCATCTTATTTTGCTGTTTCCTAGAATGTCAATGTTCACTCTTGTCATCTCCTGTTTGACCACTTCCAATTTGTCTTGATTCATGGACCTAACATTCCAGGTCCCTATGGAATACTGCTGTTTACAGCATCAAATCATGCTTCTATCACCAGTCCCATCCACAACTAGGTATGGTTCTTGCTTTGGCTCCATGCCTTCATTCTTTCTGGAGTTATTTCTCCACTGATCTCCAATAGCATATTGGGCACCTACTGACCTGGGGAGTTCATCTTTCAGTGTCCTATCTTTTTCCTTTTCATACTGTTCTCTCAAGGCAAGAATACTGAAATGGTTGCCATTCCCTTCTCCAGTGGACCATATTCTGTCAGTGTTCTGCCTGGAAAACGTCAGTTTTCATTCCAATCCCAAAGAAAAGCAATGCCAAAGAATGTTCAAACTAATGCACATTGCACTCATCTCACATGCTAGTTAAGTGATGCTCAAAATTCTCCAAGCCAGGCTTCATCAATATGTGAACCATGAACTTCCAGATGTTCAAGCTGGTTTTAGAAAAGGCAGAAGAACGAGAGATCAAATTGCCAGCAGTCGCTGGATCATCAAAAAAGCAAGAGAGTTCCAGAAAAAACATCTATGTCTGCTTCATTGACTATTCCAAAGCCTTTGACTATGTGGATCATAATCGACTGTGGAAAATTCTGAAAGAGATGGGAATCCCAGACCACCTGACCTGCCTCTTGGGAAACCTATATGCAGGTCAGGAAGCAACAGTTAGAACTGGACATGGAACAACAGACTGGTTCTAAATAGGAAAAGCAGTACGTCAAGGCTGCATATTGTCACCCTGCTTATTTAACTTCTATGCAAAGTACATCATGAGAAACGCTGGGCTGGAAGAAGCACAAGCTAGAATCAAAATTGCCTAGAGAAGTATCAGTAACCTCAGATATGCAGATGACACCACCCTTATGGCAGAAAGTGAAGAAGAACTAAAGAGCCTCTTGATGAAAGTAAAAGAGGAGAGTGAAAAAGTTGGCTTAAAGGTCAACATTCAGAAAACTAAGATCATGACATCTGGTCCTATCCCTTCATGGCAAATAGATGGGCAAACCATGGAAAGAGAGAGAGACTTTATTTTGGGGGGCTCCAAAATCACTGCAAATGGTGATTGCAGCCGTGAAATTAAAAGATGCTTACTCCTTGAAAGGAAAGTTATGACCAACCTAGACAGCACATTAAAAAGCAGAGACATTACTTTGCCAACAAAGTCCCGTCTAGTCAAGGCTATGGTTTTTCCAGTGGTCATGTATTGATGTGAGAGGTGGACTATAAAGAAAGCTGAGCACCGAAGAATTGATGCTTTTGAACTGTGGTATTGGAGAAGACTCTTGAGAGTCTTTAGACTGCAAGGAAATCCAACCAGTCCATCCTAAAGGAAATCAGTCCTGGGTGTTTATTGGAAGGACTGATACTGAAGCTGAAACTCCAATACTTTGACCACCTGATGCAAATAGCTGACTGATTGGAAAAGTCCTTTATATTGGGCAAAATTGAGGGCAGGAGAAGAAGGGGATGACAGAAGATGAGATGGTTGGATGGCATCACTGACTCAATGGACGTGGGTTTGGGTGGACTCCGGGAGTTTTTGATGGACAGGAAGGCCTGGTGTGTTGCAGTTCATGGGGTCACAAAGAGTCGGACACTACTGAGTGACTGAACTGAACTGAACTGAAACACAATAGGCCAATTTTAAGGTTTACTTAAAACTGAATTTTAGTGGGTAGAAAAATATGGGTAAACAAATAACAAAATAAAGTATTTCAAAGGGAAGAGTCTCATGACTTTAGAGATTAAGCCATTTTTGTAGTATTTTGTGTGTCCTTTTATATAAGCAATATTTGAAGAGCATGTCAATAATAGTCATTCTGCGTGTGTGCCTGAAGTCTCTTAGTCATGTGCAACTCTTTTTGACCCCATGGACTGTACCCTGCCTGGCTCCACTGTCCGTTGGGATTCTCCAGACAAGTATTCTGGAATAGGTTGCCATGCCCTCCTCCAGGAAATCTTCCTGACCCAGGAATCATACTCATGTCTCTTATGTCTCCTTCATTGGCAGACAAGTTCTTTACCACTAGCGCCACCTGGGAAGGTCAATAATCATTCTAACTTACTGATTAAAGTTGCCTTAAGATCTCAGGGTGTATTGTGAGATGAGGATCTTGTGGATTGAGGGCTGTGAATTGGACTGTCTCTGCTCATTTAGGTTTTACTGCTTAATATGCATGTGACTTTAAGCAAATTTTTCAACTCTAAATATTTCAACCAGAAGAGCTCTAACTAGTTAAAGTTACCATATATAACAGAACACTATATTTTTACAGAATATATATTTTCTAAGTTTTGCTATAGTTTAGATTTCCCTTAGTTAGCTTTCTAAAATAGTGATTTGTCTCAGCTATATATTCTCTCTCACTGCCCACACCAAAAATCACTGATAATAATCTAGTATTGAGAACACTGAATATTTGCAAACTTTATTGGCTTTTATTCCACCTTTTTAAAGATTTTGGGGGTAAATTCAATGTTTCCAATCTGGCAACTATCTCTAACAGCATATTAAAGGGTCTATAGCTACTATATAAGAAGGTTTCATAATACAGCTCTAAGACTTTGAAAATGCCAGGACAAACCAAGATGACTTCTGAAATTCAAATAATAACAAATTGATGCATCTTAGATAAGACATTTACCAAAGAGCACACTTTTTTCCTTCTACACTTCTACACCTCTATGAATAGCTCCTTTATTGAAATATCTTGAAATTATCTTCATTTGGCTATATCATTTATTATCTGCTGTGACCCCACTGATTCACTAAATAGTACCAGAAGTGGCCCCATGCAACAAATTATGAATATGGAAATATGACTTAGTTTTCTCACATATTCAGGCTGTCTTGGGATAACCTCATTGTTGAGGAAATGTGACACATGCAGTCCCTGGCATGCAGTTCTATCATAATTATTCAAATCATTTCTGATGTTATATAGAATGAAATGCAAGAGTAGGGCAAGGTGGTAAGAATTCAAATGAGTGACAATTAGGTGCCATGGTAACGGATAAATACAAAGTTGGATAGGCATTTGGCTTCTTCTGACATTCCCAGAGAGCAAGTATAGGAGAAAAGAAAACGGAAGAGTTATGAAGGTACAAATTGCAATCTGGGTCAAGAGCCAGAAGGCCTCCACAGCTTTACAGGAGTTGCTATTCACCTGTAATCATCAGGCTGTTTAGCTAAGGACAAACTGCTCAGCCATGCCTGACTCTTGTGACCCCATGTACTAAAGCCCACCAGCCTCCTCTATCCCTGGAATTTTCCAGGCAAGAATACTGGAGTGGGTTGCCATTTCCTCTCCAGGGGATCTTCCCGACCCAGGGATCACACCTGTGTCTCATGTCTCCTGCACTGGCAGGCAGATTCTTTACCACTGCACAACCTGGAAAGCCCAAAGACCAAGTCAGTATCTAATTATAAGGGTAGAAAAGTTGCTGCTTCTATTAAAGACTAAATTCTACCAAATCTCTTAAGCTAAGTTGGTGATTGGATATCTATGGCTCTCAGGCTACCACCTCTTTCATGTAAATTTTTATTAGAACAGTCACAACATTGTTTGACATGATGACAGTTTCAGAGTTGGAAGAGTTGCATTGTTCCTACAGAGATTGTGTGATCCACAATATGTAAAATATTTGTTATCTTCCCCTTTAAAGAAAATCTTTGTGAACTCTTATACCACAGGAATGACCCTGAAATATGGGATGGAATCTTTGAACAAGTATTGTCTGAGGAAAGCTAACTTTCAAAATGTGTGATTTATCATGACCTGTCAAGGCAATATCACTCCCACTTTTCAGAAAACCATCCTTTTTCTATATAAGAAATTTAGGATAGGGAAGCAGTTTTCTTATAAGCACCTCTACCACCTGTCATATAACAACAAAACTTAGGTAATCCTGAAAAAGAAGTACAGGGAGACATTGACAACAAGTTTTGACACTTACAAAAATAAACCTAAAAGAACATTTCAATTTGTATTAGTATGATCTTGAAGAGCATGTGAGGAAATGGGATTTAGATAAAAATATAAAATATAATATTCAGTTTGACATGGATGTACTTTTCCAGGTTTGGGGATTTCAGGTGTTGGTTTGATCTAGAGTGTAGTTAAAAGTCTATTAGGTTACCTAATTAAAGACAGGACTCAGCAGTGACCTTTAGTCAATAAAACCAGACTTTTGGAACTTCTCTTATATACTCTAGAGAAAGGAGTTTCAAGGCTCAATAAATAAAAATGTTAGAATTAATTTATTCTGAGCAACCCAACCAGCCTTTTGATAATCATAACTCCAAGAGGACCCAGAGCCTACACCCTTCAACAAGGCATTCATAAAGTATTGACCTGGAACAATCAGCTTTTTTGAAGAATTCTATGGTGTCTAATATCTAGAACAATATAGGAATTAAAGAAATTAATGACAGTATAAAAGAAGATGATGATTTCTAACACATTCTTATTTAAATTGCTGATATAACCTGTGAAACTGAGGCACAGAAAAGTACGGGAACTTGCCCAGATTTTCCCTGCTGATTTATAAAAAAGGCAGGAGCTTAATTTTCGTGGTTTGAAACCAGAATTCTTGTTTGTAACAAATACACACTATCACCCTTCAGACAATGAGAAAGTTAGTCAGTGGAAATGGAAAGTTAGTGTCTGAGGCAGATAGAAAAACAAAACAAACAAACAAACAAAAAAACCCCCACAGAATTATTTCCCATAAAGGTGTCAGTTTTTCTGGTCGGGGAGAGATGACGTGTTCTCATTGTAAGCAAGAATGAAATGTGAAATAGATAATTAGGAATTTCAGAGAGTTAACAAGCTATACTGGAGAAGGAAATAGCCACCCACTCCAGTCTTTTTGCCTGGAGAATTCCGTGAACAGAAGAGCCTGGCTGGCTGCAGTACATAGGGTCGCAAAGAGTCAGACATGACTAAGTGACTAACACTACCACTAACATACTATTTGACCAAAAAAAAAAAAAAAGAAGAAGATAAACTTGTAAATCAGTGTTTTTGAAAGGAGAAAAATTTTCTGGTTTCATTGTCATATTAAGAATCAGTTTGATTACTTGGGCACTTTCGGCAGAATACTGTCATAAGTGTCCTTTCTTTGAATCATATACATTTCTATGAAATACCAATTACATCATGCATATGGAAAATTGAGGATGCTGATGACTATTAATAAATAAGAAATCAAGTATTTTAATATAAGAAATAAAGTGCTTATATTTACATCTATAATAACTAAACTACGAAGTTTAGGGGCTGAACTTTAACTGTGGAGTTCCATGTAGAGTGTAAAGTTTATCTGTTTATAACTTTAGGTAATGAGTTTTGCTACCTAAGAGTGGTAATAAATTCTGTAAATGGACTAAAAATTCTGACACTTTTCTTTATGATTTCCAAGAATAATGGTCAGAGATTAATCCAAGAGAGACATGTGACCTCCATTTTCCTTGGACTGGACTTAGATGAATCGAGGTAAAAACAGAAATGACTTTTTTGTCTTAGTGTCTTTTGTCTTCATCTTAGAGAGCAGAATTACAGCAAGATTTTGGATTGCCATGATTGGTCATTGCAACAGGGCCTGAGCACACATTAACTTTGAATTAAAAGAGAAATTAGAACTATATTTAGTCTGTAATGCACAATGTAATATCTAAAAAATGAAATTGCATGATAATATTTGAAAGTAACCAGAAAAGCTATGGATCAGCCCAAGCATTAGTCAGAGCAGGAAAGGATGTTTTAACTGTTCTGGTTTAAAAGGACAATGGTGATTAAAAAATAAAAAAGAAGTGTTGCTCTTGATTTATACCTTTTGAAGTCCAGTGCCTAACTGAACTGTAAAGAATGTTACCAGATGGAAAGCTTCAGCTGCATGGTTGCCTGAAATCCTCTTAGGAAGTTCCTGAGTTATCACATTTTATTCTTAGAACAAGTCATTTTCTAAAGAAATTAAGACTCATCATAGTTAATTTACTCTCTCCATGGGTGACAGAGCTTATCAAACATAAAGCAAGAATTTTGTGCCAGGTTTCCCTGATTCAGCAAGCCATTGCTCTATCTTCTACTACTGCCTGATTAACATGTAATCATCAATATCAATCCTTGAAGTCACAGACCTCTTGGTTACCTTAACTGTCAATGGAAGCAGTTGAAATAACAGTCTGATGAATGGCACACTGATACTTAGGTATGAGTTCAATCATTTCAATTAGTCAAAAGAGGTAATAAAATACAAAACCTTGCTCTTAGATTATGTTTAACCTTTATAAACAGACATTATGTAGCATATATCTGACCACATTATTTAGACTATATTTGATTCTGTGCATTTTTAGTCATATGTACATTTCTATGCAGAACCAATTGTGTCAGACATGTAAGCCTCAAGGAAAGTATGCGGTATTTTAAGAAAAAAGTGTGTTTAAAGTAAAGAGACAGTGTTGAATTATGTATACGAACACCATAAGGATGGCTTGTATATAACAACTGTTGTCATATTTTTAGCATGTGTATCACAAAATAATAACTTTCAAAATATATGAATAAAAAGAGTCATTTTGAAGTGTATAGCAATTTATTCCAATTAAGTCCTATGTGGTGGATTAATTATTAAACAACTGTTTTACTCTTTCCCCTGGAGAAGGAACTGGCAACCCACTCCACTGTTCTTGCCTGGGAAATCCCATGGACAGAGGAGCTTGGTGGGCTACAGTCCATGGGGTCGCAAAGGTTTGGACATGACTGAGCAACTGACACTTACTTTTTTATTTTACTCTCTTCTTAACTACTTTGTTACAGTTTTACATTTTGGTTAACTTACTGTACCATATGCACACTTTTTTTTTTTGCCATAGTAACTGGTTGCTGCTGCTGCTGCTGCTGCCAAAGTCGCTTCAGTCGCGTCCGACTCTGTGCTACCCCATAGATGGCAGCCCACCAGGCTCTGCCGTCCCTGGCATTCTCCAGGCAAGAACACTGGAGTGGGTTGCCATTTCCTTCTCCAATGCATGAAAGTGAAAAGTGAAAGTGAAGTCACTGAGTCATGTCCAACTCTCAGCGACCCCATGGACTGCAGCCTACCAGGCTCATCTGTCCATGGGATTTTCCAGGCAAGAGTACTGGAGTGGGGTGCCATTACATCGTGCTAAGTCATTATTCAAAATAATGTGTTATTCATTGTGTTTGGTTACCTATATTGAGATGCTTTTACATTTCACTGTGCATCCTAGCTGGAAGCATAGGTTTTTTTTTTAAAGGGGAGCCTTTTTAAGTTGCTATGAATAGGTTAAATGAAGAGCAATGCAGTACTATATTGTTTTGACTTTTCATATAAAGATTATGAGAAACGATGATCAGTAAACTGGTTCACTAAAAAGAAATGGAGAGGAAATGAACAAAATATCAGTGTGATTTCAAACCTATTTTCACCTACAATCCTAAATCCAAGTCCAATACTGGGCATTTCCTTTTATGGAAAATGTGGCAGAGATTGAGAGGGAATCTGAGAAGAGTAACAAGGTGATGAATACTTTAAGTGTCCTGGAAGATTTCTTCTTTTAGGAATACTTAGTGTAAGAAGGCAGAGAAGGCAATGGCACCCCACTCCAGTGCTCTTGCCTGGAAAATCCCATGGACGGAGGAGCCTGGTAGGCTGCAGTCCATGGGGTCGCTGAGTCGGACTGAGCGACTTCACTTTCACTTTTCACTTTCATGCATTGGAGAAGGAAATGGCAACCCACTCCAGTGTTCTTGCCTGGAGAATCCCAGGGATGGCGGAGCCCAATGGGCTGCCATCTGTGGGGTCGCACAGAGTCGGACACGACTGAAGTGACTTAGCAGAAGCAGCAGCAGTGTAAGAAGGAAAATGGAAGTAGGACTTATTTACAGGTTTCAGAGTTTTACAGAGAGTATTGAAGAATTAGCATTATTCATTTACTGATTTAGTCAGGCATGTGATTGTCAACAGAGACACATTCAAGAATCACAAGTTTTAAACCAATTAAAGAAACAATTGCTTTACGCTTAACTACCCTGTTTACCTGGTGGCTCAGAGGTTAAAGTGTCTGCCTGCAATGTGGGAGACCTGGGTTCGATCCCTGGGTTGGGAAGATCCCCTGAAGAAGGAAATGGCAACCCACTCCAGTATTCTTGCCTGGAGAATCCCATGGACGGAGGAGCCTGGTGGGCTACAGTCCACGGGTCGCAAAGAGTCGGACACGACTGAGCGACTTCACTTTCACTTTCACCCTGTTTACCTGAAAACAAACCTTCCACACAATTACTGAGATAAATTTTTGCAGAACACATTTAGTATTTTCTCCCCTTGTAAAGATTTTTGGTAGGATGGAGGAAAAAATATATTACCATATTATCTGAATTAAAATTAGGATAAAACCTTCCTTTGAAAAAAGTAGTATGTGGAGAAGAAAGGAGAAAAGAGGAAAAATAGACATAGCTCACTAAGGATTTGGATTTTCTCTTTAAGAAAATGCGATGAGTGTCAGGGCCAATGTCAGTCTATGCATACCTCTGTATGAGTTGCAATAATAAATCTCCTCTGGAATAAAGATTGTACTCCTGCTCTACAATGAGTAGAGCAGAGATTAGTAGGTGTCCCCACTAACCCTCAGCTGACAACCTGCAAAACAGCAGAAAGTTACCAGAGTATTACACCTCCACAATCTCACCTTTTTGTTCTTATCCAATCATTTTATTCATTTGTTAACATTTATATTTAGGTATGCTACTGCTGCTGCTGCTGCTGCTGCTTCAGTGCTGTGCGACTCTGTGTGACCCCCATAGACGGCAGCCCTCCAGGCTCCCCCGTCCCTGGGATTCTCCAGGCAAGAACACTGGAGTGGGTTGCCATTTCCTTCTCCAATGCATGAAAGTGAAAAGTGAAAGTGAGGTCACTCAGTCATGTCTGACTCTTAGCGACCCCATGGACTGCAGCCTACCAGTGTCCTCCATCCATGGGATTTTCCAGGCAAGAGTACTGGAGTGGGGTGCCATCGTCTTCTCCGATATTTAGGTATGCTGCTGCTGCTGCTGCTAAGTCACTTCAGTCATGTCTGACTCTGTGCGACCCCATAGACGGCAGCCCACCAGGCTTCCCCATCCCTGGGATTCTCCAGGCAATTGGAGTGGGTTGCTATGTCCTTCTCCAATGCATGAAAAGTGAAAGTGAAGTGAAAAGTGAAAGTGAAGTCGCTCAGTCGTGTCCGACTCTTAGCGACCCCATGGACTGTAGCCCACCAGGCTCCTCCGTCCATGGGATTTTCCAGGCAAGAGTACTGGAGTGGGGTGCCATTGCCTTCTCCGATATTTAGGTATACTTTCTCTTTTAATTTAGATTGAAATACTATGAAGAAAGGAACTAAATAAATATGTTTGAGCTGTAGTAGAAAGGTGAAACGATTTTGATTACATAGTAATTTATTGCTGTTGATTAAAAAAGCTTTTATTGATACAAATAAGCACCCAGTGGCTGGTGAAGGTTTACATGCTCAATGAGGACCAGCAATGGGACAACCAAGACACTGGGCATGTTGTCCAGTTACGTGGAGTGACTGAAGGGCATGCCCTTGCTAGTCAAGGTTTGACAAAACGTGGCCCACTGGAGGAGGAAATGGCAAATCACTTCAGTATTCTTGCCTTAAGAATCCCATAAAAGCAAATAATCAAACTTGTTGTAACACATGAAATCAGAACAAAACAGGCATCAAATCATGCCATCCTTAGTCCATCTAGCATAATTTTTTCTAAACGTTGTTTTCAGTTGCTGAGTTGTGTCTGACTCTTTGAGACCCCATGGACTGTAGCACGCCAGGCTCCTCTGTCCTCCACTATCTTCCAGAGTTTGCTCAAATTCATGTGCATTGAGTCGGTGATGCTGTCTAACCATCTGATCCTCTACTTCCCCCTTCTCCTCTGGCCTTCAGTCTTTCTCAGCACCAGGGTCTTTTCTAGTGAGTCGACTCTTCCCATCAGGTGTCCTAAGTATTAGAGTTTCAGCTTTAGCAACAGTCTTTCCAATGAGTATTCAGAGTTGATTTCCTTTAGAACTGACTGGTTTGATCTCCTTGCAGTCTTAGGGACTCTCAAGAGTCTTCTCCAGCACCACAAGAATTTGAAAGCATCAGTTCTTCAGCACCCAGCCATACTTAGTAACTAATTCCAGCATCCAATGGGATGCCCTGTTCAATAAATATTCTTGATGGAAACCAGCAAAAATAATACTCAATTAATAAAATAAGAAAACATAGTAGTAGTAGTGTTTGTTGCTTAGTCATGTTTGACTCTCTGTGACCACATGGACTGTAGCTCACCAGGCTCCTCTGTCCATGGAATTCTACAGGCAAGAAAGTGGATAGCCATTCCCTTCTCCAGGGGATCTTCTGGGGCTCGGGGTCAAACCCAGGTCTCTTGCATTGCAGGCACATTATTTACCATCTGAGCCATCAGGAATGCCCTAAAAATGTCTAAATTGATTTTTGAACATTGGCATTGCCAGTTTCACTATCAAGTTTTTGACAAATCCATATTTGACAAGTGTATATATTCTAAAGCACTATTAAGGAACCAGTTTTTTAATCAGTTTGACTTGGTTTATCTTAAGTGGGCAGTGATATGTGGCTCACTTTGAAAAAAAAGATGCAGTTAAAGCTACAATAAAACATTTAATCAATTTCAATGAATTCAGTTTCCCAAACTTTCTTTCACTAGTTGATTAAAATTTATTTCCCAGTCATGACCATGTATCAGGCATTAAGTTTAGCTTTTGATGTTAAAGATTAAAAAAAAATGAATAAAAGTTAATCTCTGACCTTAAAGAGCTCACAGTTGGTTGATGACAACATAATTTTTTCCAAAATGAGTTCTTGAGAGGAGTAAGAACGATCTCTGCCCTAATGCTTCCTTTTGATAAATTGGTAGCTCAGAGTGCCAAAGTCAGTTTCAGAGGTACAAGAAGCTAAATTAGAGATGTGTTTATACAGTTCTCCTGATTTTTGAATTCTTGATACTGTAATACATGTGTTCATTTTAATTCCCCATGATCCACAATAGTAGTTTTAAAAAGCAAATATGAATACTTTTCTTATGAGAAAATATTTGTTTCAAGATAAGCAACAAGAACAAAATCTAAAAGCTTTTCTAATGCTGCTATTAAAAATAAAAATGAAAAATATCTGCTTGAAACAGTTCCTTTCATTTACTGAAAAAAAATTAATAACTTCAGCAGACGTTTTGTTTCCTTGAGCTTCATAACATCAAATCAGGTTAAATAGTATTCACAGAAGTTCATGGTTCAAAAACCATGGTGCTTTACACTATTTGAGTTTCTTTTTGGAATTAGTTAAAGGTGATGAAAAGGCTGGTAAACACTTTTATCAATTTTTAGAAAATTGTTTATTTCCTTTTAAAAATGGAAAGGCACATCCATCATATGGATGATGATGAAGGAATGATGAATGATTGAAACAAAAACTCTTTACTCTCTGTCTTATGTTCCCTGCAATGTGCCTATGATCAGAAGGAGTGAGGGCCTTTAGGATATTTCAGAGGATAACCTTCAGAAAAACATTAAACCTGATATTTACACCCCAAAATTGTCACAACAGACATTCAAACCAAAGTCTTCTTCAGAATTCTGAGGTGTCAGGGTCACTTTCCGGCTTTTTACCCTAGATTTTGAGTGATTCTTTTGGAATCCTACCATGGGGCTATCGTCTAGTTTTTGGACTAAAACATAACTCTGGAGTTATATTTTATCCTCATGCTGAATTGTTCTTGAATGGAAGTTTGTAGAGTATGCATTTATTAAGTGATTCTACTTCTCTTTTCATATTCTCTTTTTGATCCAGGGGAAACCCATATCAACGCTTTTTTTATCTATCTATATTTTTAAATGGGCTTCCCTTGTAGCTCAGTCAGTAAAGAATCTGCCTGCAGTGCAGAAGACTTGGCCTCGAATCCTGGGTTAGGAAGATCTCCTGGAGAAGGAAATGGCAACCCACTCCAGTATCCTTGCCTGGAGAATCTCATGGATAGTCATGGGGTCACAAAGAGTCGGGCACAACTGAAAATGAAGTGTCAGTGAATAAAACGAGGTATTATAACTTCTAGAATAATGAATTTTGTTAGGGCTTTTGATTCTCAAAGATTTAATAACTTATCATGGAGTGCCTGATCTTGTGAAGTATACTTTGTCATTCTACATAGAAAACTCTTCCTATTTCTACAGTTGACCTTAGAAGTTTCCAGGAGTACAGAAAATATCATTTTGTAAAAGATTAAAAGATGTGATAAAACACAAGTAAGAATAAATTTCCTATCTGACCTCCTAAAGAAACAGGGAAAATATAATTGTCAAAATCACCTTTTGGATGATTATAGCCTAATTAGAAATTCTAGTCTCATTTGTGGGACTCTCAAAAATGAGAAGTTTATGAAATCACACTTTGTAATGACCTAAGGAAAAAATGGACCTTTATAGTGTGCAAAAGTAGAATACCATTTCTAAAATTATAAGATGGAATTTTACCTTAACTTCTTTTTTCATATTACCACGTTTATCATAAAAATTATACATTTAAAAAATAATTTTACATGAGAACTTAGAGATACATAAAACTCCACATCAAAGAAAGGCATTTAAAAATTTTTAATTATGTTCTAGGTTCTACCACCTTTCCTTGAATCTACAGATTTAATTATCTTTTGTCTGTTCTCAGCTTCTTGGAACATATCTTGAATTACATTTGTTTCTGCCAGATTTAAAAGATAAAGCTACATTATTTTCTTTTGATTCTGCATATTCACCAGTGAGATTTATAGTATTTTTTTCATTTCTAAGCTTTATTATGCAACATAGGTATATTTCTGTTTTCAATTATGAAAGGTGAATTTTTCTTTCTAAGTGCACAGGAAAAAGTAAAACATTATTTTGAGGGACATCTCAGAGTTCCCAACAGTAGTGTCAACACTAATTTTAGGAAAGATTTAGAAACTATTTTATTTCACAAAACACCCTCTTTGGAACTTTTGTGCAGCCTTTGCATTATGGGCTCAATATTTAAGAGTGGATTTCCAGAGGAATGCATTCTTTATTCCATGGTATTTCTGTCATGGATGGAAAATAATTAGGTTTGCATAACTAACTTCTTTCTTTCTTAGAGACATAAAATTTTCTATTTAGGGAATCACCCATTTCCCTAAGTGCTTTGAGCTGAAAGTCAAGAGTATACTGCGTTAATTTAATAAACCTTTATTGAGTGCTTCTTTATGTCAAGCAAAGCCCTGCCCTGTACTGTTGATGCAAGCCAAAGTTTCCTTTGGAAGATTCTTTTGTTTCATTTGGTTTTCTAGATGCAGTCACTGAAATCCCACTGCTCTATATGATTCTCTCCTGTTTTAAAGAAAAAATTAACAAAGGTGATTATGCNTCAAGCAAAGCCCTACCCTGTACTGTTGATGCAAGTCAAAGTTTCCTTTGGAAGATTCTTCTGTTTCATTTGGTTTCCTAGATGCAGTCACTGAAATCCCACTGCTCTATATGATTCTCTCCTGTTTTAAAGAAAAAATTAACAAAGGTGATTATGCAATTGCATTATGCAATGTGCATTAAGACTATCATTTGTGTGTTTTAACAGTGACTTTTGAGGTGATAATAGTGCCATCTTTATTGTTTCTGGAACATAGAGTACATGTTATTCATGTACATGACATGAGCGTTTCATGAGCATGACAAACTGTGAGAAAAGTCAAGTTGAAGAAGATACTAGATCCAGGCATTTTTGAGGAGGGAAGAGTTTGCAGATTTCTTCTAATAAACACATAGAGTCAGTCCCAACTTTATATAGTGCTCATCTTTCCTTTCAAGTAATCGTTTTCTTGATCTGAATGCTAAATATGACCATTTTTTTCCAAGCTTAAGGCCCTTGTTTTACATTTAGTTGAAGAAATTTGAGAAAATGTCTGAAAGACTCCATAAGTTCAGTATATCAAAAACTCATCTCATTTCTACATTCCCTATTACACAAACAGACATACACAGTGAAAACTAAACCAACTTTCAAACTGAAAAAAAAAAAATTCATTATTTAAACTCAGTTATTTCCGGCATTGGTTAATACCTTTAACTCAGTATTGTAATTTGAAATCTATTAAGTAATGTCTTCTTATTAGGGAAACCAATCTCTACCAAACTTTTCAGGCAGTTAATTACACCTCAAAAATAAATCTGACATATGACTTCTCCTTTCTATTCTCATTGGAAAGGACATGAGTTTAGGTTAGGATTCAGTGTTTTACCCTACACTCAGACATCCTGCTCAGTCTCTCTTTAGACCATATTTCATGTTGTCTGCAATTACTCTTCTTACAAATATGTTTGCGAGTAGCCCCATTACCTTGGGAATTATATTAGTTTATTAGGGCTGCCATAACAAAATACCACACAGCATAGCTGAAAAAAAAAAAAAAA
>SJYT01027922.1:544005-561192 GCA_006410635.1 Cephalophus harveyi | reverse complement strand
GGAGCCTAAAAAATAAAGTCTGACACTGTTTCCACTGTTTCCCCATCTATTTCCCATGAAGTGATGGGACCAGATGCCATGATCTTCGTTTTCTGAATGTTGAGCTTTAAGCCAACTTTTTCGCTCTCCTCTTTCACTTTCATCAAGAGGCTTTTGAGCTCCTCTTCACTTTCTGCCATAAGGGTGGTGTCATCTGCATATCTGAGGTTATTGATATTTCTCCCAGCAATCTTGATTCCAGCTTGTGTTTCTTCCTATCTAGCATTTCTCATGATGTACTCTGCATATAAGTTAAATAAGCAGGGTGACAATATACAGCCTTGATGTACTCCTTTTCCTATTTGGAACCAGTCTGTTGTTCCATGTCCAGTTCTAACTGTTGCTTCCTGACCTGCATACAGATTTCTCAAGAGGCAGGTTAGGTGGTCTGTTCAAGTGAATTAATTCTAATTCAAAATCATAAGAAACTCAGTGAAAGTGTCAATCTCTGGGGCTCAGATTTAGAAAAGTTCAGTGCAGAAACTTTAAGAAGTGATTTAGTTAAGAATGGATGCTATGTTTTAAGTCTTATTTAATGTAAACAACAAATAATCACATGCATGTTTGGATATCATATGCAAATACCTGTTACATATTTGTAGTTATCACTGATTTCGAACTCAGTCTGACTTTAAGGGGGTTGGGAGAAGTGAAAACTTATGGTTTCAACATCAAATAAGTGAGTAACATAATGCTTTTCCTCAATAAAAATTTATATCTGTACCAAAGTTCCCTTTTCCAGTGTCATGGAAACTGAATTATATGTGCTAAGGTAGGTACCTGATGATTTGATTCCAGAAGGTTCAAATTTAAAGTGTGCTTTACAGCTCTGGTCTGATTTACCTTTAGGATCCTTGTGAAGTACTGGGTTAATTTTGCAGTCACTATCACAGATATAAGAAAACCTAGTAAAAGATCCTGAGGCAAAATGTGGGGCTTACATCTGGTGCTTCAGACACTAGAGTAAGTTGTTAAGAGAAACATGAATTAAAGAATTACAACAAACTCTGTGCATTCTGGCTACCTTACAATCCTGGATGACACTATACTCTTTGAAAAAACACAAACAAAATGAACATTAAAAAACCTTGAATAAATACAGCCTAAAAAGACTCTGTACAAACTCTGCCTTTCTTACACTGGAAATTGTTGATTTATACCTTCTCATAAAGTCTTTTTTGTGATTCAAGTTCCAGATGTCTCATTTCCAGGTCTTTGGCTGTGGCAGCAATTTCTCGATCTCTCATGTGTACCTATGGCCAAATAACAAACTGTGAATATCAAAAATAAGTAACAAAAATAATTTTTGTTTAATAGATTTAGTAATCTTGTAATATGAACAAACCACTAAAAGCACTTTAAAATAATAGATACTGGGTTTTTGAAGCCAGAGTAATTCACAATATATTAACATTCACTGTGGAATCCAGAAATAATGTCTTGAGTTAAAGTTAAGTGTAATTTTCTAAAAAAGAAAGCACAATTACCATATGCTCATTTGCCCAGGCTGGGAGAACAGATGGCAGTTCTTTCCATATTACATTAGCCATATTATGAGTTAGAAAAACTTGAGCAATTTATATTCACAGTGGATGAAAATATAAAATGTTTAATCTTATTTCATATAACATTTATTTAATGTTCTTTTTGATTAAATTGTACTTTTCTAAATTCAGTTTGGCAACGAGTAACTCCAAGTCAAAGTGTACTATGGTCTATTCAACCTGTGTGTGCCCTGCTTGGATTCAGCCAATTTAAAGTTCACCTTTTTCCAAAATTTGATTACTTGGAAGCATTTCATGCTGATACACTAGAGGGTTTGGATAAAGGACTCTTTACATAGAGAATCTTGGGAAATGTCTTAAATACTTGGCTGCCTAAAGTCCTCATTTTTTGGGGGGTGAGAATAACACAATATGTGTTTCAGAACAAAAAGTAAAACCCATTAACATCTAATCTAAACATATCATCTAACCAATAAACAGTTAATGACTGCATTACTATTTCTGTGCACAAGGCACAGTGTTAGATATTGTAGGCACACTATCAGATATAATCAGAGAAACAGTAAAAATGAGAATATAGTGGGATGTGCAAGGACACACATCCAAGGAGTAAAAAAAAACCCAGACTGAAAACCAGTTCAACTTAAAGAGGTTCCTGAGATAGCAGTTAGCTCAGCTGAGTTAATTGGGATACTTGAGTTGATGGAGCAAGAGTAGTTACAATGCTAAGAGGCAGAGGAGAAGTTTGGCAAAGCAAAGAATGCTTTTTAGGAATTTCAATTACAGGAACTCTTCAGCTTATGAATTTTCAGAGGTACAAAGAGTTTTGTACCACAGCAAAACAGATCAGCTCTGCTTGTTACTAACAGATGTGTCACTTTGGACTCAAGAAGTCTCTCCTGCTGGCCCCTGAATCGTGAGTAGAGACGCTCCTGCAGTTTAGCAAGCTCACTGTCAGGACAGGGAGCTGGAAGGGCAAGAGGCTGGAAGGGAGGCAGAGGCCGATCACGCCACTGAAAGGACTTGACAGGATGCTTTCACCAAAACACTGCCTTCACTATCTCAAAGGAATAAAGAGATCAGAGTTCTAAGCCCGAAATTACTTTTGGGGAAGAGCAGACTTTTCTAGAATAATGAATTATCAACCTCATTTACTAGATGAGATTATCAAAAGGAATCATTAGATTTTAAAGACAATTTAAAATTAGTTGACTTTAAACAAAGCATTATCCCATGCTATAAAAAGAAATAAGATTATTAATATATTAAAAAAATTTCATATGTGATCAAAAGCAAGTTTTAAACTCTAAATTAGTTTATAAATTCAATGCAATCCTAATAAAAATTCCAATAGGATGGGAGGATTCAGGGGGAGAAGGAGGGAGAGAGAAAATTTTCAGTCTATTTGAAATGATAAACATTTGAGAATACTGAGGAAAACTGAAAAGTAATGAGGCCTACTGATTAGTAAATCATTACACAGGTGTTATTCCAACAGTGTGGTACTGGCTTAGGAGGAGATCAAATTTCTAAGGGAACTGAACATTTAATAACCATCAGCTGACAAATGACTTTTGCTAATATTCAACAAATGCTGTTGGGAAAATTGACGTGCCTTTGGAAAGAAGTAAGCTTGGTCCCTAACTCATTTCTTACATTTATCGATAATTTTCAGACATCAGGGGCTGGCAAACTTCTTCTGGAAAGGGTCACAGAGTTAAATACTTGAGGTTTTGTGGCACGTAGTTTGTTTCAGCTGTTCACCTCTGCCATTGTAGCACAAAAGAAGCTAAAGGAATATGTAAACAAGTGTGACTGTGGTCCAGCAAAACTGTGTTTATGGTCACTGATATTTGAATTTCATATGTTTTAAAAAATCTAATATGATTTTCATGCCATGAAATATTCTTTGATTTTCTTAAGCACTGAAAAATGTTAAAACAATTCTAATTTATGATGAGCCTTACAAAACAGGAGGTCCTGTAAAGAGTCAGATGCGCTGCTGCACAATAATCTACTGATCCTTAAGACAGAGATTAAAAAAACAGAAAAACACAGAACTAGAAAAAAACTGCGTAAGTGGTAACAGTAGTGTGCTAAGTCTCTTCTGCTACTGCTGCTAAGTCACTTCAGTCGTGTCCGACTCTGTGTGACCCCATAGACAGCAGCCCACCAGGCTCCCCTGTCTCTGGGATTCTCCAGGGAAGAACACTGGAGTGGGTTGCCATTTCCTTCTCCAATGCACGAAAGTGAAAAGTGAAAGTGAAGTCGCTCGGTCATGTCAGACTCTTAGCGACCCCATGGACTGCAGCCCACCAGGCTCCTCCATCCATGGGGTTTTCCAGGCAAGAGTACTGGAGTGGGGTGCCATTGCCTTCTCCATAAGTCTCTTCAGGTGGGCCCAACTCTTTGTAACCCTATGGATTGTAGCCCACCAGGCTCCTTTGTCCATGGACCTTCCCGGACAAAAATACCGGAGTGGGTGGCAATTTCCTTCTCCAGGGGATCTTCCTGATCCAGGGATTGAACCCGCGCCTCTTATGTCTCCTGCACTGGCAGGCAGGCTCTTTACTACTAGAGCCACGGTAATACAGCCTTAAGTGGGAAGGTTAATAATCATGACACAAAACCTAGGCGTCATAAAAAACTAGTGAAGTTGGTTATCCGAAAATTAACATACTTTCCATGACAAAGAAAAGACACTGTAAGCATTCTCAGAGACACGCAACACAGAGGAGAACTCAACACAAGGAGAGCATTCACAACAGACGGAAGGATGAACCCCGGCCTCCTGCGGGTGGCTGCCGAACACCAAGCTGTGACCAGCCTAACTGAGGCGTGCAGCGAGTATAAACTGACTGCCAGATTTCAAAGACTTAGTACAAACAAAAGGTGAAATAGCTCAAAGATGTCTGTATACTAATTACATATTGCAATGATAATTTCAAATATACCGAGTTAAATGTTATTAAAATTAATTTCACCTATTTCTTCTTACTTTTTAAGGTGGCCATTAGAAAATTTAAATTACCCACATGGTTTACGTATTTCTGCTGGACACTGCTGCCCCAAATGATAAAAGAGCCTGTGTAAACTGATAGGAAAAGGAGTAACTTGGTAGAAAGATGGACAAATGGTTTAGTTATGCAATTTACAAATCTACAAATGGTAAATGAAAAGATAATTAACATCATTAGCAAAAATAAAAAAACACCTACCCCAAAACCAAAAACCATTTTTCACCTATCAGACTGGCAAATAGTAAGACTGATACACTCCAAACTGACTAAGGCTTGAGTACTCTTATACTCTTAAAATAGCTTAAGTGGTTTCATCTTTGGAGGGCGATTTGACATTCCTTGGAATTTACTCAACAAAAATGTGTGGAAGTACTCAAAGATTTATACTGAGAATGTACAGTCTGGCACTGTTTTGTACAGCAAAATACTGCAAACAACCTAAATATCCAACAGCAGGGATTACATAAGCAATGACATGGCCATAAAATGGAACACCATGCAACCATAAAAAATAATTTATCTCTGGGGATGAAATGAGAGAAGAGTGGAGAAGGTCCATTTTTAACTCTAGGCTATGTGTAAATTTTTATATTAAAAAAATATTTCCCTTACTTCACAATTAACTTCATGTTTAACTGATATTTCCATTTTTAGAGAACCAGTCATCAAAGACCCTTGTCAACTTGACTAATTTCCCTGAAATTTCTAAAATATTTAACCATTAATAAAATACAAAAGAGAGTAAGAATAGCTGGGGGATGGGAGAAACTATATAAAACTAAAGGGGCTATTGAGTATACATTGTGAATTCTAGGAACAATATTTAACTTGAAGGTATTTGTTACATTTAATTGAAAGTAAATGGAGATAATGTATGAGAGTTAGTAATAAACCTTTCTCTCAATTTCATCATCCAGTCTTCTCAGCTCCATTTCACGCTGATCTTGTTGAAGCTGCAGGAGACGTCTTCTTGCAGCATCTTGTAAGTGCATTTCCTTTACTTTCAACTCTCTTCTCACAGCAGCTAGTCTTAAACACACAATACATCAAGAAGAATAAAGAAAAGCATTTCCGAATATGTATTTAAATGGAAAAATACTATGTTCCACACCAATGAAAGGCCTGAAACCTATTTTAGCCTGCTTTCCAATTTAACTGGTGCCATCGTAACATGGCTATTTTTATAATACAATGAAAAGTGCTCAGTTAGAAAACAAATCTGCATTCATGAAAATGACAAGTGTACATGACTATAGCCAAACTATAGCTAAACTGGCTGTTTCTTCATTCTTAAATGTTCTCTTTAACAGGTCTACTACTCAGACCACTTCAATACAATTGATATCTTTTACCTGAGAAAAGAATGCCAAAAAAATACCCCGATGTTACCAAAGACTATGTATGATTATTCTTTTAGAATTTTTGCAGAAGGCTAATGGCTCAGTTCAGTAATTTTTTGTAACCCACACCAGAAATCTGTTTCATAAAGTCCTATCCAAAAATAATCAATAAACACTTACAAAAGTGATTTTACCACTAATTAGGATTAGTGTTAATGCTTATCTCATAATCTCAATCAACTTAAACATTTTGCCTTATGTTTAAGGCAATACTTACTTTTGAATAGCATACTTTTCAATACGCATTTAGTACTTCTTTCCCCATCCTCCAAAGTATGAAATGCTCAATAAGAACAGCATTCTATGTTTCAATTTTTAAGTCTCACAGGTATGTTTAAAACACAATTTTTAAAAATTATGGGAAAAAATCATGCTCTTTTAATTTTAAATTTTCCTATAATTAAAAAAAATTGTGTTTTAAACATACCTGTGAGACTTAAAAATTGTCTCTTAATCTGTGTGACTTAAAACTTGAAACATATTTACCCAGCACTGTGGTACAAGGCATTTGTGTCCCCTGTAAAATAACATTTCTAAATAACAATATCCTTCAAGGTACCTTAGATCATGTATTTACTTCTGAATAATCAGAGCAAGTTATATCATACTCAGTATAGTTTTAGAATTACATTTTATTATAGGCCATTTTTTGGAAAAGTGTATTACAGTTTCTTTTTATTAACTTAAATATATGCTTAATGGAAATAGCAGAATTGGGTAATGACGTATATAGTGAAGCTATATATAATTTCTCAAGTGAAAAATGAAAGTAATGCAAATTATTAAAATAACTCAGATGTCCAGCTTTTTTCAAAGTGCTAAACACACCTCTGTCTTTGCTGTATCATCTTTTCCTCCTCTTGTAAGAGTATTTCTCTCCTTGCTTCCTCAGCTCTACGAAGCAGTTCCTGTTTTTGGCACCAAGCTTCATCTTCAACTCTTTGCTGGTCTACTTCAGCTTGCATGTCTTCAACTGCCTGCCTAAGTTGATAATGTTTATTATTGTAACAAAGAGCAAACAAGGAAACAGTAATTTAAGTCCAAGAACAACCGCAACACAAAACGCACACCTGATTAACACGTAATTGTTTTACTTCTAGATGCAAAAATATCTTTAAAGATATTTCCTTCAAACTCTGATTTAATGCAACTGCTTAATAATTTACATGCATTTTTCATAAAACCTTTATATTGATCAAAGATTTTGTTTTTATCAAAAAACAACCAGTATTACCTCTCTCTTAAGTAATCCAATTCATCATTCCGTATTCTTTCTCGTTCTTGTGTCTGATAGTCCACAATGAACTTGGGATATTGATTAAACACTGGATATTGCCCTTTTGTCAGTGCAACAAAAGCATCAAGCATGCTGTCTGGATGGATGTCAGTGGGTGTGGTATCCAGGAGACGATACACCTCTCTAATTACAGCACTTATATCCAGGTTATTCCGATGGTGAAAAAAATACTGTAAGAAAACTTTGTGATTAAACGGATTTACAGAGTAATGCAATTATAGTCATGTGTTATATAAAAAATTATGTAACAATTTATTCATTGAATAAAACAAATTTAAATGTAAATGTGCATTTAGCTTTAAGAGGTTTTTTTTTTGGCAAATTCACTGAAGCTTTTCTTAACCCAAGTTTTAAAATGAAAGTCCAGTTTCATATTCTCAAAAATGTAATAAAATTATACAACCATATTATGAAATTGTGAAATAACACTTCTCAAAAATGAAAGCTTCTTTTAAAGGAACAGACTGTTTCAACAAGACAAATTCTTCTACTAGAATTTATTTATCTTCAAAATCCAAAATATAACCTAAATTAGCCTTTGAAAACAAGTTTGATTTTCAAAAAATATCTGATAGTTTCCACATTATCTCGTTCCACTGGCAGATCTAAGTTCTAATATACATACACACGTACATATATATATATGAATGCATCCTGAGCTTGTGAAGTGAAAATAAAACTTGATAGGAACCACAAAATAAGTAAGAAACAAGCAAAACCAACTTACTTCATCCTGTCTACCAAACGAACCTCTTCATTTAAAAACTTCCTCCAATGCTTTCTTTCAGTCATTGTCCCACTAAGCCTCAAAATTCTCATAGTTACCATCCTGCATATGTAATAAGCAACCAGATTATCACGGACCAGTTGGGTTACTGATAAGATCGTGCACAGAATGAACAACTACTCAATTGTTAAACGTCCTTTAAACAGGCAAACATCACGCAACTCCAGTATTATCATGAAGCTATGATTTTAGGTGAGCAGTCAAGCTATAACTGACTACAGTTATGTAAGGGCAAGGACACAGTGGTATAACCTGTTCTCCACTATATTCCTACCATCTGGCACCAGGACTTGATATACAGTAGGCACTCAATGAATAAAACGGGTTTTTTTAGTTGAAACAAATGAAATTTGAGAACTATGACTTAACAAGGATATGTACCTCAAAATCATCTTTACGCTTACAGTTGAGCAAAGGTGCTCGAGAACATATGCTGTAGGCCACAACAGTCATCAGGAGGAACGAAGGATGGTTGGAAAAGACATTATCGAATAATTTGAGCCACTCCTCTCTTGTCAGTACTTCTGAGAACACAGTTTCAAGAAGAGGCCATGCATACAGCTAAAATAAATATGAAAAAAATCTAATAGTTCTTGAGGGAAAAGTCATAACAGTCATTGCTAATGTGCTCATGTTTGGTTTAGATACTAAAATCATTATATTAAGAACATAATTATGAAAAGAACTACCCTAATTTGGGTTCTTCTTTATAGACTTTCAGGAAAGCAGTTTAATGAAGAAAAATAATGGAATATTGTTAAAAACATAACTAGTATTTTTTTATTATAGACTTTCAAGAAAATAGTTTTATTTATACCAGAACCAATGTTAACTTCCAAAGTAAGCTATGTTATTATAAAAACCTTACACTTCTTACCTGGGAAGTTACATCATGATTTATGAAGTGTTGCAGGAGTTCCTTGTCATGAAATGCCAAAACATTTTCTATCATACTAAGAATATTGATAGGAGGATTAGGAAAATATTCAAACCAGTGTTGACACCAATTGACTATGAAGAAAAAAATTGAAAATTTATCTTTACCTTTCTGTATCATTACAGAGTTTTGCAGTTCTTAAATGTATCCACTTTTATGTCCTCAATATGCCCATTAATAAAGAAAACATGATTCTTTAAGTTTTAGAACAATAGATTTTATACCTACATCACGTTAGCATGGTATTTTAAGTTTATAGAAGTTTTCCAGTTTCTTCAGAGCCAGTTGATGAGAAAGTGTCAATTAAACAAACAAACCTTCCTATAGTATTCTTTTTTTTTTTTTTGGTAGCTACAAGGCTCTGGTTCCTGCTCACTTGCGTGCGACCTGTATTTAGATTTCCCCGCGTTAACAAAATGACCTTCTTAAAAGAGGTCCCTATTTAAGTCTTTGATACACGTGATCAATGTTAAATGGCAATCTCAAACAACTAAAATTCATACCTAATTAAGAGTCCCATTTCTAGAAGACTGTTCTGTAGCCATGGTAATAGGTAACCACCAAGGTCTGGTTTTAAATCTAATTGATCAACAACTTATTTCAGTAAACGTGACTTTGAAAACCAACCAATCAGTGACAGCAGTGATAGCAGCAGTATCCTCTGAAAGTCAGCCAAGAGAAAGGAGAATTGATTCTGCTGAAGAGGCTTCTAAGGCTGACTTTTTAACTCACTCTCACTTAATAACCAGCACAACCCCCAAAACAGTCTTTTCCAAAAAAAGCTCAGTAAGATGATCATTTTTGCTCAGTGAATCTATGTCTAACCACCTCAGCTCTATGTAATTATTAAATTCTGATTTTCTATTTTAAATACTGAGCTGTGGCTTCATGTTTTGCTAAGATCTTTCTCAAATTAGCACGTGAAGGGTCCGATCAGAATACCAGATTAATAGTTTATACGGTCCTTCCAATTCTAGAATTCCATTATTTCATTAATTAGTTAAGACTCAGATTTGAGTTAATAATTGTCATAAATAAAATCTTGCAAAGACTAAGCTTTAAAAGAAGCATTTCAGCTTCTTTAACTGCTGCTTTTTTTTGGGGGGGGGGCGTGTATTTTTCTTGTATTTTAACTGCTGCTCTTAATAAGTTAACTTTAAAAGAAAAACCCAGTTCAGCAACATCGCCTTAGGTAAACACCTATAGTGTCCTAGACACTGCTTGTTCCAGGAATTTTAAAACACCACACACATACCCAAAGCCCTCTTATATCAATAGAACAGCTGCTTTCAATTAAGCAAGAGGGCACTCCTGTTTCATATAGTAACTGTCTCTTCTATTCTGCTGGGTGCCACCACACAGAAGGAGACCTGGAGACAGCACTGACCCAGAGCAGAATAGAGACATGATCACTGCGTGGAGGTCCTTCACGAAACCTGAAGCATTTCCTCCTGGTTATAAGAGGAACCCTAAAGAGTGATTAAAACTGACCTGTATCAACATACTCCAAATTATACACAGAAGTAACTATATTCTTCACAAGTCCTTCTTGGCCCCAACTAGACTGTAACCTGAAAGTCAAAGCAATAGCTTACCCCCAAACAGGGCTAACATTTAGCTGAAGCTCAGTCTACTGAATAAAACTAGTTTGAAACTCTTGATAAAAATCCCTAGCTACTCATACTGTCATGGATCTCCTAGATTTAGATTGCATGTTTAGAAGAGAAAAATCAATTTCCTTAGTATATAGTCATGTGTTAGCTACATAACAAGATTTTACTGGAAGTAAAAAAACACATAGTTGTGCATGCCTACCTAAATTAGATATAATCTATCTTTCTTATGGTAAAATATAATTTGCCATTTTAACTATTTTAAGCACACTGTTCAGTGATGTTAATTTTATTCACAATGTTGCGCAACCATCACTATTTCCAAAATCCTTTCCCAAGAGCAATTCTGTACCTACTCAGTACTGACTTCTCATTTCCATTTCCCCCCAGACCCTGGTAACTTCTAATCTACTTTCTGTGCCTTTTTGAGAAATTCCACATAAATCTATCCTGTGTCTAGCTTATTTCACTAAGCATGTTTTCTAGGTTCATCCACGTTGTATAGCATGTGTCAGAATGTCACTGTTTTTGAATAATATCCCGCTGTCCTTGCGGCCCCATGGATTATACAGTCCATTGAATTTTCCAGGCCAGAATACTGGATTGGGTAGCCGTTCCCTTCTCCAGGGGAATCTTCCCAACCCAGGGATCAAACCCAGGTCTCCTGCATTGCAGGTGGATTCTTTACCAGCTAAGCTACCAGGGAAGCTCACATATATACACATATGGTTTATCCATTCATCCATTAACAGACTCTTGGGTTGTACCTATCTTTTGGCTATTTAAGACTAATGCTGCCAAACATTCATATACAAGTATATATTTGAGTCTCTGCTTTCAGTTCTTGGGGGGATATCCCTAGGAGTACTATTGTGGGGTTATACAGAAATTCTATATGTAACTTTCTGAGGAACCGCCAAACGGCTTTCCAGTGACTGCACCATTTTA
The DNA here is from genome assembly GCA_006410635.1 of Cephalophus harveyi. Taxonomy (NCBI): domain Eukaryota; kingdom Metazoa; phylum Chordata; class Mammalia; order Artiodactyla; family Bovidae; genus Cephalophus; species Cephalophus harveyi. Next base: position 549,646 of record SJYT01027922.1, on the reverse strand, counting down.
CATTTCTATCAGCAAAGTACGAAGGGTTACAATGTTTCCACATCTATGCCCAACACTTGTTATTTTCTTTTACAAGACTACAGCCATCCTAGGAGGTGTGAAGTGGTGTCTCGCGTGGTTTTGATTTGCATTTTTCTAATGACTAATGATCCTGAGCATCTTTTCATGGGCTCACTAGCCACTGTACATCTTCTATGGAGAAATGTCTGTTCAAGTCCTTGTCCATTTTCAAACTGGATTGTCTGTCTTTTGTTATTGTTTGTTTTCCATTTAAAACTCTCAGTGTTATTATTGGCAGGGCAAACTAGTACAACCTCTTTGCAGAATCAATTAGAATATTCATATTTTATAATACCATCCTGGGGCTTCACCCAAAAGAAATTATTATAAATTTATGAGCTTGAAGCTAGTCACAAAATTGTTAATTTTAATACATAAAAATTAGAAACAACCTGAATGTCCAACAATAAAAGATTAAACTAGAGCATGTACATTATGGAATATTACAATACAGGATAAAATGTCTAGAAAGTTTACACAAATAAGAGAAGTGTGTATAATGCATTAAATAGAAGTAGTATAATTATAAAAATAACCCCCCTAAAAGTCTAACAGTTGGGAATACACTTTATGGTATACCTATAAGAGGAAATACTACATATAGGCAAGAAATTATATTTTAGAAGATATTTAATGATTTGGGGGAAATGCTCTTATAAGAAATTCACAAATATATTATCAAAACTCTCTAAGGAAGAGGAATATTCATAACTTTTCTTTTGTAAATTTTCCTATATTTTGTCCAATGATCGGTAAAAATTTATTAAAGCAAATACAACATAATAAATGAAAAACTGTCAAGAAAAATATACTAAAATACTCACAAGATGTATGCTGGGATCTTTTAATTTCTACTTTTCAGAATTTTATTGTTATAGTTAAGTGCTTATCTCCTTTGTACAATAAAAATACATATAAAATTGGTTATTTTTGTTAAACCAGGCTCAGTTTAACTTGGATCCAGTTTATTAGCCATTTAGTTGACCTGATCTTATTTATATAAAAAAAATGTCTCACTTTTCAGTGTATTAGTAGATAATGATGAAGCAGTAAACACATGGGAGCGCAAGTTATAGGTTCTGACTGCCTGGGTTCAAATACTTATTCTACCCTTAACCTAATCATGGAGCTCAAGCTCTCTCCATCTACAAAAAGGAGATAATAATGAATAGCACCTACCTCACTGGAGTCCTGTAAGAGTTAAGTGAGTTAAGAAAGGCAAAACCCTGAGAATGGTACCCGGCACACACAAAGTTCTCAGTAAAGGTAACAACCAAACGATGATGAGAACAGGGGTTAACGGTCAACACGTGCCACATCCGGCATCGTGTGCTGAATGCTCACATCCTTACTGCACTCTTCTGAGCAGTAACTGACTTTCTATTAGTGAAGCACCAGCTTCCTTCTTACTAACAAAATCTAGCCTGTAACAATATCATCTAAAATGCAACCATCTAAATTTTATTTAAGTAAAAAGGTTTATTTTTGTGTTAATGTCCAAACTGTTCATGCTCTAGGTCTATCTCACACTAGAATTGTTAAACATTGCAAAGATGAAAAGAGATCAGGAAAAGGTACAAGTATCTACTCTTGGTTTCATTTTTTACTTACTTATAAGTGTAGCAACAACTTCAAAACAGATGAGCTGGTTGTTCTGGAACAATTTTACAAATGGAAATGCCAAAAGTGGAAGATACGGTGTGTCACTGAAAATGGTGGACCAGTGAGCTAATGCAGAGAGGGTTCTGTGAATAAAATAAGGAAATAAAGACCAGAAAAGCTTGTTAAATTTGACTAATATATTCAGATTATAAAACATGATACAGAAGATAAATCTGGTGAAACTTGAATATGCCTGTTTTCCCACAATGAGACTGAGGATATAAACTTTTGGAAAGAATACCACAAAAGTGATGTGCAACAATACAGAGGTAAAATTTTTATTACTGGTAATTTTAAATTTGATTACTTGGTTAAGAAGGTGTCTGCTAAGTTTCTCTACTATAAATCACTATTTTCCCCATTTGTAAGTAATAAGTACCTTGGGGTAGATACACAGTGCTGCAAAATACTGAACGTACCTCTGTAATACTCTGAGTAGCTTCCTGCTTTTGATGGGGTATTTCTTCTGAAGGTTGAGAAATGCCACATGAATGCCTTTATCTATAAGGTTACTAAATGCTGTATGATTTTCAGGCAGCTGTAGCAGTGAGCGCCAAATGAACATTCTGAAATTAAAACATAGTTTTAACCAAGAAAAACTGGAGTGATAAGACTGATTTAACATGTAAGAATTTAAATTTTACCTGTATTTCGTTGGAAATTCACCATAGCCTTTTAATAAGATTTGTAAGCGCTTTTTGTTTAATCCATCTGACAACTCATTCTATAAAGAGAAAAAAAATAGTATCAATAAGTCCACTGTGGCTTTCTAACTTCAGAACACAATACACAGTAAGAAATATTTTATATCATGGGACTCTCTCCATACATACAAAATCTTTCTCTCTCCTGAGTGTGTACATACACAGCACATAGTTTATGACCTATTATTTACCCTATTATAGGGTCTGACCAACTTTTTCTGTCAACAATCAGAGAGTAAATATTTTAGGTTTCAGGTCAAAAGGCAAGATCAAGGATATTACACAGACACTTATATAGATGCCTATACAATCATTTAAAATGCAACCATTTAATAATGTAAAAATCATTCTTAGCTGGGCTTCCCTGATAGCTAAGCTGGTAAAGAATCCGTCTGCAATGCAGGAGACACTGGTTCGATTCCTAGGTTGAGAAGATCTACTGGAGAAGGGATAGGCTACCCACTCCAGTATTCTTGGGCTTCCATTGTGGCTCGGCTGGTAAACAATCAGCCTGCAATGCGGGAGACCTGGGTTCGATCCCTGGGTTGGAAAGAGCTCCTGGAGAAGGGAAAGGCTACCCACTCCAGTATTCTAGCCTAGAGAATTTCATGGACTGTGTGTAGTCCAAGGGGTCACAAAGAGTCGGACATGACTGAGCAACTTCCACTTCATCCTTAGCTTGAGCAGCCAGGGGTCCCAGCACCCAAGCTAAGGAGCATGGGATGTCATTTGTTAATCCCTGTAGCAAGAACAATGCATTCTAATATCTTCCTCCTTCTCTTGCTCTTTTTTTCACTTTTCAATTCAATTTTTATCTTAATGGGAAAATATTTTGTAGATTTAAGAATCATAAACCCATATGTATAGAGTATCTCATTTAAGCTTAACCACACAAAGCACAAGAAACCTTCTGGCTTCCTTTCTTTGAGGAAATGGAAAGGTCAGTAGAAGCTTCCCAACTTGCTCAAGGTCATAGATCTGTTACGTGTTAGTTCAAGACTCAAAGCCAGATTTTCTTAGTTCAGTGCACTTTTTACCATAAGAAACAGGTAATCCAGTGTAAGAGGGAGGTGAGGGACAGCCTGAGATGACAGTGAATGATTCCCCATTTGAGTGCCACGGACCAGATGCAGAGGGCAAGTAGCCCAGACTGGAGCAACAAGACCCATGAAAGAGACAAGTTCACTGCTCATCACCAAGACACCTGCTGCCATTGACGCCTCTTTAAACAAAGGACAGATGCCCAGATGAACTGGCCTCAGTTTCATCCTCTTGTCTCAACCATGAGCGGATGAAGTCCCTACTTCCTTTCTGTGTCCTGAAGCCATGGTTAGCTGAGCACACACATTTCACCCATAGAAGGGACCTACTTTGACCCACCATCTAGAGCTGGCTAAGGGTTTCCAAGGTGGTGCTAGTGGTAAAGAACCTGCCTGCTAATGCAGGAGACATAAGAAACTTGGGTTCGGTCTCTGGGTCAGGAAGATCCCCTGGAGGAGAACATACATAGCAACGCACTCCAGTATTCTTGTCTGGAGAATCCCATGGACAAAGAAGCCTGGCAGGCTACAGTCGAGGCGGACACGACTGAAGTGACTTAGCGCACACACAAGGGTTTTCAGGAGCCAGCTGCTCTCTGACACATGTCTGTGGGCCTTCTACCTGTAATCCAGACCGAGTTTGGCCAGATGCCCTGGTGGTGTCACTTTTATTTCCCAGAAGTCAGTCATGACTGCCCACTCATTTTCCCAGGAAAGGCTCCTATAAACTTTCAGGAAAGCTCAAGCCAGACTATGTCTCAGATACGCCATTCAGCTCCTTTTCTCACTAGCGCATTCAACTCATAGGGTCAATATTCCCCATTCTTTACGCAGCTAGCTCTGTGCCTGCTACTTAAACTAGGCAATATTTTGTTTAGGGCTACATTGTAGAAGTGATAAAACTACAAAGACAGCCAAGGACATAATTAATGCAGAAGTGGGGACAATGGTTACATCTGTGGGACAGGGAGAAAAATGTGATTGGGGACAAGCACACAGGAGACTCCAAAGCTACTGATAACACTCTGTTTCTTAACGTGGATATGAGTAGGTCCAGAAGAGATTTCATGTGGCAGGTCTGAGACTGCTACCCTTGAAAAGGCCTACAGGTTGGCCCTGGTCTGGTGTCTGTATACCTGGGTTTTCAGAAGTTTCCACCCTCAGAACCAGTGGGAGCAGCTCATTGTGCCTACCCCGTACGGTGTGGTTTAAGCTGATCACCTGCTTTCCGTGTGGAGTCCTTGTGTGGAGTTTTGTAATGTACTACACAGAGGGTACCTATAACCAGCTTCCAGTAAAAACCCTGAGCACTGAGTTTCTACTGAATTTCCCTGGCAGACAACACTTTACACATTCTTCTTTTGAGGCAAGCTTCACTTTTTAAAACTGCTTATAGCAGAAAAGAGGCTGTCAAAATTAATGTGAAAAACACCAACAGTTGGTAAGAACATGAAGTGACTAGAATCCTCAAATACGTCATGGGGAGAATATGGATTGTTTAAATCAACCACCTGGGAAATTCTGACAGTATTTACTAAAGCTGAACATATGCATAGCCCATAAGCCAGTAATTCCATTCCTAGGTTTATACCCAACAAGAGACACATCCTTATGTTCACCAAAGATGCACTAGAATGTTCACAATAACACTGTTTCTCATAGCAAAAAAAACCTAGAAAACTACTCAGATGCCTACCAATAGCAGAATGGATAAAGCACGGCTTATTCATACCAGGGAATCCTATACAGATACAGAATGGTTTATGACCACATGGATCTCTCAGATATGATGCATGAAAGAAGCCAGACACAAAAGAGTGCCAACTAAATGACCCAATGACCATAAGCACAAAAGGGGCAGAACTGATCTAAGGTGTTAGAAGACAGGAGACAGATATCCCTGGGGCAAGGGGCGAAGTGCCTGGGAGGGAGAAGTGGAGGGCCTTCAAGGGTGCCGGGAAAGGCCCATGTTGTGATCTGGGGGCTGACAGTGCAGGTGTATTCAGTTTGTAAAAATGTATTGAGCTCTCCATTTGTATGTATGTAACTGACTGATTTACTGTTAATAAAAAGCTTTAAAAGTTCCTGAAAATGCTAGCAGTTTCTCTATTGTTGACATTTTCTTTCAATTCCAGAAAATAAGGAAAATACAAAAAAAAAAAAAAAAAAAAAAAA
>SJYT01027922.1:467217-543903 GCA_006410635.1 Cephalophus harveyi | reverse complement strand
AAAATAAAAAAAAAAAAAAAAAAAAAAAAAAAAAAAAAAAAAAAAAAAAAAAAAAAACCCTGTAAAGAAGACAATAAAACTGACTGAAATAGGTAATTCTATTAGTAATTCAGTCTTTCCTATAGAGTTTAAAAAATAATACATAAGTTCCCCGTCTTTCTAAAAGTGGCTCAGATGGTAAAGAATTGGCCTGCAATGTGGGAGACCTGGGTTCGATCCCTGGGTTGGGAAGATTCCCTGGAGGAGGCCATGGCAACCCACTCCAGTATTCTGGCCTCGAGAATCCCCATGGACAGAGGAGCCTGGCAGGCTACAGTCCATGGGGTCTCAGAGTTGGACACGACTGAGCAACTAAGCACACAGATAACCAAACATATAGTTCTTGTAGCTTGCTTTTTATATTTAACATACTACAATCATTTCCCTTTCCTCTTAAATATTCTTAGGTTTCTACTATAATGGTGAATGGTGAATGGTGAAGTCGCTCAGTCGTGTCCGACTCTTTGCGACCCCGTGGACTAGCGCCTACCAGGCTCCTCCGTCCATGGGATTCTCCAGGCAAGAATACTGGAGTGGGTTGCCATTTCCTTCTCATAATTTATAGTGATTAGTTACCTAATGGTTGCTTCTAAGTTTTTATTGAATAAATCACACACACAAATTCTGAAGAACAATTTGGCTACTATGAAAATTTTTATGCACAGGCTCTTACTTAAAAATTCTTCTACAGACATGTTTGTGCAAATGTTCAAAGAATAGCCACTGCATCACAGAATGTATTAACAGAAGACTAATATTACAACCTAAACGCCAGTGAGCAGAGTTCTAGTGAGATAAATTAATGTATATCCGTAAATGCAATACTATGAAAATATTTTTAACTGCTGTAGCACTACCTGCACTAATATAGTCAATCTGTTAAATGATCAGAGCAAGTTATAAAACAGTAATATAGTATGACTCCATTTATTTAAAAAATTTAAAGGTAACAGACACAGATATATATGTATATATTTACACACAGAAAATTTCTGAAAGATGAACAATTATTAACGATGATCACCTCTGGGGAGTGCAATGAATTTATACTTTTGGGTTTTGACCCTTTACAGCCTTCTATGACAGATAACTGTTAATCTAAGACACAAGTGTAATTTTAAGTTTTCTAGGAACCATGTTAAAAAAGTCACAAGCAGCAGGTAAAAATTAAATAATTTAACCCAATGTAATAAAAATATTATCATTTGAAAATACAATCAGCATAGTATTATTAATTAATTATGATGCTTTTCCTTCTTTAGGGGTAGGAAATTAAGTACAAACTACTACATATAATAAGCTTGTTATATATAATAGTATAGATATATAACAAGATATACAGCACAGAGAATATAGCTAATATTTTACAATAGCTTTAAATGGAGTATAATCTATAAAAATACTGAATCACTATTTTGTACTAATATAAAACTGTAAATGAGCTATACTTCAATTTTTTAAATATTTTACTTTCTTTTGCTCATAATAGAATTTCAGTATCTGATGTGTACTTTACACATACACCACATTTCAAATCAGTCCAGCCACTTGTGACTAGTGGCTACCATATTGGACAGTGAAATTCTATACTGTTTGACTTAAAAAAAGTATGCATTAATTTTATATTAAAAAGGCTTTTAAATTTTATATTAAAAAGTTTTAAAAAGCATGTTATAATTTCAGCTACAACTTTCTGCTTTTCTAAAATTTTCCTTTTAATTCTTAAGAGAAGGAAGAACGATAATGGGCTAGGAATCATGAGACCTGTTTACAGCAGAGTCATGACAAATGAAAAGTTTCATATATCCTTACCTCTTTCTTTTCAAGACTACCAGTCAGGTCTTGTTTCAGTATTCTGGTCTGTATTCTGCTTTCCCGTGATCTCGCTGGCCGCTGTACTCTTCCTGATGTCCCTTTCACCTTAAGATCACCAGAATCCCCTTTCTTCTTAGGCAAATCCTCGATCACTTTCACTAAAGGAGGAGGTGGCTAAAAGGGAGGAAAAAAATCCAGTGGCTATCTTTAGAAAATAGACCTGCAAACATAGTATTTAAAATTTTTATTTTGGTCAATTTAATACTGTGCCTTGATACAAAAAGTATAAATAAAGTGTCCAAGAATGTTTCCTTGTTGACTAATGAGTCAAAGCAAATTTCTGCCAAATTCCTTTGAGGAACACAATAAAGATCTTGATTAACAAAGATAAATAGAACTGAATGATTCCTTGAAAGCTGGCCTTACGTCATACAGTATCAATCCCTCTTTTATACCTGCACAATAAAAGTTCGTGGTACAGTAGTAATGTGTAGCCCATGGCCCTCTAAAAGGCTGACAGAAGCAGCCTAGTATTCTTTGGGCGCCAGTGAATTTCTTTTGAGGGAAACTGTCACGTGATTTTCCTCTGACAGCCCTGCCTCTGTCCTTGGTTACATTTTCTAACTTACACGGAGATGGCTGTCAGTCCCTCAACCGCATCAACAGCTTCAGAGGCCATGCGCAGACAGCACGGCTTAGACGCCAAACCCTCATTTTGATGGGGCTTATCAAATAGGAAGATAAGCCTTCAACAACTTCAACTCACTTGACTAAGACATTTCCTTCATGAATAACACCTTCTTTGAAATAAAACGGTCATCCTTGTTCAAAGGAAATGAGCAGGTGAAGTACCTCTGGCTTTCTGAGCTCCAAACATGATTAAAGTACAATGACGTTCACAGGGTGCTTAAATGTTTGAGACCATTATGGCTGAGTGTTTCCTTAGTAATTAATTAGCCCAGACCCAGAGCAAAGACAGATGGATTTGTGTTTTTTAGATAATTTTTCTTGAAGTCAAAGTGCCAGTGCTTCTTATATGAGAACACAAGGAAAAACCCCAAAATCCAAATGAACATATTTCCAAAAAACACAAATTATATGCATCACCTTGAATCAAGCTGTCGTGAAAGCCAGAACACTGTGCTTCCATGATGACGTACAATGGAAATAAATCACCACTCTGGGAAAGCTCTTTGACGCAGAAACCAAACTTTTTTGACCTCCTCCTCCCTCAGACAATAAGTAGAACAAGGCAAACATTCTGACTCTTTAAATAACAGACTATAAAAAGACTACTTTGAGGTTTCAAACAAAACTCTTTCTCATGTTGCCTTCAAAAGTTCAGGACTTCTGCTTTTGAAGGAGCAGCAGTTGCTCACTTGGTTGCTAAGTTGTGTTTGACTCTCTTTATGAGCCCATGGACTGTAGCCCACCAGGCTCCTCTGTCCATGGGATTTTCCTGGCAATCATACTGGAGTGGGTTGCCATTTCTTTCTCTAGGAGATCTTCCCCAATCAGGAATCGAACCCATGTCTCCTGCATTGGGAGGGGAATTCTTTACCACTGAGCCACCTGGGAAGCCCCTTGCTTTTGAAATTTGCACCTATTACAGGAGACCAGGAAAACATCCCCTATTGTCAACTGCAGTATGTATGACACATAACATTGTGAAGTGTGTAAGAGAGGGCAATGCAATAATATATATGGTACTGCTATTGTACTTTTGTTTTGAAATTATTATGAAAAGTATTTAAAGTTTTAACTGTATCAGTAAGGGGTTTTTAAAATAGTGGTTTTCTAGGATACATTATTATTTATTCACATCTGAAAGAATATAAGAATGCTGCAAAAGACAGCAGCAATAGCTCTGGCCAAAGAAAAAGTACCGTGACTACTTACTCCTTGATTCAACTCTTTGTCTATGAAATGCAATTAATAGTGGTCTGACTTCTGAATACTCCCCATCTTTAACATTCTTGAACTATCTTCTAAACTGAGTCCATTCTTCTAAATCATCATTAAAATACTAATTCTAGTGCCACATTTTTCATAGTTCTTGCATAAAAAAATCTCCCAAAAGCTGGAGCCTGAGATATGACCTGAATTGCCACACCTCACGAGTGTTGAGACTTCACCACAGAAATAGGAATTAGCTTACTTATTATCAGCAGAATACCAGAAATTCTTCAATGGCAAGAAAACAGGACTTGAAGGAATGGGACATGGTTAATAAGTTTTGTATAAACCTGACCATTTTGTAAGCCTGGAATAGCCACAGAGACACTGGAATCCTACTTCTGTTATAAGCTAGCTTTTCATCAATCTGATCTCAATTTGCTTAACAAATAACAGAGAGGAAGCCAATGACATGCTTATCTTGGTTTTCCTCAGATCTCTTTTTCTGTTAATAACATTTATCTAGCTCTTATATATCCAGCTAGGCTAACAACTCTCTTTAAGTGCAAATAATGTTATTAAAATTATTTATAAATTTTAAGTCTCCAAGAATAGTAGAGTATAATTACATGTTTAAAGAAAATGTATTCACATGTGCACACGACACATACACACAATTCTCATTATTCACAGTAGTTATGTTTTACAGAGTTGCCACAACGCTGAGTTACTGAAAACTGAATTTCACCAGCAGATAGATTCACAAATAGAATCTGTGAATATGCAGGTTGACTGTATACATTTACACACATAGAAAAAAATACTTGATAGGTATACCTTTCAAAATCATCTGAGAATGGTTATTGAATTATTTGCTTATCTGTATCTTTTGCTTTTTCTCTGTAATAAGAACTTCTTACTGATGAATGCATTTGTAGGGCAACAGAGACACAGACATAGAGAACAGGCTTGCGGACACAATGGGGAAAGGAGAGGGTGGGACAAACTGAGAGAACAGACAGAAGCCTGTGCAGTACCATACGTAAAACAGCCAGTGCGAATTTACTATAGGACACGCTCTGTGGCGTCCTAGAGGGGTGGGAGGTGGGAGGGGCGGTCAAGAGGGAGGGGACACAGGTGTATCTATGGCTGATGTCATGTTGATGTATGGCAGAAACCAGCACAATACGGCAGAGGAATTATCCTCCAAATAAAAATAAATAATTTCTTTCTTAAAAATATTCCCCTCCCCACCCCAGAAAAGAGAAGGAAACAATCTAAAGTAAAATTTGCTTTGTTATTTGATGCAACAAGCAGGAGAAATTCTAGATTACCATAAGAGAAGTGGGAAGTATATTTCAGATGAAATGTGCAGGGGAACAACAGATGCAGAAACACGCACGGTGTCTACAAGGGATAGTAAGGAAGTAGAAAGCGCAGGGAAACACGCTAGGTAGAGAAGACAAGAACAGAGAAGGCTTTGAGAGGCAGAAGAGTCTGGACTTAATGCAAGAGGCAAAGGAAAGGAGGCCACAAGAACAGCGTTATTTTAGATGATGAAAGTCTTAGTTTAGAAAAATGGTATGTGGAAGATGATTGATGAGGAGGAGCAGGCACCGAGGGCTCTGAGTTTAGGTATATTTATTGAGATTACTATTATTCGAGAGCAGTCAGTGAGCACCAATACAAGGATGGCCGAGCTGCCGAACAGGTGGCCCACGTATAGACATTTCAGATTCAAGGAGTACATAGCTTAGTATTGACTCAGTTCGGGAAAGAGAGGAATAGATACAGTCATAGGTGCTCCAAGATGTCTAGCCTGCAAGAGGGGAAGAAAGAGAAAAAAATGAACAGACTGGGACTGCGGACCTTTCTCAGGAAGCAGATCAGAGGGGTACCGCGAATGGGACAGGGACAACAAACAGTGGCCTTTGACGAAGGCAGCAGTTTAAGAATGGAGCACAGGTGAGCAAAGCCTGGAGTGTGGCTTTGGGAGTAAGAGTGAAAAAACGTATCCAGAAAAAGGGATAATGGTGCAAAGAAGTTAAAAAATTGTAACAGAGCTTTTATTTTTGATGATACAACATTTAAATCTTAAAAGAAAAAAGGGAAGTTTACTTGATAACATACCTTATTTATTTCTTTCGTTAAAGTCTGAACTGAGTATATGTTCAGACTGCCATTTTCCATAATAGATGCAATGTACCGTCCATGTGGGCTAATTACTGATGAGCTAATTCCATCATCAAGGCTCCCAATTTCAAAGAGAAGTTTACAAGTCTGTATATTAATAAATCTCATAATACCATCCTGACTTAGCACTCCAAGAACCTGAGTAGAGAGAAACAACATGTGAGTTTCTAAAACACATTTAAAATTCAAGTCTCAGATGTTAACTTGACTTATTATGGTGATCATTTTACAATATATACATACAAATACTAAGTCATCCTGTTATACACCTGAAACTAACATGAAAGCGAAGGTCGCTCAGTGCTGTCTGACTCTTTGTGACCCCATAGACTATACAGTCCATGGAATTCTCCAGGCCAGAATACTGGAGTGGGTAGCCTTTCCCTTCTCCCGGGGAATCTTCCTGACCCAGGGATCAAACCCAGGTCTCCTGCATTGCAGGCGGATTCTTTACCAGATGAGCCACAAGGGAAGCCCACGAATATTGGAGTGGGTAGCCGATCCCTTCTCTAGTGGATCGTCCCAACCCAGGAATTGAATCAGGGTCTTCCTGCATTTCAGGCAGATTCTTTATCAACTGAACTATGAAGGAAGCCCTGAAACTAGCATGTTCTCTGTCAATTACACCTCAATTTTAAAAAGTCAAACTACACACGTACACATATGTATATTTACATATGTTCTCTCTTGGGGGGCATGCAGTGGTGGGGTGGAGAACAATCGGAGGAGACCATACTCGCAGAGAGCCACGATGTTTATTTAAAATCCGTAATCACGGCTCATGCAGATTTGCCCAGTTCAGGTCCAGATAAGCCTGGCCCTAACCAGCACCAGTGAGGAGCCTATCCTGGGAGACTACAGAAAGGTCACCTGAGCCTCTTCCCTTCCACAGGCAGGCCTATCTCCTCCAACCCCTCCAGGGGAAGGAGAGAGGAGTACAGCTCTCCACTTTGACTCCACACTGGCTGGCAGAAGCGGGGAGGCTGGAGGGCTTGTTTCCCTTCTCCATCCTCAGCTTGAGCAGAGCTGACAGCTGTCCTGCTGCCCCACACAAACCTGTGACCTCGCTGTTGTAACCAGCATTTGGGTTGTGGAGGGAGAAAGTCTGTGAACTGCAAAAAAGGACAGTGTTGGGGTTGGGGGAAGTCCGAAGGAAGCTAGTCTTTTAAGGGGGAAAAAAACAGCTGTAACTCATACAACTTGAAAAATTAAAAACACGTACTAAAAAAGCTTAAACGCATAAAACAATAAAGCCCTCTGCTGCTTCGTCTCCAGGCTCTTTCCCAGGGACAGGGGCTGGCAGGCAGTGCCACCAGGCGATTCTGTGAAACCCTGACATCCCTTTGTTATGTGAAAGCCTACAGTTTGGAGGTAGCTGGAGGCAATTTGAAGGTGACAATCTAAAAAGCATGCTTTTCTGTTGGTCAGATGGTAGGAATCCCCTCATTCAGTTGATGCAACCTCTCTGGAAGGCAAGATCTATCAAAACTACAGATGCACATAATGCTGGTACCACTATTTAACTCTGGGATTTTATTTCTCCCTGCAGACAGGATGTGTGAAGTGACATGTGCAAAAATGATCCAGTGCAGTATTATTTGTGCTAGAAGAGAACTAAAAACAGGTTGAGTGCCCAATAATAAAGGACTGGTTAAAAAAATTTATACAGCTGTAAAAAAGAATGAAATTTTGTATATATCCTATATATCAGTATATAGGATAATCTTCAAGGTAAACTAAGTAAAGAAAAAAAATGCAAAATGGGAAAAACGTAAGATTATATAACAGCAGTGGTTTTGGAGAGTGAGTAACTGGCAAATGAGAGAGAAAGTAAGAGTTCACTTTATGCCTATTTTTTTTTGTTTTCAACCATATGAAAGCATTATCTACTCAGAAAACTTAAAATAGATATGATAAATACACACACACACACATCATACATATATACATAAAACAAACACACATATAAAATTTGTTAATGGCAAGACCCAAGACAATTTAAATAAAGAAGTTAAGGTTCAATTGCCCAACTATTAAAAAGAAAAAGGGTGTGTGGAAGGGAAGCACTTTGTAAACTAAGGCTAAATAGAAAGAAAACATGTTTCATAGGCTCGAGGCAACCTGCTAATGGTAGATAAAACGCAGTGCAACAAAAAAGCAAGAAAATTTCGGTCCAGTCCTACTTTCAATCCTTATAACAGCAGTGCTGACAAGTCAGCTAGTTTCATGTCACAGTCTGTGAAACATTCCCTGCCTATGCTCAAAGAATTCTTTAAGGATCAAGTAAAAAAATAGCACACTTCATCACCCTGTACACCAGAGTATGACATAAAGTATACCGATTCTAGGGAAAAGGGTAAATTATCATTAATATATAGAACCTAAGATGTTTCCATTTTTTCAGTTTTAGACTCTTAACAAGATTTTGGCAATTTCAAATCCTTGAAACAATCAGGCTGCCATAAGTTAAATGAGAGAATATAACGCAGAAATTGATATGAATTTTCCAAAAAAGTACCACATTACTAACCTTTATGTTACTAACCTGATTAGAACCAGCATCAAAACTATCAGGAAGAAATTCCAGATGGCGAATGGCACGAACTTTGGTGGGCATCTGGATAATTCTAAACAGCTGTTTAGCTTCTAAGCACCACAAATGAATGTGATTTGATTTGCCCCCCGCAGCCAGGATTCGGCCATTCCTGCAGAACAGACAGGTAAAAAAGTAAGACTGGATTAATTATTTATAGCAGCACTGTCCAACATGACCAAGTATCATGATGGAAATGTTCTCACCTTCGCTGTCCAAAAAAGTCACTACTGGACTTCCCTGGTGGTACAGTGGATAAGAATCTGATGCAGAGGCCACAGGTTGCATTCCTGATCGGGGAAGATTTCACATGCTGTGGGCCACTAAGCCCAGCACCACAACTACTGAGCCCTCGCTCTGGAGCCTGAGAGCCACAGCTGCCGGGCCCACATGCCACAACCAGAGAACCCACCGCAACGAGAAGCTTGCGCACTGCAAGAAGAGTAGCCCCCACTCGCCACGACTAGAGCAAAGACCAAACGCAGCCAAAAAGAAACAAAAACCCAAAGAGCAAGAACCAAGATAGTCACTATTAGCCACGTGTGGTTACTGAGAACTAAAATGTGGCTAGCACCTCTGAAGAAATTATTGTTTATTAATTTAAACAGGTAATGTTACAGAGCTGGGAAAAGATGGAGATCTACTGCAAGAATGATGTGAATGGGCCGGTCACAGGGTGACCTGGAGGAAGAATTCATGCTTGTCAGTACTGCTGACCGGCCAATACAAAAATGTTGAGACAGGAATAAGGTTAGTATATAAGGAAGAATGAGAAGCAATATTCAAGTGTGGCTGAACACTGAAATTAGATGGGGAAGGAAGTAAGATGACAAAAGGGAGGGAAGCCAAGACTAGAGGACAAAAGACCTCAGGGGATATGGAGGGGCACTGGATTTTCCTAAGAGCAATGTAAAGCCTTTCAAGGGAGTTGGACAGAGAAAGGATTTAATGACTTAAGAGGACCGCTTAGCTGCTTTGCAGAGACTGACTTTAGGAAATGAGATTAAAAATACACAAAGTAAGGAAGCTATTATATTGCAGTAGCCTGAAAAAGGGCTTCCCTGGTAGCTCAGTGATCAAGAATCTGCCTGCAAAGACACAGGAGACACGGATTCAATCCCTGGGTCAGGAAGATCCCCTGGAGAAGGGAATGGCAACCCACTACAATATTCGTGCCGGGAGAATTCCATGGGTAGAGGAGCCTGGCGGGAGTCAGACATGACTGAGCGACAACACACACACATCACAGACAAGGGGTTGTATCAAGAGGGTTCAGAGTCGACCAGATAATCTCACTGGTCAAAGATGAGAGAACCAGAGCGTCACTAAGAATAATAATTTTAATAAGTCAAACTATGTCAACAATGCTTAAATCCGTGAGTTTACAAAGATTAAAGACAAAAGACTTTCAATGGCCACCTCTGAATATGCCAATAAACAATCCATTATTTGGGGGGAAAAAGGTTTTCTTTTTTTAAGATGAAGAAATCAAGCGTTTTATCCTGCTTTTCCTTTACTAACTGTACAGCAAAGTTACCAAAGAGTTGATGAGAGGAAGTTTCTTTCTCGAGAAGGTTCTGGTTAATAAAGGACAGACAGAATAGTTCCATTTTGCTAACCTCCAACGCAACACAGGACATCTAGGTGATGACCACCAATGACCACCAACATCATATGAAAGAGTTCTGTGTTCCTGCAGATGAAAGTACACCAACCACCTACAATGTCTTCTTGCTCCCAGATCAAGCTTCCAATTTACAGGAAATATGACATAACCAGTTTATAGTAAACATAGATGAGAGAAGATCACATTAAATAGCATCACAGGGATGCAAAAAGCAGAATCTAGAATATAGAAAACTACAGGACAAATGACCAGTTCCTTAACAAATTAACTGCAAAGAAAATATAAAGAGAGATGTATCAACCAAGGCCATGTGTGAACCGTATTTTGTTCCTAACTTGAACAATCAACCATGATTATTAGACCAATCGTGAACTATGAATAATAATTAGATATATAGCATTATGAATGTGTAAAGGTGTAATGATAGCACCACAGCTGTGTTTCAAAAAGGGTCCTATCCTTTAGGGATACATGCTGAAATATTTATGCATGAAATGATACACTTGGGCTTTGCTTTACGACCACACAGTACAGAAGTAGTAGACAGTTACCAGTGGTAAAGAATCTGCCTGCCAGGGCAGGAGACACAGGTTTGATCCCTGGGTTGGGACGATCCCCTGGAGGGGGAAATGGCAATCTACTCTAGTGTTCCTGCCAGGAAAACCCCACGGACAGAGGAGACAGGCAGACAGTTTATGGGATCGCAAAGAGTTGTATGTGACTAAACACAGGCACAATTACAGACAAGACAGGAGTGGCTATTAGTTGATGCTTATTATAGCTAGTGAGAATACCAACCTTAGGATTTCATGTACTTCTTATATTTTTGTGTACAATAAGTAAAAAAGTTAATACCATATCTCAGATCATATCTTAGTTTAAAGGAAACTTTTGCTCGTATGACAATAAAATACTGAACGAAAATTTATAAAATTTCACTGGAAATTAAATTTCATAAAAATCCTCAGTGTCTCAAAGTGAACATTACCTGGTCACGGCAAACACTTTGTATAATATATTAGAGCTTTCAGGTGGAGCTGGCAATTGATATTTGCAAACAAGAGTATCACATTCCCAGGCGAAGATGGAATTATCTTTAAAACAGCTGAGGATGGTATTACTTAATGGTAGAAAGAAAACCTAAAAAGGGAGGAAAAAAAGTTATTGTTTATATAAGGATCATTTAACCCTCTTTAAATTTAAAATTTACAAGTAATTCTTTCTTAAAATAATTCTTAAATATTTAACCTTATAAAAGATTCAAATGAAAATAAGATACCATTTTATGTGTATCAAATTTACTTTAAAATAATGCACAAACTATACAAAACACAAACCATACATATACACAAAATATACATAGTATATTTATAAGTTATATACTAATATACAGTATTAAATACTAACAACCAAGTGTTAAAAATATTAAATGTTGGTGAAACTATAGAAAAGGAACTGTGATACACTCCTGCTGGTAGTAAAAACTGACCGAAGATACTGCATATATCTCAACAGTCTCAACATTTCTTCTGAATAATCAATCTGCTTCTAAGGGTTAATTCTTGGAGTAAAAAACCAGCAAAATGCTTTAATATAAATGTGTATGTTTGCTAAGCATTATTTGCAAAATAAAAACTTGAAAATAAATACACGATGTTAGAGATTTTATATTTTATTAGGGATTCTCATATTTTCTTAGAGATTCAATTTACTGCACAATTGAGATTGAAATTGGTGGAAAAGCTGAAAATATCATTTTATTCTCATAATTTCTATTTCTCTATTACATAAGCAGTAAGCAATGCTTATTTCAATAATATAATATTTTTATTAAAATTGACCAATATTTTCTCATAAGTTTCAATGGCCTCACATAGAACTTTGTGTGCCCTCTGTATAAAACATGCAGAGGGAGGTAGGAAAGGAAGCAAAGAACATGAAAAAAATTCAATACCCTAAGGACTGCAAGAAGATCCAACCAGTCCATTCTGAAGGAGATCAGCCCTGGGATTTCTTTGAAAGGAATGATGCTAAAGCTGAAACTCAAGTACTTTGGCCACCTCATGGGAAGAGTTGATTCATTGGAAAAGACTCTGATGCTGGGAGGGATTGGGGGCAGGAGAAGGGGACGACAGAGGATGAGATGGCAGGATGGCATCACTGACTCAATGGACGTGAGTCTGAGTGAACTCCGGGAGATGGTGATGGACAGGGAGGCCTGGCGTGCTGCAATTCATGGGGTCGCAAAGAGTCGGACATGACTGAGCGGCTGAACTGAACTGAAGGACAAGCATTCCTAGCTATCTCCTCAAAATAAATTCCTGCAAACAGCTAATAGCTAGTTACAGCTCTAGCTATTTATTCTTTTTTTTCCTTTATTTTTCCCTCAATACAGCTTTGGTCTTATATTTTATTCCTCTGAACCACAGAAGAATTATAATTTCTTTATACACTCATCTGCCTACACGAAATCTACCCTGATACCCTATGCATGGAACCCCAAACACTGTGGACAAAACTGAGCAAGAGACGCAATATCCTTCACAGCTGAAGATACGTGGTTGGTTCTGAGCGGGCAGAACCGAGTCTTGTCTATCTTGCTTATTCTTGTGTGGTCAGTGGCAAGCACAATGACTAGAACTTAGTAAAGGTGTGCAACAGTTTTTTGTTGAATAAATGAATGAATAAACCTTTTTCTTACTAAGTTGTATAGTATATGCATCTTCACCTTTAACAGTTTATGTCAAGTTCTAGGTATTTGTTCTTTGGTTCCATCCAGATCGGCCTTCTTAACCACATTAGAACTGTCTATAACACTTTATATTTGAACACATCTTCTTGTGTCTACTACTGTGTCTTTACAAGCTTTATTATTTTTAAAACATATGACTGTTTTTGTGTTGGAAATAGAGGGGCAGGGACTCATAGAGGAGGCAGAGCACCTTTAAGGATTTGTTACCTTTTATTCTGACATCTTCACAATTTTACTGGTGTCAGAAGGAGTGCTATCAATACATTCTTTGGGGATGAAGTGTTCAGCATCTCTAACACTGGACTAGAGTGTCTCTGAGTATTCAGAATCTAGATGTAACCATCATCACAGTAGTGAGAGAGATGTCCAGAGAAAAAGCAGGATCAACACTGCATCTACCATGGCTTTCCCCAGTGTTACAAAAACAATGCGTCAATAAAGCATCCACATGAAATATGGCAGCCTTGCAACTAATTTGTATTATTGTCACCCAGCTATTGTATACATATAGTTAGGCAATGATTCTAATAGTTAAAAACATTACTACAAAAATTTTAGAGCATTGTAAATATATATATTTACATATATATTATATATAATACATTATCTCTTTTTTGATAATAATGCTAAAAAACATACATACATGCATACAAAATGTACTATGGAACATACCGGTTAATTAGAACAATCTACTAAGGACTATAGCTATAAGACTCTAAAAGATGCTAGCTCAACTACATTAGATGCCGAGCCCCTTGCCTGATCCAGCTCCTCCTCACTTTTGTCCTAGGCTCACTTTATCAAAGACAATCTGGCAGGTCTTTTGCCAACAGTTCCATTATATTAAGAAGATTTGTAATATGAAGGTCGTACAGAAAGAACTGTCAGTGAATACATTATGATCTATAATGGATGCATTAAAATGGTTTCCAATCCGATGTCAAAAAAAGTGTCTTGAAATTTTTATTATAATTAGCAGTATTTTTCTAGAAAAGTAATAAAGTTTATTCCTACTGGGAGAAGCAAAAGCTTAAAAGTTAATGAGCATCAGCTGCTATTTTGAGGAATAGCTGTGATAGATTATTGCCTACATGATTATTCATTACTAGATTTGTAATTTTAATTGCCAGATTTTAATGATTATAAAATTGTTCCTAATGAATCATGTCATTATTTAGATAGTGTCATCTCCTGACAAACACAAAATGCTTAGAAAAAACCTCAAGAGTACTAACAAAATACACTTTTTGAAGGTTGGCTACACCTTTCCCTTACAAAATATGAAAATCCTAGGCTTCCCAATTCACTTTTGAGAGGTATGTGAATTCTTTTCAAAGTTGAAAGAGTTCAGGATAGCAGTTAGAGAAAGTTAACAGTGAAATGTACAATTCGGCAAGAATGTAGTGAGTGCCCATTCGTATACAGACTAAGCTTATGACACACTATTAAGTGTTCTCTGATGCCATCATCACAAAGCCTTGTCTGATTCATACTGAACCACAGTAATCAGAAACCTCAGGATTTATTCCAAAATCTCTAGCTAACAGAGCTAAATGTCCCACCTCCTAGTATCAACAAAAGAATCAAAATTTTCTAATTCGAAGAAATGTAATTAGTTCACCTGAGAGCATAATGGAGCCACTTCAGGGTAAACCCTTACTGAGTTGCTAATAAGGGATTATGCATCTATTTAATATAGTTCATAAGAAAAAATACAGTTACCTTATAGCTTTTTAGAAATACCTAATTGCACTGAAATAATCCTATAAAGCTGGATAATAGATAACAAAAATAACAGCAACATAGAAAGAGCAGCAGCTGCAGCTAACTTGTACTAAGCACTTACTATGCACAAGCTTCATGCTAAGCGCTTTGCATAGATTATCATACTCAATCCTGAAACCAACCCTGAGGTAAGCACTATTATTATTTCCATCTTACACACAAGGTGAATAGCTTGTCAAACATTTTTGACAAGACCATTCACATTTTCATGTGAATCTACTCAAGACTTTAGACTTAAATTCAAGTTTACAAGAAATCAGTAGCATCGGCTGTTACTCTGCAACAAAGGTTCATTAGTCAAAGCTATCGTTTTTCCAGTAGTCATCTATGGATGTGTGAGCTGGACCATAAAGAAATCTAAGCACCAAAGAATCGATGCTTTTCAGTTGTGGTGTTGGAGAAGACTCTCAAGAGTCCCTCGGACTGCAAGGATATCAAACCACTCAATCCTAAAGGAAATCAGTCCTGAATATTCATTGCAAGGACTGATGCTGAAGCTGAAACTCCAATACTTTGGCCACTGATGCGAAGAACTGACTCACTGGAAAAGACCCTGATGCTGAGAAAGATTGAAGGCAGGAGAAGGGGACGACAGAGGATGAGATGGTTGGATGGCATCACCAACTTGATGGATATGAGCCTGAGCAAGCTCCAGGAGGAGCTGGTGATGGACAGTGAAGCCTGGTGTCCTGCAGTTCATGGGGTCGCAAAGAGTCAAACACAACTGAGTGACTGAACTGAACGTACAATTTATCAGGTGAGAAAACAAGTTAAATGATGCAATGAGGAGATAGTAACACAAATCCAGAATGTGTGGCATTTTCCAACACAACTAACTGGCCTGGTTTCTTAAAAAAAAAAAAAAATTAATGTTATGGGAATAAAAGAGAAAAGGTGGGAGACCATTTTAGATTAAAAGAGCCATCATAAATGAAACCCATATCATCATGTGTTACCATGTGTCATCAATGGGAAAAAAAATCACAAAATTTGTTATTTAAAATATAAAAGCAGACTCAGCCATAAAAAAGAAAACAATGCCATCTGCAGCAAATGGATGGATCTAAAGATTGTCATACTGAGTGAAGTCAGACACAGAAAGACAAATATCATCGCTTAAATGTGGAATCTAAAAAAAATGGTACAAATGAACTTAGTTATAAAACAGAAGCAGAGTCACAGACGCAGAAAACAAACTTATGGTTCAGTTCAGTTTGGTTCAGTTGCTCAGTTGTGTCTGACTCTTTGCAACCCCATGGACTGCAGAATACCAGGCTTCCCTGCCCATCACCAACTCCCAGAGTTTACTTGAACTCATGTCCATTGAGTCGGTGATGCCATCCAACCATCTCATCCTTTGTCGTCCCCTTCTTCTCCCGCCTTCAGTCTTTCTCAGCATCAGGGTCTTTTCCAGTGAGTCAGTTCTTCGCATCAGTGGCCAAAGTACTGGAGTTTCAGCTTCAGCATCAGTCCTTCCAATGAACACTAAGGACTGATCACCTTTCTGGTTGGATCTCCTCGCAGTCCGAGGGACTCTCAAGAGTCTTCTCCAACACCACAGTTCAAAAGCGTCAATTCTTCGGCGCTCAGCTTTCTTTATAGTTATGGTTACCAGGGGATAAAAGGGGGGAAGGATAAACGAGAGACCGAGACTGACATCTATACACTACTGTAGGTAAAACAGATATCTAAAAAGAATCTACTGTATAGCACAGGGCATTCTACTCAATACTCTGTAATGGCTTATATGGGAGAAGAGCTAAAAAGGGAATTCTGTGGTGTTCCAGTGGTTAAGAATCTGCCTTGCAACACAGGGGACGAAGGTTCAATCCCTAGTCAAGGAACTAAAACCCCACATGCCTCGGGGAAACTAAGCCCACGCACAATTACTGTGCCCATGCACAACCTCTGAGCCATGTGCCACAAACTAGAGTCTGTGTGCCACAACGAAGATTCTGTGTACCTCAACTAAGACCTGAGGCAGGCAAATAAATAAATAAACTTAAAAAAAAAAAAAGAGAGAATCTAAAGAGTGGACATATGTATATGTAAAACTAATTGACTTTACTATACATCTGAAAGTGACACAACAGTGTAAATCAAATATACCCCAATAAAAGTTTAAAAGTAAAAAACCACAGTAAAAATATAAGTTTAATAAAAACTTGATAAGAACTAAAGCTTTGCTTTAAGTTTAGTTTACAATTACTTCCTGTTTTCAACAGAATAAGCCAGCAGTGACAACCACCTGACTCATCTCCAGTTCTTGTACGGCCCAGGAGAATGAGTTTTATGTTTTAAAATTATGTTATTTCAGGTGGTTATGTAAGTACACACATATCCTCAATTTTGCTCTTTGCCAGCAAAGCCAAAGATGTTTACCTTCTAGTCTTTTGAGGAAAAGCTTGCTGGTAACTTAAAGATAGATTATGACATTCTATTATTTTAGAACAATATACTTACATGTATATTGCATACTGTATTTACATTTACTACATTTAATTTTATCTCTAAGATTTGGAATCCTACTTTTTAAACTAAAATGTCTGAACGACCAAGCCAAGGTTAATATTGGCAGCTATTCAGTGTACACTATTCTAGTTTCATTGTAAAAATAACAGATGGTTTTTGTGTCATTGTTTCATGACTGTTTCCATTGTGGCTTCAACTCTCAGTGTTCTCTTTCTTAAGACTTTAAAATTATTTAAGTATTAAAGCAATTGAAGAAAAAACCTACTAAGGCATTTGACCTAAATTCCTGATGAGTAAGCTGGCTATAACTTGTATCTTTTGTAAATGATTAAGAACCCTGAGATTTTTGTGGAGACTACAAAATAAGATTTTGGTTGACATGAACTGCTAGTTGTTCATGCTAATAACCAAGAAATTAAAAGTAATACTGCATGTATAATATAAACTGAAGCAAAATAATTAAATGGGAGATGCAATCCTGAAAACCGCATTTAGCTAATCAAGACCAGGAGCTGACTGTGGCTCAGATCATGAACTCCTTATTACCAAATTAGACTCAAATTGAAGAAAGTAGGGAAAACCGCTGGACCATTCAGGTATGACCTAAATCAAATCCCTTATGATTATACAGTGGAAGTGAGGAATAGATTTAAGGGCCTAGATCTGATAGACAGAGTGTCTGATGAACTATGGAATGAGGTTCGTGACAGTGTACAGGAGACAGGGATCAAGACCATCCCCGTGGAAAAGAAATGCAAAAAAGCAAAATGGCTGTCTGGGGAGGCCTTACAAATAGCCGTGAAAAGAAGAGAGGCGAAAAGCAAAGGAGAAAAGGAAAGATATAAGCATCTGAATGCAGAGTTCCAAAGAATAGCAAGAAGAGATAAGAAAGCCTTCTTCAGCGATCAATGCAAAGAAATAGAGGAAAACAACAGAATGGGAAAGACTAGAGATCTCTTCAAGAAAATTAGAGATACCAAGGGAACATTTCATGCAAAGATGGGCTCGATAAAGGACAGAAATGGTATGGACCTAACAGAAGCAGAAGATACTAAGAAGAGGTGGCAAGAATACATGGAAGAACTGTACAAAAAAGATCTTCACGACCCAGATAATCATGATGATGTGATCACTCATCTAGAGCCAGACATCTTGGAATGTGAAGTCAAGTGGGCCTCAGAAAGCATCACTACGAATGCTTACTCCTTGGAAGAAAAGTTATGACCAACCTAGACAGTATATTCAAAAGCAGAGACATTACTTTGCCAACTAAGGTCCATCTTGTCAAGGCTATGGTTTTTTCTGTGGTCATGTATGGATGTGAGAGTTGGACTGTGAAGAAGGCTGAGTGCCGAAGAATTGATGCTTTTGAACTGTGGTGTTGGAGAAGACTCTTGAAAGTCCCTTGGACTGCAAGGAGATCCAACCAGTTCATTCTGAAGGAGATCAGCCCTGGGATTTCTTTGGAAGGAATGATGCTAAAGCTGAAACTCCAGTACTTTGGCCACCTCATGCGAAGAGTTGACTCACTGGAAAAGACTGATGCTGGGAGGGATTGGGGGCAGGAGGAGAAGGGGCGACAGAGGATGAGATGGCTGGATGGCATTACTGACTCGATGGACGTGAGTCTGAGTGAACTCCGGGAGATGGTGATGGACAGGGAGGCCTGGCGTGCTGCGATTCATGGGGTCGCAAAGAGTCGGACATGACTGAGCGACTGAACTGAACTGAATCAAATAGCAAACAAAAGCAAACCTTAAAAACAAAAGAAATGGATTTTTAAAAAGTGATACTTGTGTACAATCGAATACTGATGAGCAACAGAAAGGTACAAACTACTGATACATAAAACAGCAAGGATAAATCTCAAAAACATGATGATGAATGAAAAAGGGCTTTATACACACCATTACTGAAAAGTTCTACTTCTGTGAAATTTTAGAACAGATAAAACTAACCCACGGTAGAAAAACATCAGAGGAGCGCTTATCAGGGAAGCGATATGATGGAACTTTCTGGGATGGTAGTAACAATGCTATGCTAAGTCACTTCAGTCATGTCCGACTCTGTGCGACCCCACAGACGGCAGCCCACCAGGCTCCCCCATCCCTGGGATTCTCCAGGCAAGAACACTGGAGTGGGTTGTCATTTCCTTCTCCAATGCATGAAACTGAAAAGTGAAAGTGAAGTCGCTCAGTTGTGTCTGACTCTTAGCGACTCCATGGACTGCAGCCTACCAGGCTCCTCCATCCATGGCATTTTCCAGGCAAGAGTACTGGAGTGGGGTGCCATTGCCTTCTCCAGTGGTAACAATAGGTTGCACATTACAAACATATAAGAATTTATCAAAATTTAACAAATGAATGCTTAAGACATGCATTAAAAACAAAGTTTACATCAACAAATGAGGTGAGGTGAAGTCGCTCAGTCGTGTCCGACTCTTTGCGACCCCGTGGACTGTAACCTACTAGGCTTCTCCGCCCATGGGATTCTCCAGGCAAGAATACTGGAGTGGATTGCCATTTCCTTCTCCAGGGGATCTTCCCGACCCAGGGATCAAACCTGGGTCTCCCGCATCAGAGGCAGACGCTTTAACCTCTGAGCCACCAGGGAAGCCCACATCAACAAATACTAAACCCAATTTAAATGCAGGCTGAAGCACTGATGAGCAAGTATACTGATGTCTGCAATTTACTTTAAAAAAAAAAAGTGACTTAATAAACGAAGGGACAGACAGATGGATAGATCCATAATATAGTTTACTAATATGTAAGTATGGTAGGGGCTTCCCAGGTGGCTTACCAGTAAAGAATCACCTTTCAATGTAGGAGACACAGGTTAGATCCCCAGACACAGGAAGATCCCCTGAAGAAGGAAATGGCAACCCACTCCAGTACTCTTGCCTGGAGAATCCCATGGACAGAGGAGCCTGGCTGACTACAATCCATACGGTCACAAAGAGTTGGACACATCTTAGCAACTAAATCGCAACAAAGTACGGAATGGTATAGTAGGATCTAGGTGATGGATGTACATGTGTTCCTTGTGAAATTCTTACAAATCTTCTATACATTTAGACTTTTTCATAACTGGGTTAAGAAATAAAATCAATCAGCTAAGTAAAAGCTATCACCTAACTAAAGTTGAAGTTACGTACTATAAATAATAAAACAGTTTTGCTTGTTGCTGACATAACTGAGACAAAGTGAAACATTACTTATAACATCCGTATCCGGCTGATCCAGAAACTAGCCTGAGAAGCACCACAGACCAAGACGCACTCCGTCCACTGACCTTCTGGATTCCCACAGACTGGAGAATATTTAGCTTTCTTTTTCTCTGGAAGGTATCCAAGTCCCAGAGCTGTGCTGTATCAGAGGAGGTGGTGATGGCATATCTCCCCGACCCGTGCACAGAGATCGAAAACACCGATGATTCATGCCCTCTCATCCAGCTAACCAGCTCCTTGGTGACTGAGGGAAAAAGGCAAACAGTCATAGAGGTCAAACCTGGTATTTTGTCAAAGAACAGATTCAACTGATGGCCAGCGATCACATAAGGTCCCTTCAGCTCCATTAACATCTGAAAAGAATGGAAGCCTCTGACTGGCTGATGAAGTGCGCCGGGGGACATGGTAGTCATGTGGATTATCAGGGAGGCAGGAGGAGATGAGGCTGAAAGGGGGTTTAAGAACAGTCTTGAACGTGACATGACAGAAGCCTGGGCTTTCTCTTGAAATAGTTTTATATGTAAGAATATCGTATCTGGGCTGTTTCAGAAAGAGTACTTCGAAGACATGGTGAATGCACTGGAGAGGAGGAAGAGGTTACAAAATGACTAGTTAATCTGTTGCTGTAATAATCCAGGCAGGAGATGAGAAGTGTCTCTACTAAGCATGTGGCAATGGGGAAAGGAACAAACTCAAGAGCTACAAAGGAAAAAAATCAAAGGACTCAGTGACTCAGTGGCTCCGGTTTAGTTACGTAAACAGTACAATGTGACATAAACACACGAGGGGGATCAGACTTAGTAGGGTCAGAAGAGATAACAGATTTGATTTCTAAAAACTGATTCGGTGTGTGTGTGTCTGCATGTGTGACACACAGGCAGAGGAAAAAAGTCTGAAAACATCAAAAACTCTCCACGATAAATATCAATGGGTAGTAAAATTGTAGTGATTTTTATTTTCTCTTTACATTTTTCTGTGTTTCCAAGTTTCCTATGACA
This sequence comes from Cephalophus harveyi, assembly GCA_006410635.1. Taxonomy (NCBI): domain Eukaryota; kingdom Metazoa; phylum Chordata; class Mammalia; order Artiodactyla; family Bovidae; genus Cephalophus; species Cephalophus harveyi. Next base: position 522,504 of record SJYT01027922.1, on the reverse strand, counting down.
GGCATGTTACAATTTTATGATCAGATTTGGTTTGTTCCTCCAGACAGATGCACCAGGGAAGGAGAGCCAGAAAGCCAAATGTAAATCTGGGAAACATTAAGATACAAAGTAGGTCAAACTGAAGACAGAGGAACAGATAAACTCTTGGGAAGGGAGGACTGGCTTCCAAACACCAGTCTGAAGTCTGGCGTCACTTAATGGGCAATTTTTCATTGGCCTTCAGTGAGAAAAGAAAAATAAGCATAACATGATGAGTTTTTCACAAAACTAAATTTTAAATACTATCTTTAAATCTATTATATACTTCTAAGTTTGTTAAAAAAAAAAAAAAAACACTCCATTTCATGAAGTTATATTGTTTTTTCCAATGTCAATTAACAAAATTAAAAGTTGACAACCTATGTGGGTTCTTCTACTTTTTCTTTTTAATTGGGTCAAATACCCAGCTGGAGTGGGTTGCCATTTCCTTCTCCAGGGGAACTTCTCAATCCAGGGATTGAACGTGGGTCTTCTGCCTTCCAGGCAGATTCCTTACCATCTGAGCCACCAGAGAAGCCCCATCCAAAAGTCTAGGAATCACAAAAGAACCCAGAAAAGAAGTCAGAAAAGTAGACCCAAGAGAGGTTAACAGTAGAAAACCAAGACTCCTGAAGTGAGCTAAAGTGTTAAAAGCTATGGAGAAACAAAAAAGTATAAAGAGGATTTATATGATTAGAGGTTACTAAAGACCTTGGAGATAGAAGTCTCAGAAGCCTGGAGTGGGGGTTGCAGGGGAAGAGGCAAGCGTCAGAATCCATGCATGGATGCGGTGAGGAAGCGGGATTTGGCAGTTAAGAAAGGGAGGTGGTTGGGGAGGCGGAGACAACACCTAAGGAAAGGGCTTCCTTACCAGGGGTTTCGGTAAGACAGGAGAGGGTATAAAAGATACAACTAAGATGAGAGAAGAGACTTTGTATCAGAACTTCTGTATCAGCAGTGTTTGTAATACCAAAAACTTAAAACAGTTTCAAATCCACCAAAAGGTAATAGGTTAAACATTAATAGTCATGGTATTAGGAATTCCCTAGTGGCCCAGCAGTTAGGACTCCATGCTTCCACTTCAGAGGGCACCGGTTCAATTTCTCGGTTGGGGAACTAAGAGCCCACAAGCCTGCAGGGTGAGGCCAAACAATAGTAGTAATTGTGGTATTGCAAACATTTCTACAGTAGAATTATTAAGTACTGATCTTAAACACATAAATTTTTCATAAGGGAAGGAAGTGATTCTACCAAATCATACAGATAGGATGATCATGTATTTGTTAAAATATAAAAAAGGTATATGCAAAGAAAACAGATTAGACAGGTGGGCCCCCGATATAAAAGCACTGACTGTCTCTGGGCACGACTGCCTTTCCTTCCTGCAGGTGCTGTGAGAGGGTGGCAGTGACTGGGGCCAGGGGCCTGCAGCAAGACTCCCAGATTAGCAATCCTGGCTCTGCTGCTTACCAAGCTGTGGAAACCTGGTTAATCTATTTCTGGGCCTCAGTTTCCTCATCTGAAAACTGGGCATAACAACAGTAACCATCTTTGTGGGTTACTATGATGATTAAAATTAATAATATGTATAAAATCATAGAACAGTACCTGACAAGGAGTAAACACTATATAAGTGTTAGCCAACACTATTATTACTATTCTTATTGTTTACAATCTTTCTAAATGTTGTATCTGATACATTAATAACAAGAAAAAACAACGCAGTTGAGTTTTTCTTAATAATAATTTCAGTTTATAGAACTCTTTAGTTCTCTATTAAAAAATGTAATGTGGCAAAAAATATCAATACACATGTAAAATTTAAAAAGTATTTATTCTTGTACATGTGTAGTAAGGAATTTGGCCTTCAAAGAGAGGTATGCATGGCCTTTGTCCAGCAACCTCTACACCCTTGGAATTTCCCCAGTGGTGAGAGTGTCTCTGTTATCTGTGGTAGGAGTGTCTCTGTTATCTGTGGTAGGTCCCTGGACAAAACAGATGGTTTGTGCTACGGAGAGAACCTCAGAGTGGGGACTGGCCACACCATAACGACCAACCATGTGAGTGATTAGAAGGCTGAGGCTTTGGGTCTCATACTATTAGCCCAACCTCCAGAGAGGAGGAGGCTGGAAATGGAGTTCAACCAAGTTGGCAACCAAACACTGATGAGTCCCAATAAAAACTCAAGAGCTTGGGTCAGTTTCCTGGTGGGGCAGTACTCAGCGCAGATGACCACATGTGGATGCTGGGAGGGTAATGTGTCCTTGGGATGATGGAAGCATCTCTTTTGGGAGCCTCTCAGAATCCACCTTATGCATCTCTTCCTTTGGCTGGTTTTAATTTGTATCCTTTTGCTATAAGTTATTTTTTAAAAACTATAATCATAAGCATACTGAATTCTGTGAGTCATTCTATTGAATTCTCAAACCTGGGGGTAGCTGTGGGGAACCCTGAATTTGCAGCCTGTTGATCTGATGTGAGGATGGCCTTGGGACCCCCAAACTTGTGGCCAGTGTCTGAAGTGAGAGCTGTCTTGTGGGGTCTGCTCCCTTCCCTAAGACTGTACAGACTGGCCACTCCCTGCAGCATTTCCACCTACATGTCCCTCTGCTTCAAAAAATAAATAGGACTTCTTACCTGTATCGAAACATTTAATAGAATAATCAGCTAATGCCACAAGGAATTCAGACTTCCTATGAAGATTAAAGGCCAGAGCTGTGCAAGCTTGCGCTGTTCGCTGAACAAGATTAAACCTAGTAAGAGATTACTGTGTTAGTATCAGAATTTCTTCCAATATCGTAAAGCTTCACGTCAGCGGAGTCCTTAGAGAAGAAGAAAATGAAACCCAGGAAAATGAACTCCCATTTTGGCAGAACAAAAGCAGATGACGAAGCGTGCTACCTGCCATGGAAAGGAGTTTGGATCTTACTTACATGGGATCGGAAGCCATCGAGAACTTTTGAGCAGACCAGAATCACGGCCAGGCATGTCTTTTAGGAAGAGGATTCTGGGTGTAAAATGGAAAGGAAGAATAGAAGAGGTGTCAGAAGTCAAGGGGAGAAAGGTCTGGTGATGCATCAAACAGGGGGTGAAGAGGAAGGAATCAGGAATCCCTCACATGTGAAGTGCAGATAAAAGATGTTTCATAAGGTTGTCGACGTTGTTGTGATGGTTAAATGACTACATGATGATTAAGTGAAATAATGTGTGTTTAAGTGCTTAGCAGAGTACTTGGCACCTAGCTAGAGTTTCATTAACCAAAAAAATGAAGTTTTCAAACTTAGGCAAAAGAGGAACAAGTGTGGCAGTAGGAAATAGTAATTCTGGTTTTAAACATGTAGCATTAAGGACAGGGAGGCCTGGCGTGCTAGTCCACCGGATCGCAAAGAGTCGGCGCGACTGAGCGACTGAACGGAACTGAACTGATTAAGGCCTTTGAAAAGCATTTAGAGCTGTGCTGTCCCAAAGAAGTGGGATACAGGCTATGTGTGTTACTAAAAATTTTCTAGAAGCCACATTAAAAGTTAAAAACATATAAAATTAATCTTAACATGTTAAACTTAATTCATTGTGTATCTAAAATATTATCATTTCAACATTTAATAAAAAATTATCAGAGATATTGTACATTCTTTTTTCTCACAGTGAGTCTTCAAAACCCAGTGTATTTTATACCATCAATGCATCTCAACTTGCCCAAGCCACCTCCCAAGGGCTGAGAGCAGTTAGTGGCTACCGCATTAGACAGTGCTATCTAGAAGCTCCCCAGTGGGCGGGAGAAGCAGGTCTGAGTTAACAATGTTCCATGACAGCTGAAGCCTGAGGCTTGGTGGTAATGAGCCAATTAAAAAGAATACTGAGAAAACGGAAAGAAGCATGCTGGGGACAAATGCCCCCGTAGCAGGACAAAAAGGGCAGAGACAGTAGAAAAAGTCAGCAAAGCAAGGGGAAAACCGACCTCAGAGGCGGAAAAGTCAGGAAAGAGTTGTACCTTGAAGCAAAAGAAAAATTTCATAAAGGATGGAAGACAAGAGTATTTAGCAAGATGAGAACTGAAACGAGACCATTGGATTAAGCCATTAGGAAGATTGTGAGTGAGCCCACTGTAGCGGCCTTTAGGATGAGACAGGCCTGATCTCATGTCACAGCTACGCCACACGTACCTCTACTCAGATGTGAATATTTACAGAGAGAAAAGGAACAATGGACAGAATGAAAGAGATGGACATTCAGGGTGCAAAGTCCCACAGGCAGCCATAGAAGAGATTAGCACTGTCCCAAATGAGGATCACCTAGTTTTACAAATGGTTGGACTTACAGATATATGAGGTTGTGGTGGGAAGAAGAAAAGGAAGCTTGAGGGTATCTATTTTTCCATGAATTAGGAGGCTAGGCAGTCAGAATAAGAGTAGAGTCTGAACACAAGGAACCACAGAAACTGGTTAAGGTTTGGAAAACTCAGAGAAGAATGGAAAGAGTAAATGACAACAGATATAAGCAAATGAAGTACTAGCATCACTGGTGTTGAAGTTCATTGCTCTATAATGGAGTCAATCAACAATTATTTTTATTTTGTTTAGTTTGGGGATTTTTATTTTGTTTAGTGGGAGCAAAGAGACAGGTATATTGATTTAAGATTGGGAACTGGCTGCATAGGTTACGCAAGAGTAATGGGTGGGAGAATTATGACCATTAGGTAAGGAGTGGAGACAATGATTAACACATTTCTACCCAGTAAATCACAGACAGATAAATCATTTATGAGCTCTTCTTTCCCTGAACTATTGAGAATAGGTTACTGAAATCACGTTTCCTATGAACAAGGAAATTTTCCTATATAATCACAAAATCATCAAAATCTGAAAACTATATTATATATCACTACTGTCTAATCCTCAGACCTCAGTTTTGTCCACTGTCCTAAAAACATCCTTTACAGCAAAGAGATCAGTCCAGATCCAAGCCTTGACTTGTCATGTGTCTAGGCTCCCTCCGTCTGTAAGAGTCTTCAGGCTTTCCACATCTTTCATGGCCTTGACCCTTGTGAAGGTCACAAGCCAGTCTTGCTATCCAATGCCCTTAATTTAGCTTTGCCAGCTGGTTCTACTGATTAGACTCAGGTCACCTGTCTTTGGCAGGAATATGACAGAAGTGACACTATGTTCTTACCACTGCACCCTATCAGGTGGCACACAAACTTTGATTTGCCCCACTACTGGTTATTTTAACTTTAATCCTTTGATAAGGTGGTGTTTGCCAGGCTTCTTCACTGTAAAATTACTGCTTTTCCTCTTTAGCAAGTATTTTGGGGGGGGAGGTACTCTGTGACTGCAAATATCTATTCTCATTAAACTGTTGACTACAGGATGAATTCAGAGATTTCCATTTTACTCAGTGGGTTACGAGCCACCACTATCATTTATTTTGAAACTCACTGTCTCTAATCTGCCCAGAGACAGCACCTTCAAGGTGACATTTCTGTCCTTTGGACACATCCCCATCCTTCTTTGACCGAGTCCTTCTTTCTGGCTACAAAGCACTGCAGAATTATCTTGCATCTTCCCTGCCTCCATCCTAAAACTGGCTGTTTCTCCAAGGATCCCCAATTCCTTGAAGCAGACTGATATTTAGAAAAGAACTGGGCACTGGGTATATTCATTACTACTAGGGTGTTATTGCTTCCAGGCCCTATGAGTGAACAAAGCTAGGAAATTTATGTCCATATAATTCATTCATTTTCTCATACATACACCTCTATTTATTTCTCTGCCTGTCTCTATATATTCAAAACCAAGGATTCATACAAACAGAACCAAATCCAATCCAGGTCCAGAGGGTTTAGTGTAGTTTTCTCTTTTCCATATTTGCAACTCCGCTTTCCAACAGTCAGGAACCTGGCCCCCATCAGCCTCAATGCACTCATTTGACCAAAGCCCCCGTCTTTCCCATGACTGCCCCCATCCCCACACAGACACTTTCTGACTCTCCCTTTCCACCTACCCCCACTGCAGCGATGACTGCCTCGATCAATTCCCACCTAATGCGTTCTCACTAAACTGTCTGGTAAAGGAAAAGAGGAGGAAGAGTGATGGCCAAATCTGTAAAGATTCCTAGATCTAGTTCACTCTGACAATATTGATAAACTAGAAATAATGAAGGTGGAAATTTAAGAAAAAACAAGCTACTAGAGATGCTGTTAAAACGGGAGCTTTAATTCTTTAAAAAAAAAAAAAAAAACAACCATTTTGTCTATTCTTTCTCACTTTATTCCACCAGCACTAATGGCAGAATTTTACAAAGTATCTGAAATATATTAAGTACTTAATAAATCTTTCTAAATGAATAATCAATAGTAGGTACTAAAATAGTCAAGAAAGTAATCACTTGGTAAATATCCAAAGTATTTGCTCACCTGTTTCCACACAAGTCAAAAACATAGATATTTCCATGATGGTCCCCAGCAATTAAACAATCACCTGAGCTATCAAAAGCCGCGTTCAAGAATCTTAAAACTTTGGGAAGGTAATCAGAAGTGTTGTGAATGATGTTCACTATAATTCTGCCAAAAAACAAACAAAACAAAAACCCATTAAACACGATGTCAAGCATTACTTGTTATTACGAAGCCCATGCATTGTGTAGTACACCTCACTAATTTTGAAGTTTTTTGCCTGCCCCTCTTCCCTCTTCTACTGCTCCTCCTCCTTTCCTAGAAGCAACCATACAGTGACTTCTGAAAACTGTACAGGATGTTATTATCAGAGTTGCTGCTGCTCTTGCTGCTGCTAAGTCGCTTCAGTCGTGTCCGACTCTGTGCGAGCCCATAGACGGGGGCCCACTGTCTCTGGGATTCTCCAGGCAAGAACACTGGAGTGGGTTGCCATTTCCTTCTCCAATGCTACTGTTCGCTTATTCATCAAACACCTAAAAACTCACAAAGCATCAGACACTGCATTAAGCCAGGAGATAAGGGTAGCTGATAGACAGAGGCCCTGCCCTTAGGAAGCTTTCAGCACAGTAGTAGAGATAGACACTAAAAAAATCGTTTCCCTGGTGGCTCAGTGGTAAAGAAGCCGTCTGCCAGCGCAGGGAACACTGGTTCCATCCCTGGTCCCGAACGATTCTACAGAACAACATGCTGGAGAACAACTAAGCTTGTGCACCAGAGCTACTGAGCCTGTGGTCCAGAGCCCAGGAACTGCAACTACCGAGCCTTTCTGCTGCAACTACAGAAGGCTGAGCACCCTAGAGCCCGTGCTCTGCACGCCACATCTGGAGAGCAGCCCCCGCTCGCCACAACTCGAGGAGACCCAGCACAGCCAACGAACAAATTACTTAAAAAATTACTTAAATAGATAAACACACACATGAGCAGATTTGTAAGCTGTGATTAAGTGACAGACAACAGGATGTGATAAGAAAATGTATTTTTGACCGAGTAGTTGGATTGTTACACCAAGCAACAGACATAAACAATGAATTAATGAAAAGTAGTTTTATATAAATCACAAACTACCATATGTAAGAAAAATTTCAATTCAATATCCTAATTTTAAGATACCCCGATGAGATTTTGTTTTTGTGACTCAGGGTGTTCCAAGCGTACGTGAATTTCATTTCCAAGTGTATCTGCTGCTGTTGCTCAGTCGCTCAGTCATGTCCGACTTTTTGCGACCCTATGAACTGTAGCGCTCCAGGCTTCCCTGTCCTTCACTACCTCCGGGAATTTGCTCAAACTCATGTCCATTGAGTCAGTGATGCCATCCAACCATCTCATTCTCTGTCGCCCCCTTCTTCTCCTGCCCTCAATCTTTCCCAGCATCAGGGTCTTTTCCAACTCTTCGCATCAGGTGGCCAAAGTATTGGAGCTTAAGCTTCAATCTAAAACTATGATTATATCTGTCAAAAGGTATTATTTTTTGAGAGGAAGATCAAGTACCATATATCTGCTGAAAAGAAAACTCATAAATCTGCAGAACCAATTAACTCCTTAAAATAATACATGTGTGTCTATCTGGGTCATGAAGACCAGAGTAACCTCACTCTCTCCTGCATGCAAGCATGTTAAGGCGCTTCAGTCATGTCTGACTTTTCGAGACCCCATGGACTGTAGCCTGCCAGGCTCCTCTGTCCATGGGGTTCTCCAGACAAGAATACTGAAGAATGTTGCTGTGCCCTCCACCAGGGGATCTTCCCCACCCAGGGACTGAACTTGCGTCTGTCTCCTGCATTGGCAGGTAGCTTCTTTAGCAGTAGAGCCACCTGGGAAGCCCACTCTCTCCTGCAACAAGTTTTCAAATCATGAAATTTCTTAAATGACTTTTAATGAATTTGAATTTTAATATGAGAAACAACTGCCTCATTATCACTTCATTTAAAAACCACCAAATTAAGTATATCAAACATTTTCTTTACTTTATTTAAAAATAAGGCTTTTGAGACTCATTGGATGAAGCAGTAAAATTATTTCTATCTAGTTCCTGACAAAGATTCTTGACTTGACCAAACTTTAGTCAGGCTTCAGAACCTTCTCCCAGGCTCATCTGTACATTCCCTTGAAAAATTTAACTTTAGCAAGCATGCTCAGTCAGTTTAATCAGAACCTCCCTACCTTTAATACCATCATCCTTGACACCTGATGGGGTTCCTCATTCTCCATCATCTCCCAACTGCTGTCTGATCTTCAGCAAGAATCCTGTGAGGCAGATTTACCCCAGATGTTTTCTCTTGGTAATTTTCCATCCTCTGACCCCTACCTCGCTCTCTGTCTATACTTCCCTCTTGCTAAGACTATATTCCGAAACAAACCCAGAACCATCAACTCCAGTTTTACACTAAGGTCTTGCTTCCTCTCTTGCAATAACAGTCCTGAATAATGTCTCTTTTCACCACTTTAACTTCTGTCCAGCTCTGGTTTTTCTCTGACATTCACGAAGGGGAGTGGGGAGAATGTATTGAGACAATAAGTAACATCAAGATGTTCCCTGGCAATTAAACTTCGACCAAGCAAAGGACTTTCCCCTCCAATCTTTTTTCTATAATGTTTACTATGTGTGTGTGTATTACAAAATTACAAGATCATTGTTCAAATATGGAAAATACAGAAAGACACTAATAATTTTATTATAACCGTACCATCATGACATAATCACATTTAATAGCAAAATTCTGTCCTTCTGACTTTTCATATAAATCACACATACAAGTATTTATTTTAGAACTGTTTTTCAACAGCTCATAATTTGCCTGATGGTGTTCCTCAATCCTTAAACATAATAAAAACATCAAATATTTACTGAATACCCAGAAACATGAGACACTAATTCCCTAAGACAATCTTGCTGTTAAGTATGATTATCTTCACTTACTGCCTAAGATTAACTTGCCCAAGGTCACAGAGCTGGTGGGCGGACATTTACTTCAACTGTAGTCCCTCCGACTCCACAGTCAGCGCTCCCCACCCCCTTGCCCTTCTCAACATCATAACAATGGGTGTTAAGGAACAAAAAGAAACTATGTTTTAGTGGAAGAAACAGATAAGGACATTTTCACACAAATGTGAGTCATTTTCTGAATCTTGTATGTGTACCTAGATATTAACAGTAAGAAAAAATTATTGTAGGTAGGCATAATTTTTAGAACATATAGAGAATCTCAGAAGTAGAGGCGGTGTTGGGACTTCCCTGGTGGTCCAGTGGCTGACAATCCACCTTCTAAGGCAGGTGACGTGGGCTCAACCCCTGGCAGGTGAACTATGATTCCACGCGCCACAACGAGCACCCAGCACAGCCAAAACAAACAAACAAACAACATTTTTTTTAAAGAAGTAGAGGTGGTATTTACATAAACTCCAAATTTGGGAGTGAAAAATCTATATGGAAGAATTCCTGTTCCAGACAAAATGTTAATTCAATGGAGATGATGGGACGGCAACATTCCTGGAGGACTGAGAACAACCAGAAACCAAATAAGCTAAAGGTATCATGTGCAGCACTGTGCTTTTGCGGTTGGCACACAAAGTCTACTGATTTTTTGAGAAGCAACCAAAGAATCAACAGAAAAATTACTAGAACGAGAAACACATGAAATATGAACACAAGTGAGGCAGTAAAGTCAATGGAATCCTAAGGGATTAAAAGCAGTAAGATTAACATGGCACCAATATGGCACCACTTTGGGACAAAGGCTCCCATTCAAGTCACACAAGAGCATCAAACAAGACAGAGACGAGGGAAAAGAATGAAAGGAAGAGCTGGGGAGGAAGGGATGAATGGGCAGAGCAAAGAGGATTCTTAGAGCAGTGAAAATATTTTGTATGAGACCATAATGGTGGAAGGTTACAAATTACACATTTGTCCAAACCTCCAGAATGTAGAACAGGAAGACTGAATCTTAATGTAAACAGTGGAATTCGGTTGGTAACCATGCGTCAACACAGGCTGAGCAACTGCAACAAGCGTACTGCTTTGGTGGGGACATTAATAAAGGTGTGTGGCTAGGCGTGTGTGGAGGCAGGAGACGCAAGGGAAATCTCTGTACCTTCTTCTCAATTTTGCTGCGAACCTAAACCTGTCCTAAAGACACAAAGACTATTTTTTAAAAAAGCAGCAGCAACGCTGACCTTACTAGAAGGCTGACCTACGCTGGATACACTTTAATGCATAAACTCCGAGAGAACCAGAAGTTTGTTCCGTTCCACAACTGTCCCCCAGCGCTTAGAAGCTTGGGAAGGAAGTAGGTGCTCATCAAATAACTGATGACTAGAATGCTTGCATGCCTGACTGCTAACAATGATTCAAGAACGGATAAAAGATTCAAGGATGGCATTTGGCAAAAGGAGAAGTGCATTCTTCTCCGGCATCCGTTCCTCCTCCTGAGTTCTTTCCCAGATGTTATAATTAACAAACAAATTACTGAGCATCTACCGCGTGCCAGGAATACCACAGGGACTCCGGGCTAATTAAAGCAGGCAGGCCTGGCTCCCATCAGAAGCGAATTCCCCAGCATAAATCACGCCCTCCACGCCGATCCTAATTGAGACTCCTGTCCCCAAGACAGGGAAAGGGGGTCTCTAATGCTGGGAGTGATTGGGGGCAGGAGGAGAAGGGGACGACAGAGGATGAGATGGCTGGATGGCATTACTGACTCGATGGACGTGAGTCTGAGTGAACTCCGGGAGATGGTGATGGACAGGGAGGCCTGGCGTGCTGCGATTCACGGGGTCGCAAGGAGTCGGACACGGCTGAGCGACTGAACTGAAGGATCATCAAACTCAAGCTATCTGCATTTATCAGAGGTCACCCAACCCGGGGATCACAAGCAGGGTAAGAACCAGAACCTCCGTCCGGTTCACCGCACCCCCTCCCGAGACCTTCCCCAAACAGACCCGCAAACTCCTCCCGGAAGCCGCGGACCCGCCCCTCGCCAGCCTCCATCCCCCTCCAGCGCGCGCCTCCTCCCGCCGCGGCCTGTACCCGTCCCGAGTGGCCGGGGATGGCTTGCGGTGCCATATCTTGCCGCTCTCCTTGCTGCCCAGGTCTGTGCTCTGCATGTCGCAGTTCCCGCGCGGCCGCCGCCGGCCGGGACAACGGTCCCGGCGCCTTCCCAGCAGGCGCCGCGCTCCCGGCCCGGGAAACTTCAAGCGCCGGCCGAAGCAGCAGGGAGCCCCCGCGTGGATCGTACCAACCGAGCGCAGGACTATTTACAACTAGACGGGCCTTCCCTCCCAAACTCCGCCCAGCCGACCCTTCCCGCTCTGGACGATGGAATCGGCCAACGACCTTCTCCCTTAGGCTCCGCCCCTTTCGCGGTCCGCCTCCCAAAGCCTTCTGGGAGTCGTAGTTTTCTGCAGGTGTAAATTTGGAAAACTCAGCAGTGGCCACAGGACTGGAAAAGGTCAGTTTTCATTCCAATCCCAAAGAAAGGCAATGCCAAAGAATGCTCAAACTATCGCACAATTGGACTCATCTCACATGCTAGTAAAGTAATGCTCAAAATTCTCCAAGCCAGACTTCAGCAATACGTGAACCATGAACTCCCTGATGTTCAAGCTGGTTTTAGAAAAGGCAGAGGAACCAGAGATCAAATTGCCAACATCTGCTGGATCATGGAAAAAGCAAGAGAATTCCAGAAAAACATCCATTTCTGCTTTATTGACTATGCCAAAGCCTTTGACTGTATGGATCACAATAAACTGTGGAAAATTCTGAGAGAGATGGGAATACCAGACCACCTGACCTGCCTCTTCAGAAATCTGTATGCAGGCCAGGAAGCAGCAGTTAAAACGACATGGAACAACAGACTGGTTCCAAATAGGAAAAGGAGTACGTCAAGGCTGTGTATTGTCACCCTGCTTATTTAACTTATATGCAGAGTACATCATGAGAAATGCTGGGCTGGAAGAAGCACAGGCTGGAAGAAACACAAGCTGGAATCAAGATTGCCGGGAGAAATATCAATAACCTCAGATATGCAGATGACACCACCCTTATGGCAGAAAGTGAAGAGGAACTCAAAAGCCTCTTGATGAAAGTGAAAGAGGAGAGTGAAAAAGTTGGCTTAAAGCTCAACATTCAGAAAACGAAGATCACGGCATCCGGTCCCATCACTTCATGGGAAATAGATNATATCAATAACCTCAGATATGCAGATGACAGCACCCTTATAGCAGAAAGTGAAGAGGAACTCAAAAGCCTCTTGATGAAAGTGAAAGAGGAGAGTGAAAAAGTTGGCTTAAAGCTCAACATTCAGAAAACGAAGATCACGGCATCCGGTCCCAACACTTCATGGGAAATAGATGGGGAAACAGTGGAAACAGTGTCAGACCTTATTTTGAGGGGGCTCCAAAATCACTGCAGATGGTGATTGCAGCCGTGAAATTAAAACACACTTACTCCTTGGAAGAAAAATTATGACCAATCTAGATAGCATATTCAAAAGCAGAGACGTTACTTTGCCAACTAAGTTCCGTCTAGTCAAGGCTATGGTTTTTCCTGTGGTCAGGTATGGATGTAAGAGACTGACTGGGAAGAAGGCTGAGCACCAAAGAATTGATGCTTTTGAACTGTGGTGTTGGAGAAGACTCTTGAGAGTCCGTTGGACTGCAAGAAGATCCAACCAATCCATTCTGAAGGAGATCAGCCCTGGGATTTGGAAGTAATGATGCTAAAGCTGAAACTCGAGTACTTTGGCCACCTTATGTGAAGAGTTGACTCATCGGAAAAGACTCTGATGCTGGGAGGGATTGGGGGCAGGAGGAGAAGGGGACGACAAAGATGAGATGGTTGGATGGCATCACTGACTCGATGGACGTGAGTCTGAGTGAATTCTGGGAGTTGGTGATGGACGGGGAGGCCTGGCGTGCTGTGATTCATGGGATCGCGAACAGTCAGACACGACTGAATGACTGAACTGAACTGAACTGATAAATATTTTAAAGTATATAGTAAGATATTTATAGCAAGTATTTCCTGTGCATAAAGGTAACTGGCCTCATTCTCTTGCAGTGGAAATTTTTGAACCTTAAACACACACACACAAATCTGCAGTTTTTTTTTTTTCTCATTGTCATGTTGAAAGTGTTTTGAATACTGGTATAATTCATTATGAAACAAGCTAGAGTATGTTGATAACATAGAAGAGTTTGTATTGGTCTTGTATCAATCAGGAGGTTCAGTTGGTGTTCAGAAGACTGTAATTTTTACAATGTGATCTCCACCCCAGTGCAAATAAGAAGCATGCGTATGTGATGAGTTGCTTCAGTTGTGTCCCATTCCTTGTAATCCTATGGACTATAGCTTGCCAGGCTCCTCTGTCCATGGAATTCTCCAGGCAAGAATGCTGGAGTGGCTTGCTATGTCTTCCTTCAGGGATTCTTGCTCACCCAGGGTTCGAACCCACATCTCTTATGTCTAACCTGCATTGACAGGCTGGTTCTTACCATTAGTGCCACCTGGGAAGCCTAGAATATGAAGACTAGACTACGTCCAATATTCATTTATTCCTTTAGTATATATCCATGTAATCATGCTACTGAGTCTAAGCTTGTGCTCTTCCCTATACAACAGGCCAGTAAATCAAGAGATGAAGTGTTGGAGCAAGGAACAGTGACTTTGGAAAATGAGCTGTTTGAGAAGATGGAGGACTAACGTCTGAGAGAAGGATCTTGCCCTAGTTGGATATGAGACTTCTTTTATACAAAAAGTGGAGTGGTGTGGCTGTTTACTGCAGACTTCGTGGTGCTGGTCAGAACCCAGAGACCGTGTGACAGTTCTTTGTCATTGCACTCGCTGTCCACATGGGTCTGATCATAATGTTCCTCTAAACCTCAAACAAGACTAGTGTTACTTTCTGTTTTGTAGCTTATAACCTCTATACCCTTGAAAACTGCTGTGGCTTTAAAGACCAAAACCAGGAGGTAGTCCTTGAGAAGGGCTGTTCTTCAGGCAACATTCTTTTACAAAGGTACACAGCTCTCATTAATAGGCACAAGCAACTGGACATAAGGTTAGAGCGTAAAGAATAGACCCAATGCGAATTCAAGCTTGTCCTCTTGTTAAGCTTATTCTCTGGCATTAGAAAACAGTCATGATTCCCGAGAAAATATCCTTTCATAGAAAAACAGATATAGTTTGAGAATACCATAGGAATGCAGAGGAAGAAGGGATAAAATATATTTGATTTTACAATGAAGTACTCAGACTTAAACTAAAAGTTGATACTTAAGCAGTACAGCTATATGCTCATGAGTGAAAGAGACAGGAATATCAGACCACCTGACCTGCCTCTTGAGAAACCTGTATGCAAGTCAGGAAGCAACAGATAGAACTGGACATGGAACAACAGGCTGGTTCCAAACAGGAAAACAAGTATGTCAAGGCTGTATATTGTCACCTTGCTTATTTAACTTATATGCAGAATACCTCACAGGAAACACTGGGCTGGAGGAAGCACAAGCTGGAATCAAGATTGCCGGGAGAAATATCAATAACCTCAGATATGCAAATGACACCATCTTTATGACAGAAAGTGAAGACGAACTAAAGAGCCTCTTGATGAAAGTGAAAGAGGAGCGTGAAAAAGTTGACTTAAATCTCAACATTCAGAAAACGAAGATCATGGCATCCAGTCCCATCACATCATGGCAAATAGATGGGGAAACAGTGGAAACAGTAGCTGACTGTATTTTTGGGGACTCCAAAATCACTGCAGATGGTCATTGCAGCCATGAAATTAAAAGATGCTTACTCCTTGGAANTTATATGTATATACCACATTTTCTATAACCATTTAACTTTGATAGACATTTAGATTGCTACAGCTCTTGGCTATTGTGAAAAGTGTTGCTATAAACATGGGTGTGCAAACATTTCTTGGAGACTCTGCTTTCAATTCTTTTGAATATATTCCTAAAAGTTGGATTATTGGGAAATATAATAGTTCTATTTTTAAATTTTGAGAAAGTATGTTCTTTATCATAGTGAATGCATCATTTTGCAATTGAGCCAACAGGGCCAAGGGTTCCAGTTTCTCTACATCTTACTGACACTTGTTATTGTCCTTAATTTTTTTATATTAATTATTCTATCATATGAGGTGATATTACACTGTGGTTTTGACTTGCATTTTTCTGATGGTTAGTGATGATGATCACCTTTTCATATGCTTGTTGGTCATTTGGATATCATCTTTGGAGAAATATTTATTCAAATCCTTTGCTCATTTTTTAGTCAGGCTCTTTGACTTTTTTTGTTGATGAGTCATAGAAGTTCTTAACATATGGGGTTACATATCAACCCCTTATCATGTATTTTCCAAATATTTTCTCCTGTTGAGTAGGCTGTCTTTTCACTCTGTTGATTGTGTTCTTTAATGCACAAAAGTTTTTAAGTTTAATGCTGCCCCATTTGTCTATTATTGCTTTTGTTGTCTGTGTTTCTGATATTATATAAAAGAAATTATTGTCAAGTCATGAAGCTTTTCCTATATCTTTGCTTGTAGGAGTTTTATAGCTTTAGGTATTATGTCCTTATAGACCTTTGATCCATTTTGAGTTAGTTTTTGTGTATAGTGTAAGGTAAGGGTTACCTTTATCATTTGGCATGAAGACATCTAGCTTTCCCAATATCATTTTTGGAAAAGATGGCTTTTTGCCCGTTGAATATCCCTGGCGCTGCTGTTAAAGATCTTATGGCCATTATATGCAGGTGTATTTCTGGATTCTTTATTCTAGTTCATTGATCTACTTGTCTTTTTCTATGCTAGTACTATGCTGTTTTGTTTACTGTTAATTTCTGAGATGTTTTCAAATCAGGAAGTTCAGTCCTCCAACTTTGTTCTTCATTTACAGAATTGCTTTGTTTATTTGAGGTTCCCGAAAGATTCTGTGTGACTTTTACTTTTTTTAAGAATGATTCTTTTAGATTTCTTAAAAATGCCACTGGGATATTGATAGGGATTGTACTGAATCTATAGATCAGTTTGGATAGTATATACATCTTCTTTTTTTAATTGAGGTATGCTGCTGTTGCTGCTACTGCTAAGTCACTTCAGTCGTGTCCGACTCTGTGCGACCCCATAGACGGCAGCCCGCCAGGCTCCGCTGTCCCTGGGATTCTCCAGACAAGAACACTGGAGTCGGTTGCCATTTCCTTCTCCAATGCATGAAAGAGAAAAGTGAAAATGAAGTCACTGAGTCGTGTGCAACCCTCAGTGACCCCGTGGACTGAAGCCCACTAGGCTCCTCCGTCCATGGGAGTTTCCAGGCAAGAGTACTGGAGTGGGGTGCCATTGCCTTCTCCGAATTGAGGTATAACTGGTATAAAATATGTTTCATGTATACAACATAATGATTCATATTTTTAAAAGTTATTCTCTATTTTTAGTTTTTAAATTTTGGCTATATTTTCTGTATTGTAAAATGCATCTTTGTTGCTTATTTTTATTTTATTTGTAGCAATTTGTACCTCTTAATCCACTACCCTTATCTTGCCACTCTTGCCTTCCCTCTTCTTATCGGTAACCACTAGTTTGTCCTCTATGAGTCCGTTTCTTCTTTGTTATTGCCATTAGTTTACTCTATCTTACACTTATCTTACTTATCTTACACTTGACTCTATATTACACTTATAAGTGATCTCATACAGTATTTACCTTTCTTTCTCTGACTTAATTCACTTAGCGCAATACCTTCCAAGGCCATCCATGTTGTTGCAAATGACAACAGTTTGTCTTTTTATGTTTGACTAAAAAGACATTGTGGGCTTCCCTGGGAGGGGAAAAGGTGAAGGAGTGACAGATTTCCTCTTCTTGGGCTCCCAAATCACTGCAGACTGTGACTGCCACCATGAAATCAGACAATTGCTTCTTGGCAGGAAAGCAATGACAAACCTAAACAGTGTGTTGAAAAGCAGAGACATTACTCTGATAACTCGATAGTCAAGGCTATGATCTTCCCAGTGGTCACATACAGTTGTGAAAGCTAGACTGCAAAGAAAGCAGAGCCCCAAAGGATCGATGCCTTCAAACTGTGGTGCTGGAGAAGACTCCTGAAAGTCCCCTGGACAGCAAGGAGATCAAACCAATCAATCTTATGGGAGATCAACCCTGAATATTCATTGGAAGGACTGATGCTGAAACTGAAGCTCCAGTATTTTGGTCATCTGATGCAAACAGATGACTCTTTGGAAAAGCCCCTCATGCTGGGAAAGATTGAGGGCAGAAGGAGAAGAGNATCAAACCAATCAATCTTATGGGAGATCAACCCTGAATATTCATTGGAAGGACTGATGCTGAAACTGAAGCTCCAGTATTTTGGTCATCTGATGCAAACAGATGACTCTTTGGAAAAGCCCCTCATGCTGGGAAAGATTGAGGGCAGAAGGAGAAGAGGGCGTCAGAGGATGAGTTGTCTGAACAGCATCACCGATGCAACGAACATGAACTTGGGCAAACCTCGGGAGATGGTGAGGGACAGGGAGGCCAGGTGTGCTGCAGTCCACGGGGTCGCAAAGAGTTGGACACGCCTGGGTGACTGAACACCAACAAGTATTCCATTGTATACATACACCACATCTTCTTAATCCATTCATTTGTTGATGAACACAGGTTGCTTCCACATCTTGGCAATTGTCATTAATGCTGCTATAAAAAATTGGGGTTATGTATCTTTACATATTAGTGTTTTCATTTTTATGAATACATACCCAGGAGTAGGATTTCTTGGTCATACGGCAGATCCATTATGCACAAACTAAGACTGCTAATCTTAAGTCTTTCAATCAATGAACATGGGATGCCTCTTCATTTATTTACTTCTTCCTTAATTTCGTTCAGCAATATTTTCTGGTTTTCAGTACACAAGTCTGTAACCTCCTTATAATTAAGTATTCCTAAGTATTTTATTCTTTTTGATGCTATTGCTAATGAACAAATTTATTTTCTTTGGAAGGAATGATGCTAAAGCTGAAACTCCAGTACTTTGGCCACCTCATGTGAAGAGTTGACTCATTGGAAAAGACTCTGATGCTGGGAGGGATTGGGGGCAGGAGGAGAAGGGGACGACAGAGGATGAGATAGCTGGATGGCATCACGGACTCGATGAACGTGAGTCTTGAGTGAACTCTGGGAGTTGGTGATGGAAAAGGAGGCCAGGCGTGCTGCGATTCATGGGGTCGCAAAGAGTCGGACACGACTGAGCGACTGAACTGAACTGAAAGTGGGCGCTTGGTATCGCCTTGGGAATTCTGATCTCTGGGCGCCTCGATGGGTTTTAGACTCCCAAGGGAAGCAAAAAAATTAATTTTACCCGGTGGCCCCGGATTGTATTTCACATTGCGTTTAGGGATTAGGAAGTTGTACAGACAACTAATAGAGAAGAAAGGACCCAAATGCATGGAGAGTTGAAGGGTTCCTTTCATAGAGTATTCCGGTTCAAAAAGAATCTTGATAGTCTGCTCTTGTTGACCTTTTCACCGTCATCATGAGTGTTGTTTCAGTTCCAAGTCTAGTTCAGTTCAGTCGCTCAGTCGTGCCCAAGTCTTTGTGACCCCATGGACCACAGCATGCCAGGCCTCCCTGTCTATCACCAACTCCCGGAGTCTATTCAAACTCATCTCCATTGAGTCGGTGATGCCATTCAACCATCTCATCCTCTGTCGTCCCCTTCTCCTCCTGCCTTCACTCTTTCCCAGCATCAGGGTCTTTTCAAATGAGTCAGCTTTTCGCATCAGGTGGCCAAAGTATTGGAGTTTCAGCTTCAACATCAGTCCTTCCAATGAACACTCAGGACTGATCTTTAGGATGGACTGGTTGGATCTCCTTGCAGTCCAAGGGACTTTCAAAGAGTCTTCTCCAATACCACCATTCAAAAGCATCAATTCTTTGGTGCTCAGATTTCTTTATAGTCCAACTCTCACATCCATACATGACTACTGGAAAAACCATAGCCTTGACCAGAAAGAGGCTCACTATTATAGTGTCCAATTCACCAGACATGCATCAATAAAGCAGTGCGATCAACAGTAGGTTGTGTTGACACCAGAGAAATTCTTTCTGAAGACTATTTACTTAGAACTTTCATAGTGCTTTGTTGTTGGTGTTTTGTAGCTAAGTTGCGTCGGGCTCTTTGCGACCCTATGGGCTGGTAGCCCAGCAGGCTTCTCTGTCCCTGGAATTCTGCAGGCAAGAATACTGGAGCGGGTTGCCATTCCCTTCTCCAGGGGATCTTCCCAACCCAGGGATTGAACCAGATTTTTTGTGTCTCCTGCATTGGCAGGGGAGTTATTTACCACTAGTGCCACCTGGGAACTAGATATCAAACATGCTTCCCTGGTGACTCAGAAGGTAAAGAATTGGCCTGCAATGAGGGAGCCCTGGGTTCAGCCCCTGGCTTAGGAAGATCCCCTGGAGGAGGGCATGGCAACCCACTCTAGTATTCTTGCTTGGAGAATCCCCATGGACAGAGGAGCCTGGCGGGTTACAGTTCATGGGGTCACAAAGAGTCGGACTTGACTGAGCAACTAAGCACAGCAGGTATCACTCTTCTATAGTGCTTGAGGAGTATCAATTCATTTAATTCATTTAATCCTCATAGTGAACCTACAATATTGATAGTACCATTGTCCCCATCCTTAGTGCTCTGTGAGGTAGTGTTGATTTCCTGAGGCTGCGGCTAAGACAATAGAAATTTATTCTCCCACCATTCTGTAAGCCAGAGTCTGAATCAAGTGTTGGCTGGCTGCTCCCTCCAGAGGTTCTAGGGAAGACTCCACCGCCCCCCCCCTTTTTTCTCTTCCAGCTTCTGGTGGCCACTGGCTTCCTTGGTTTGAGACATCACTTCATTCTCTGCCTTCATTTTCACCACACCTTCTCTTTTCCTCTAATCTCTATCTCAAATCTCCCTTTACTTTTCTCTTATAAGAACACCTGTCGTTGGATTTAGGGCCCACCTGGATAATACAGGATAATCTCAAGACCCTTAATTTACTTATACCTGAAAAGACCTAACTTCCAAATCAGGTATTATCCATACATTCAGGGAATTAGACCGTGGGTTTGTATTTTGGGAGCCCACTATTCAACCCACTACAGGGAGAAAATTCACTTTTTCAAAATTACATGGCCATGATATTTTAAAAGCTCAAACTCTATCAGAAAAGCAGAACTCTCACAAAAATTTAGCAATGCAGATTTAGAAACTTTTTGTATTGTTATCAAGGGGTGGCCCTGAGAGACCAGACAACTCTTAATAACCCATCACAGAGAAGATGACTGGATTCCTTATTTTTATTTATTAGCTTTGAGATGGTGATAAACTGTGTATGAATGTTTGGATTATTATCCATGAAATTTAGGATGTTAAGCTTGTGATCATTTAACTTGATTTCTTTTTTTTTTTTAGGCTGCACCATGAGTGGGGCAGGTGGGATCTTAGTTCCCAGAACAAACCACTGGATTTCCAGGGAAGTCCCTGTTGGTGCATAAGTTGAAACACAGGTTATTCCCGCATTTGTGTCTCACACGGGAAACCATACAACATTTCATCAGTATCAGAGACAAATCTGCTGAATGATTTCCCATTAGGGAATGACTCTGCTTTAACCTGCCTGCAGCTCAGCTTGTACGGGTTGTCACAGCCTATGTGACAATTCCAGTCAATTTCAGATACGAATAAAGAGGTTTCCATATTACAGATGTTCTGGACACCCACTTTGCACTTATCTTTGGATTTAATTCGACCTGGTCTGAAGGTCAGGCTGATAATTGAAGAGATGTGCACGCTTCCAGTCATTATAGTCTCCCAATTTTAATAACCCAAGTTGGTAGACCAACTTGAAAGTTGAAAGATGCTCAGGCATGTCTGACTCTTTGCGACTCCATGGACTATATGGTGCATGAACTGCTAAAGGCCAGAGTACTGGAGTGGGTAGCCATTCACTTTTCCAGGGGATCTTCCCAACCCAGGGTTCAAACCCAGGTCTCCCACATTGCAGGCCGATTCTTTACCAGCTGAGCCACAAGGAAAGCCCAAGAATACTGGAGTGGATAGCTTATCCCTTGGGTTATTAAAATAAATAATAAAAATATTTATTAACAAATGTTTAAAATTTTATTAAAATTTTAATATTATTTTAAAATAAATATTTTTAAAATGTTTATTTTTAAAAAATATTTTTTTGGCTACACTGGGTCTTACTTGCAGCACAGGGGTTCTTCATTGTGGCATGTGGGATCTAGTTCCCTGACCTGAGCCCCCAGTCTAAGCCACTGAAGCACCAGGGAAGTCCTTCTAGCTCCATCTTGAATCATTACTTAGTCAATAACTGATACATCCTATATATATATATATATATTTTTTAAGCTTTACTGATGTGTAATTGACATTGAATAAACTGCACATATTTAAAGTGTGTAATTTTATAAATTTGACATAAATATATTCCTGTGAAACCATCACCATAATCAAGATAATGAATACATCCATCACCTCCAAAATTTTCTTCCTGACTCTTTGCAATCTCTTTTTATTCCTACCCCACCCTATCCACAGACAACCACTGATCTGCTTTCTGTTTCTTAGATTAGTTAATCTAGAAATTTATACAAAGGAGTGTTAACTAGGTACTGTTTTTTTGAGAGGGGTGGTTTGGCTTCTTTCATTCAGCAGAATTATTTTAAGAGTCAACTATGTTGTTGGGTATATCAGTGGTTCATATTTTGTTATCACTGAGTAGTATTCTATGGTATTTATATACCACAATTAGTGGGTATATTCACCTATTGAGGAACATTACAAAGAAAGCTGTTATGAACATTTCTGTACAAGTCTCTGTATAAATATATGTTTCCATCTCTGGCGAGTAAACTCCTAGATGTGGAATGGCTGGACCATATAGTAAGTGTAGGTTTAACTTTTTAAGAAAGCATCAAGCATTTTCAAAGTAGCTGTCATTTTACATCCCCACCGATACTGAGTAGTGTAAGATATTTTCAGGTACTCTACATCTATGAAAGTCTGTGTAATTATAGCCATTCTAGGGTATTATGGTACCTCGTGGTGATTTTAATTTCCATTCCTAGAATGACAAATGTTCAGTATCTTCTCGTGATTATTTGCTTCTGCATATATCTGCTCAGATCTTTTGCCTGATTTATAATTGGGCTGTTTATTTTCTTATTATTGAGTTTTGAGGATTCTGTATATGTTCTGGATATAGGCCTTTTATCATATTTAAGTTTCACAAATATTTTCTCCCGTGTGTTGTTTTTTCATTCTCTTGACAGTGTCTCTGAATGAATAGAAAATATTAATGTGGATGAAGGGTTGACCAGGTCAGTTACTGTGGAAGGGATCCAAACAGGCAACAGTTGGATGACAAGGGTACGCTGATACATTGTGTAGGAAAGCTGACATTGCACAGGAAAGAGCTGTTTCATTAGTAAAACAGAAATGTGTGTCATGCTGCTAACTGACACAAAGCCAGGCAATGTTTTCCAATTCCTAGATGACTATTTGGCCCTGTAAGCAAAGGGGTTAGGAGGCCAAAGCCATTACAGGTGAACTATGACATTGTGCACCTCCCCCACCCTTTAAACATGAGTGAGGACAGAGAAAGAAAATCAAAGGGATATGCTCTGAGTTGCTTAAATAAATATTCATGCCTAGGGGTACTCATAAAACATACATGAAAGCAATCCAGGGTAGTATTTCATGTGGAATGAAAAGAATTTGACACCTACAGCTGAAATGGTACAGTATCAAAGCAGAGGGGAAAGTGTGATGTTGATCTTGACAGGCAGCAAGATCATTCCCACATACTATGAGAAACTACTCACATAGACTAGGATTTCTAAAAGGCCTTCTCTTGACTAACGGCAGGAGGGGACCAGAGGGTGAAGCTCCCATTTCCATGGCAGAATGGGCAGTGGTTGCAAATGTCCCACCATTTTTTTTTTTTTTTAAGATTGATTTATTTGATGGTTTGGTTGTGGTTGGTCTTTGTTGACGTCCTCGGGCTTTCTCTAGTTGCGGCCAAGCAGGGGCTACTCCCTAATTGCTGTCTGTGGGTTTCTCATTGCGGTGGCTTCTCTTGTTGCAGAAGAGAAGCTCTAGCCCCCCGGGCTTTACTAGCTGTGGTGCATGGGCTTAGATACAAATAATCTCAAGAGGGGGACTTCCCTGGCAGTCTAGTGGTTAAGTCTTTGCCTTCCAATACAGAGGGTATGGACTTGATCCCTGGTCAGGGAGCTAATATCCCATATGCCTCCTGGCCAAAAAACCAAAACATAAAAAGCAGAAGCAGTATTGTAACAAATTCAATAAAGACTTTAAAAATGGTCCACATCAAAAAAAATTCGTAAAAAATAACCTCAAGACCATACATTAAAAAAAATTTTTTTTAAAAGACCATATATAATAGTAAAAAGGAGTATAATAATTAAGAAGTGATAAAATAAGTAACTAATAAGGACCTACTGTATAGCACAAGGAACCTTAATCAATACTCCGTAATGACCTATACGGGAAAAGAATGTAAAAGAGTGGATATGTGTATATACATATATGTATAACTGATTCACATTGCTGTATAACAGAAACTAACACAACAGTGTAAATCAACTAATTCCAATAAAAAATTAATTAAAAAAAGAAATGATATGTTTTGATTATGTATTATGCTTTTAAAAATGTAATTTATTTCAACCTAAGTTAGTATAATTTAACATTTAATAATTGATTCTGAAAATTCCACAGTTCACTCTTGTAAGCTAACATGAGGCTGCTCCAACACTTCAATGTTTCTTACTTTCATCAGCTTATTATTGTTGTTGTTGTTTAGTCACTAAGTCGTGTCCAAGTCTGCAACTCCATGAACTACAGCACGCCAGGCTTCCCTGTCCTTCACTATCTCTGAGTTTGCTCAAACTCATGTCCATTGAGTCTGTGATACCATCCAACCATCTCATCCTCTGTTGCCCCCTTTTCCTCTTGACCTCAATCTTTCCCAGCATCATTTTCAGTTGACCATTGCTGTGTAATACCCTACCTCAAAACTTATTGGCTTAAAACAAAACTGATTTCCTGTTTTTCACAATTCTGTGAGTTGACTGGGCTCAGCTGAACAGTTCTTCTGCTTCATATGATGTAGCCAAGGTCACTCATGTTTGCATTCATTTGAAGCTGAATCCTGGAACATCCAGGATGACTTCTCATCTACCAGTGCTTCTCTCCATGTGGCCTCTGGTCCTTCAGGAATCTAGCCTGAACTTTGTTCTGGCTCCCAACAAAGGAATGTTCCAATAGGACAAGCTCGAAGGTGTCAGTGTTTAACAAGCTTCTGTTTCTATCACCATGCCTGCCTATGTCCCACTGGCTGAAGTAGGCCACGTGATCATGTCTAGACTCAGTGTAGATGGGAACTACGCTTGGGCAGGAATTCAGAGAGATGTGTTTTGTTGGAGGCTACTAATAAAATGGTTGACCACAGATGACCTCAGAAAATATCAGGGCACATTCGGAGGGAGTCCACACAGGAACAAATTGTCTTTGAGGGGCGTTGTAGGGTTGTCCTACTATGTGTGTGTATGTGGAGTTACAAATGAAGGAGGGAGAGTGGACCAGCACCACATGTAACTCAATGGCTCTCAACCGGGGTGAGTTTGCTCCCTGAACCCCAGAGGATGTTTGGCCATGTCTACAGACATCCTTGGTTATCATAACTGGTGAGATTGTCATATGCTGCCAGTCATCCTTTGCACAGGGAAGGCTCTCACCAACCAACAACTGTAAACAGCACCAAAGTGTCAATAGCACCGCGGCTGAGAATCCCTGTGTGTGATCTCAGAGCACGAATGTGGCTTGTTCAGTATCTGTTTTCTCTTCCCAACACGTTTTCCCCTCCTGCTGCTGACAGCATGTACAAGATATAACATTCTCTCAGAGCTCTCCAAATGCACGTTAGCCTGCTTGGATTGGCTTCAAACGAATGTGACAGATGTAGCCTTTCTGGCTCCAGCGCCTTGCCAGGCAAGCATATGCATGTTTTGTACATCACATCTGCAACTAAAATTCCATGACTAAATGAGGACACACCTCCAACTCCCAATAAAATACCTCACATGACTTTTCCTCCAGGTTTTCCAGCTCTCAGAACCTCTTGATATCTCTCTTTAGTCTCTTCTCCAGGGAAGCTAGTCTGTTCTTTTCCTCACTATGTTAAAGTTACATTCGCCCTCTCTTTGCAAAGGCGTACTCACTCATTGGTCCAGTAAATGTCAATGAAGCGCCTACTTCTGGCCAGGGCTGTCCTGGGTGCTGGTGTGTAACAGGAAAGAAGAGAAAGTCAGTCGCCTTTGCATGGAGCTGGCATGCTAGCTGGGGAGACAGACAACAACTAAAGAAAGAAATGATATCATGTTAGGTAATGAAAAGTAAAGAAAACTTTAAGCAGGGTAAAGGGATGAGAGCAATGGGGTGGGGTGATACTTTAATTAGGGGGTTTAGGGAAAACGCCACCTGAGGGGCGATGTCTGAACAGGGGACTGGACACTAAGCAGGAGGGAGACACAAAGACAGGCTTCCCGTAATGTGTTCAGCACCCTGTGTGAGAGCTTTTATTTATTTATGGCTGTGCTGGGCCTTCATTGTTGCGTGAGGACTTTCTCTAGTTGTGGTGCAAGGGTTTCTCATTGTGGTGGCTCCACTGTTGCAGAGCACAGGCTTCTAGGTGCACAGGCTTTGGCTTTGTTGCTCCGTAGTTTGTGGAATCTTCCTGGACCAGGGATCAAACCTATGTCCCCTGCATTGGAAGGCAGATTCTTATCCACTATGCCACCAGGGAAGTCCCATGTGGGAGCTTCGTATTTGGTTTCCAGGGCTGTCACCAACTAGCACAAACTTGGTGACTTTGGGTGCTTGCGTGCTTAGTTGCTCAATCGTGTCTGACTTTTTGTGACCCCACGGACTGTAGCCTGTGAGGCTTCTCTGTCCATGGAATTTTCCAGGCAAGAGTACTGGAGTGGGTTGCCATTTCTTCCTCCAGGGGAATCTTCCTGACACGTCTCCTGTGTCTCCTGATTCTTTACCCGCTGAGCCATCTTAAAACAACCCAAATGTATCTTCTCAAATCTCCAGGAGCCAGAGACCTGAAACTGAGGTACTGGCAGGGTTGGGTCTTCCGGAGGCTCTAAGGAGAGTCTGTTTCCTGCCCCTCTTATAGCTCCAGGTGGCAGCCAGCAAGCCCTGATGTCTCTCGTCTTGCAGATGCATCACTTGAATCTCTGCCCTTGTCGTCACATGACCTTCTCCCCTCTGTGTGTCTGTGTCTGTTTTCTCTTTTTATAAGGACACCAAGTCATTGCTAATCCAGTGGTTTAGCTCACCCTAATCCAGCCTAGTTTCATTTTAACTTGATTACATCTGCAAAGACTCTATTTTCAAATAAGGTCACATTCACAGGGTACTGGGGGTTAGGGCATTACTATATCTTTTGGGGGAGTATAATTCAACCCATATCATGATTGTTTTGGGATTATCACAATGACTGGGGGCACCACTGGCCTTTAGGTCAGGGGCAAGGATGCTTGGCTGACATCTTGCAGTGTATAAACTGGTCCCACACCCTTTGGAACGTTACCAAGCTATTCCTGTAAATGAAAACTGTATTTGGGATAGTTAAACTAGAACCAAATTCTGTTTTACATATAAACATAAAGGATATTTACAGGGATTTTACATACACTAAATTTTCCTAGAGTGCAACTACCATATGCACTGAGGCAAGATTGTACTTATCTTCTTTCTCCTTTTTTTTTTAAATTGAAATATATTTCACATATAAAACTGTATAAGTTTAAGGTGTACATACTTGTTCTTTCTAATGTATGTGTGGGTGTATTATTTTCGCTCCTATATTACATGAAAAATCGCATTTTATATATATATATATGTATGTGTGTGTGTTAGTCGCTCAGTCGTGTCTGACTCTTTGCTACGCCATGGACTGTAGCTGGCCAGGTTCCCCTGTCCATGGAATTGTTCAGGTGAGAATACTGGAGTGGGTTGCCATTCCCTTCTCCAATATTTGTGTATACATACACATACTATTCTGCACTTTCTCTTTTTCACTCATCAAAGTGTCCTGGATGTCACTCCATGTGTATTTGTAGAGATCTTCCTCATTCTTTGTTTACAGCTGCATGTTATTCTAATGTGTGAATGTACTATAGTTTACTCAATCTATTTTGTATGTATAGAAATTTAAGTTTTTTCCAATATGTTGCAGTTACAAATAACACAATAAATAATCTTGCATGTAACTTTAAAAAAATATATATATTTGGTACTGTTATAGGTTTATCTTCAGGTTGAATTACCAAAACTGACATTGTTAAAGGGTAAATGTATTAGTTTGAGTGAACTCCGGGAGTTGGTGATGGACAGGGAGGCCAGATGTCCTGCAGTTCATGGGGTTGCAAAGAGTTGGAAACGACTGAGCAATTGAACTGAACTGAACTGATATGTTGTTTCTATTGTGATAAATTCCCTCCCTAGGGGTACTGATTTTTGCCAATCTAATAGGTGAGAAATAGTATCTGAGTATGGTTTTATTATGAGAAAAAGTTGAATATCTTTCAATATGTTTTCAGTTCAGTTCAGTTCAGTCACTCAGTTGTGTCCTTCTTTTGCAACCCGATGGACTACAGCACACCAGGCCTCCTTGTTCATTACCAACTCCCAGAGTTTACCCAAACTCCTGTCCATTGAGTAGGTGATGCCATCCAACCATCTCATCCTGTCGTCTCCTTCTCCTCCTGCCTTCAGTCTTTCCCAGCATCAGGGTCTTTTTCCAATGAGTCAGTTCCATGCATCAGGTGGCCAAAGTTTTGGACTTTCAGCTTCAACATCAGTCCTTCCAATGAACACTCAGGACTGATCTCCTTTAGGATGGACTGGTTGGATCTCCTTGCAGTCTAAGGGACTCTCAAAAGTCTTCTCCAAAACCACAGTTCAAAAGCATCAATTCTTCAGCACTCAGCTTTCTTTATAGGCCAACTCTCACACCCATACATGACTACTGGAAAAACCATAGCCTTGATTAGACGGACCTTTGTTGGCAATATGTTTTAGGGTAATGTAATTCTTGGTGAAGTATCTGTGTATTTTGTCCATGTTTCTGTTGAGTTTTTGGCCTTTTTTTCCCTCAGTTTTTACAAGTTCTTTATTTCCTTGGGGATATTAGTCTTTTATCTGTGGGTATACCTTGAAACTATTTTCTTTCAACTTTATCTGTCTTCATGTTTGGCTGCGCTGGGTTCTGGTCTCACTGCTGTGCGTGGGCTTTCCCCAGCCGTGGCAAGGAGGGGCTCCCCTTTAGTTGTGGAACACCGGCTCTAGGGCACCCCGGCTCAGTAGTTGTGGCGCATGGGCTTAGTTACCCTGAGGTATGTGGAATCTTCCTGGACCAGGATCAAACCCATGTGTTCTGCATTGGCAGGTGGATTCTTAACTACTGTATCACCAGAGAAGTGCTATATTTGGAGCCATGTCTTTTGAGTTGTTTTGCAGACACTGAAACCCCCACCAGATGGAAGAAGTTAAGTATATGGTGCCCGCAATCACATAGACCCCAGACCTGTTGGAACCAAAAGCCTGAGGATGGTAACTCCTGATTACCTCACCACAAACCAGTCAAAAAAATGTCCACGAGCTGACTATGCCCTGCTCCTTGAACACTATAAAACTCCCACACAGTTCTGAGGGCAATTGCCCACTGTGGCCCCCTTTGCCTGGCAAAGCAGTAAAGCTACTCTTTTTTATTTCACCCCAAACTCTGTCTCTGAGCTTCTACCCAGCACCAGTGAACAGAGCCTGAGTTTTGGCAACAACAGTTTTATCAGTAATGGAGCTGATGCCCAGAAACACAACCACAGAGCTTGGTAAACAGCAGGGTCTCAATAAACAAACAACAACCTCGATGTAGGTGGCAGGTAATACATACTGTTTCCCCATTTGAAAGAGTCAACTAAGAGGTTAGTGACTTGCCTGTGGTCACACAATCAGCAGAGGACAGAGACAGGACTGGAATCCATGTTGATTCTTCTACACTGTGTAGAAGGCTGCTTATTTAGTATACACACACACACAGAGACATCAGAATAACAGGAAATGCTTTATATGCTATTTAGTAGTCCCCTGTCTCCCAGTCCAGTGTGCCAAATTTTAAAAAATCCCAGGCACATGACTACAAATACAGGACTGGTTCTGCCAGGTATATCAGAGATGAATTATTATTCTGGCCATAGCTTCTTCATCTACAAGACGGGGCTAACAAAATCCCCCTCCTACTAGTTAACATAAAGATTAATTACATCTTTGCAGTGTGCTTTGGATTTCTTGAATCTAGAAGGCACTCAGATGGCAGTCATTCCACTGGGATGGTGTTCCTATATAACTGTTGTGACAAAAAGGTATTTAAGTCATCAGTTCCCTGTCTGTCAGCATCACTCAACAGCACACTGCTGAGTTTCAGCACTAGGCAGTGTTGTGTTCTCCATCGTTGGTCTCCCTCCAATTAAAGAAAAGTATTTATTTATTTGGCTGTGCTGGGTCGTAGTTGAGACACACGAGACCTTTCAGCTGCGGCATGAGAACGCATAGTGGCGGCACGTGGGATCTAGTTTCCTGATCAGGGATTGAACCCAGGCCCCCTGCATTGGGAGTGAAGAGCCTTAGCCACTGGATCACCAGGGAAGTCTCTCCCTCCAATTTTTAAAGTTCTTTTTTCTTTGTTTAAAGAGAAAAAATAGGAAATATATTTTGGATAGAGCAGGAGAGACATAGTTCAGGTTATCCTAACCACTAGGCCACCAGGGAACTTCATAAATTTGTGTTTCTAAAGTCTGAAGTTGAGTTTCAGAGTGAACACTCTCAATTCTAGAACATGACCCAGAAATAAATCCTGACAAACACTGGGTGAATGTTGTTTTGTTATTTTTTTCTCCACTCATGCACCTTACTTACAATTTCATCAGAGAAACCTTATTTAGCCCTGTACTTAAGCTAGATAACCCACTTTCTCTCACTGTACCTTGGATATGACGTGTGCATGTGTGCTAAATCGCTCCAGCCATATCCAACTCTTTTGAGACCCTATGGACTGGGGCCCACCAGGCTCCTTTGTCCATGGGATTCTCTGGGCAGGAATACTGGAGTGGACTGTCATGCCCTTCTCCGGGGATCTTGCAGACCCAGGGATTGAACTCTAGGCTCTCATGTCTCCTGCATTGGCAGGCAGGTTTTTTACTACCAGTGCCACCTGGGTTATGATGGGTAGTGGCTAAAAGAAAATGAGAGATTTGGGAAGGAACCACAGGCAAATTTTCCAAATGTTGTTATTTATACAGCATTCTTACTTTTATTTTATATCAAAAGTATCTTCTCATAAAGTTTGTACCAATGTACATTCCCAACACCTTTGTACAGGTAAGCGGTTGGCTTCACATATTGGGTTGGCCAAAAAGTTCGTTCAGGTTTTTCTGTAAGCTGTTCTAGAAAGACCCAAACAACTTTTTGGCCAACCCAATATTTACTGTGTTTGATATCCATTAGGCCCCCAAATACTGTATATGCTTCTTAGACTACGGAATATTTTGTGCCTTTTTGTTATGTAAAAAATGCTTTTGTTAATTAACATCGAGGACGTGGTGCTGAGGCATGTTCTCAAAAAATAATAGATTGATTGAAACTTTGCACTCTGAAGTTATATCCTGGTAGATGGAACACCCCATTCTTGCTGAAGGACCTGAAGAATATAGGTCATTGTGACACGTGCTGTTAAGTCCAAGCTCAAAGCTTTAGATAAGGAGTTTTCAGGCCAAACATCCTACGTTTATCTTAATTTTAAGATTTCCAAGGAAAGAGGACCGGGGATCAGCTTCTCAGCTTAGGCTTAGGTCTGATGTTAACACTTTTATACACAGCTCCTCTCTGTTCTGAGCCTATCAAAACGCTGCTTCATTGAAATTATGCCAGAACTCTTCCCTTCTTTAGAATCCAATAATGACCTTAGTCTCTTGTTTGGCAAGATGCCCAGCTTCCTCTGGAGTGCATTCTCCCCCACCAGCAAATTAAGAAATCTAACCCTCCAGACTACAAGTGTGTTCCTAGTGGTTTTTCTATTGGCTGGCTGCATCGGTCTTAAACTGCAGGTCCTGATATGATCCGGCCAACCAACACGGCTGTCCTCTTGCTCACTGTACATCCCCTGCTGGACAGTGCCTGCTTCACCTACACCTGACTCATGGCTGGCGTCCTACCCCTGACCCAGCTAGTGACTGCTCTGTAGAGCAGTCTATAGATCTGAACATCTTCCCAGGATAGCTTATCAAAGGGGCAGTGAAGGGCACACTCCTCCGCTAGTTTCCCTAGTAACCGATGACCAACCTGATGCCAATTTCCCCATAACTGGTAACTTCCCCCTTTCCCAAGCAGCAAAAATTGCTACCATGTCTTGACCACCGTCTGCCACATATGGTGAGGTGTTGCTCCAGGACCTTGCTTCAGAAGTGTAAACTACCTTTATCCATTAAACCATTTACGTCTCCATGGTTGAGTCTGGGCTCTTCCTTTGGCCTTTAAAAAAATTTTTTTTTCTTTATATATATATATATAATTGAAGAATAGTTGAGTTACAGTGTTTCAGGTGCACAGCAAGGTGATTCAGTTATACGTATAGACATATGTTATTTTTCAGATTATTTTCCATCATAGGTGATTACAAGATATTGACTATAGTTCCCTGTGCTATACAGTAAACCTTTGTTGCTAGTTGCATATCTTTTTGTTTTTAATTAAAAGCCTAGCATTCTATTCATACTAAGTTAAACAAGTGGAATCACAGTATCATACTTTTTTTCAGTTAGACAAAAATTCACAAGTTTTCTAAAAGATATATTATACATACTATTTATATAAATGTATACAAAAGCTTTTCTACCATGCTTGATAAAGTCTTGAGAAACATTAACAACAACAAAAAGAGATGGAAAATTGGAAAACATAAACTAAGTGAAATGGGAGCACTAAATCTGAAATAGAAAAAGTGAAATGAACTGATAAAAGTAAAAGATCATCATTTCTTTGGTCTTGAAGCTGGGCATGTAAGGGCCTTGTAGGGTCTGCAGGGTGCAGCCCGGCAATCCTACATCTGAAAACAACCAGAAAACATCTACTCTGCATCCTTTGATATATTCCTTTAAAAGCATGATGGATTTTCATCTACTTGTAATTTAAGTCCTACCCAGCAAACCAGATTGAGTCTTGATCATTTCTGCTTTCAGTTCCTTCAACAATCCGAGCCAGCTGGAGCTGCTGACTGAAGAAAAACTGCATAACCTAGAAGTCATGAGTTAGGTTTTATCTGAGGAATTTACTTCCCAGGTAGTGCGAGTGGTAAAGAACCTGCTTGCCACTGCAGAAGACACAAGAGACACAGGTTCAATCTCGGGGTCAGGAAGATCTCCTGGAGAAGGAAATGGCAACCCACTCCAGTATTCTGGCCTGGGAAACCCCATGGACGGAGGAGCCTGGCAGGGCTACAGTCCATGGGGGTCGCAAAAGAGTTGGACACAACTTAGTGACTAAACAACAACACAGATCTGAAGAACTGCTCTGAAGAGGCAAGGGAGAAGTCAGGATGTATAGGAGGTTTTGCTGAAACAAAGCACACAGTCAAATATAAAAAGATTAGTACTAATCACAAAAACCAGACATCTCAAGTTAATGGTTTAGTGCTTTTCGATTTACGGGAAGATGCAAGAATCTGGCTCATTGAAATTATACCTTAGATATGCATCTTAACTATGTAGAGCCAGTATCCTGTTTTCCTCCTGGGCGCCCACTATCTGGGTGCTGCAGTGGCTGATGGTTTGATGGCAGGCAATAGTCACTGTTTACGGGAATGGAAGTCAACATTCTTTGTTTACTGACATGGCAGGGAACATTTTTATGTGTGTGCAAAGTGGCTATTTTCTCTGCCTGGAAAACTCCTCAGAGTTTTGCTTGGGGGAGTGCTCAGCTCAAGGGTCACCTCCTGCAAGTTCTCTTTGACCATTTTCATCTAGAGTGGCCATCTCTCAGGAACTTCTCCAGCTGTCCAGTGGTTAAGACTCAGTCTTTCATTTCAGGGGGTTCAGGTTCAGTCCTTGGTTGCTGAAACTAAGATCATATATGCTGCAGGGTGCGGCCAAAAATTAATAAAACATGAAAAAAAAAATTTTAAGTGGCCATCTCTTCCAACACTTCTGCACTCCCGCCCTGCTACTCTACCCCCCACTATCCTAACTTATTTTCCTTATTTTTCTTATCACTCGCTTGTAATTATCCTATTCAA
The DNA here is from genome assembly GCA_006410635.1 of Cephalophus harveyi. Taxonomy (NCBI): domain Eukaryota; kingdom Metazoa; phylum Chordata; class Mammalia; order Artiodactyla; family Bovidae; genus Cephalophus; species Cephalophus harveyi. Next base: position 488,596 of record SJYT01027922.1, on the reverse strand, counting down.
TTATTTGCTCATTACCTCCCTATCTTGGTTAGTATGTAAGCTCCAGGGGAGAAGGTACAACAGCTCTGATGACTGCATCACCTCCATGGTCTAGAACCCTATTTGGCACTTAGCAAGCCCTCAACAAACTTTTGTCCGAAACAATGAACAAATGAGGAGCTCCGTGGTAGTTTAATTTCCTCCTCCTTTAAATACTCGCCAAGTAGACCCACCTGGATTATAAATCCGCAGGCCTAGGTAGACGGCGTTCAGTCTCGCCATTGGCCGGAATATTTGTCGTTGCTGCTGGCAACCACTGTTCCCCAATAGCCGTGTTGTCGGCCCGGCCCCGCCCCTCTCCGCCCCGCCTCCGAGACACCAAGCATCTACTCACTGGTGAAAAACTATGCTTGCCCTTTAAGCGGCGGGGCTTCTGGTCAACTTCGTCGGCGGCCGCCGGAAGGGGAAGTTTCGCCGCCGAACTCTCCCTTGCTGGTCCGAATTCGGTGGCGCCACGTCCGCCGGTCCCCGCCTTCTGCACCGGGGGCTGGGGCGGCTTCCGCCTGGACATTTTCCACTCGCAGAGCAGGCCGCGTCGTGAGGGGGCCGGGACGGGGAGTCGGGCGGCTGTGCGCATCCCGGCCACCGAAGAGGCGAAAATGTCGGACATCGGGGACTGGTTTAGGAGCATCCCGACCATCACGCGCTATTGGTTCGTCGCCACCGTCGCGGTGCCCTTAGTCGGCAAACTCGGTCTCATCAGCCCGGCCTATTTCTTCCTCTGGCCCGAAGCCTTCCTCTATCGCTTTCAGGTACTGACCGACGACGGGGCAAGTGGCGCCTACAGACCCCAGGTGGCCCCGCCGCGGCGGAGCGTAGACTGGCCGGTTGCGGACGCGCGGTGCCTGGTGGGACTTGTAGTGCAGAGGCTCCCGCGGTTTAGGGCGGGGTCCTTTGGTCCGGGGGTCGGGTGGACGGATGGGTGGACTGCTTTGCCAAGGGGTCCGAGCGTGGGCCTGGATTGCTGGAGACATGGAGGCTCCAGGGTTTGGCCCGGTGGGAAGGGACTGGTTTTGTCCTTCTGTTAAGACTGCTCCCCGCCTTCTGGGCTCCGAGAAGGCGCCACTGGAAAGGTAAGACTGATGAGTTGTCGATCTGTGGGACGCCAGTGAGTTGCAGGCTGGGGCCACCTGGAGCACCTCCCCTCCGACCTCGCTCTGCCATCCACGTGGGTGGCATGTGGGTGTCGCCTTGCTCAACCACCAGCCGAGTTCTTTTTATTTTAATGAAGTTTCTTCCCAGCAGGAGTGATTTGAAAGTCCGAGGTGCAAAGAGTGAGTCTGTCTGTGTGTCTCCCAAGTCCTTAGTATCTGGCAGGTCGTAGTTGAATTTATGAAGGACCGAGTAAAGAGTAAATTGCTCCAGAAATGGAATCTTTTTTTTTTTTTTTAAGCATTAAGGAAACAGTCCAGGGTAATATTCCTAGTAAGCGAATATTAGTTTTCTGGAGGTTTATCTTTATTCACCGGATTCTGTGATTTAAATCTTTAATCAGTGCAGGTCGGGTACTAAGATCTGACATTAATTTCAACACATTGTTTGGAATGTGGGTAACACTCTCTTGTCTTCTCTCTCTTCATTGGCTATTTCTTAGTTTTCTTTGCTGGTTCCTCATCTTCCTGATCTTGAAATACTGTGGTGTACCCCAGGCCCTCTTTCCTGTATTCTCTCTAGCTGCAAGTGATCTCGTTTAGCTCATGGCTTTAAATCATTTTTACAAGCTTAAGTTTCTCAAATACAAATATGCATGCTTTCAGTCCAGATCTGTCTCACTTCCAGACTTGTACGCCTAACCATATACTTGAAATGACTACTTTGATGACTAACAGACATCACACACTTAATGTGTCCAACACTATACCCTTTCCCCTAGAGGTAAATAGCAACTCCATTTTTATAGGAGCTCAAGCTAATAGTCATGGAGTCATCTTTGACTTCTTTCACATCCCACAGTCTGTTAGCAAATTCTGTTTACTTTAGACAGATATCCAGAATGCAGTCCCTTTTTATTCTCTGTTGCAAGCCATTATCACACCAGCCTGGTTCCTTTCAGTCTTAACTCTAGACAGTTAGAGTGATCCTTTTAAAACATAAATCCCTGTCCTGTCAGTCTTCTGCCCAGATCCTTTTAATGTCTTCTCAACTGATTGAGTAAAGTTCAAGTCCTTTGGCCTGCAAGGCCCCCTACTGCCTCTCTGAGCTCATCTGCTACTCTTCACCTTGTACATGAGGTTCCACAGTGGGATCTTTCCTGTTTCTTCAGCACCTAAAACCATCGCTCCTCAGGACATTTGCACGTGATGTTTCTCTGCTTGAGTACGATAAACATAGTTTACCTCTTTACCTCCTTCAAGTCTGCCCAAATGCCATCTTATTGGCATTTATGATTGCCCTGAAATAGTGCCTCTCCTTCAGTCTGTCTCTCTTACCCATAATTTTTCTTGCTGCATATCACCCCTTGATGTCCGTCAGCCTGCTTCCCTTCAGAGAATAAAACTCCACAAGCACCACTTGTCTTGTGTACCACTCTGTTACCTGGATCTGTGTTTGGCACATAGCAAGTGCTTACTTATTGGTTGAATGCATGGAACCAGTGCTGGGCACTAGGGGTACAACAGTGAACAGGAAGAAAATAAGAGAGAGGCATGCGATGGTGACTTTGATAGAGTATTCTAGAGAGGCCTCAGAGAGTATATTTGAACTGAAATCTGAAAGATGAGCCAGTTTTGGGAAGATGTGGCTCTGGAGACAATCTTGCAAGAAGAAGAAATAATAAGGCTTAGAGGCTTAGAGGCTCTAGAAAGGCTTAGAGGCAGGAATTAGAATCAGGAAGAAGACTGAATGGTTAGTGCAGAGTCAGTGGGAGGGATGAGCATTAGTAGGGAGGACAGAGAGATAGCTGGGGGTAAGTACAATAAAGCAAAGATGGAAAAGTAGGCTGGGGCTCAATCATATACAGCTTTGTGGTTGAACTTTAATTTGAAGGCACTAGAAAGACAGAGCCTTTTGAGTAAAGGACTGAAATATTCTCTTGGCTACTCTTTGGGGGGTGAGGAGAGGCCCTAGTGGCTCAACAGTAAAGAATCTGCCTGCAATGCAGGATTCGATCCCTGCATCAGGAAGATTGCCTGGAGAAGGAAGTGGCATCCCACTCCAGTATTCTTGCCAGGAAAATCCCATGGACAAAGGAGCCTGGCAAGCTACAGTCCCTGGGGTCACAAGAGAGTTGGACACAACTTAGCGACTAAACAACTCTGTGGGATGGCCTTGGTGTTGTGAATGGTGGCAAGGGAAGGCTAGGTAACGGGAGCAGAGATTAAGTCAAGTTAGAATGCAAGAAAGATGGTGATTTGGATCAGCGTGTCTCAGAGATAGAAGTGGATAGGTTTGGAGTTGGAGTGGGCAAGATTGCAGCCTCATGGATGCACAGGGTGAATGGGTGAAGAAGCAGGTCTCAAAGAGGTCACTGTTTTCACAGGAGCAACTGAGTCGCTGGTGGAGCTCTTTTCTGAGATTGGGAATGTTTAGGGGGGCTGAGTTTTGGGGGTGGAGCAGGGTATGATAAAGAGTAATATTCTGGCCATCGTAAGTTTAAAGATCCTGTAGGCATCTGGGTGAAGTTCAGTAAGGCAGTTGGGTGTTAGAGTATGATCTGAGTGTGCACCCAGAATTGCATATTCTTTTCTATTTGTTTTGGTGAAATGTTTGTTGCCTGGGTGCATGCTATGCACTTTGTACCCAGTAGCATGTTAGGTAATGCGCAGTGGTCATAAATGATCGTAAATAGTAAAGGGCATAAATGAGAAGGGCCTGGTCAAAACTGGCTCTTTGGCTCTCCTTGCAAAACCTTGGTTACTTCTGTAGTCAGCTTGGGAAAAGCAAGTGTTTCTAACAGATAGTGCCAGGTCGCTTCAGTTATGTCTGACTCTTTGCATAGACTGTAGCCCACCAGGCTCCTCTCTGTGTTGGTAGGTGGGTTCTTTACCACTAGCACCATCTGGGAAGCCCTCTAATAGATTCCAGGTGTATAATGTTAAAAACGGTGAACTGATCAGAAAGGTCATCATTCATTTCACACTTTGCATAGTTTTCCCACCTTCCTTGGGTTATTTCTTGTGGGCTTGTTATCCTGAGAAGCGGGGGAAGCTGTTGGCAGGAGGCAGGACTGTGTGCTGACTGTCCAGGTGTGGCGAGACCAGTCCTTTCTTTCTGCTACTCTGACTCCTGCTCTTTCTGAACAAGTTTAGCTTTTAGACCCACCTGGAGGAGCTCATTTCAGCTGAAGCAATTGAAGGAAAAACCACATCTGAGAGACTGATGGATGGAGGCAAAGAGTGTGTGATGTGCTTTCTGCAAGAGGCTCATTTTTTTCTTTAAAAGCTGCATCTTTGAACAACTTGGGGATGGTTGATTTACAATTATGAGTTCACGTTGGAAGTGAGAAAGGCTACTTTTCCTCCTTATCCATGGGTTTCCTGTGAGAAACTTGTTGGTTTGGAACTCTGACATTGGTAACGTCGGTTTCTTAGTCTGGGTAGATGGAAGGGCATAGGTATGTGTTAAGGCTCCCTGTACTGTTGTCCACAGTTCTTCATCCTTCACATCTCACACCCATCAATCAGCTAGTCCACAGGGATGAAATGGCTGCATATTAGTCCCTGATTGACTGGAAGAGAGATGGCAATTTGCTGCTGCCCTTGTGGTTTCTGAAATGTCTTTCAGGGCTCCCTGCATGGGGATGTTTCATTTCTTTGGGCAGAATAACATCACCGCCTTACATCTGTGTTGGCTTCTTCATAGTTTACCTCGTTGAGCCCCCCCAGTCATCCTGAGGTCAGTGTTACCCCAGTTGATAGACAGCTGCCGTTTCAGTTTCTGTTTTGGTGAGTTTCAGATAGTTCTCTTAACTCCTTTGCATATCTACCAAAATACAGAGTGAAGTGTTTAACAAAACATTTTTGAGTGTGATTTCTTTCTAACCAGGCATAGCAATTTATTGTTCCTTCTCTGTCAGGGTAGAAAGACTGGATTTCAAGCAGTTGAGTCATGGTCCCCAGGCCTGGCTCAGCCCTCTTGCTAGTGGCATGCCCCCAGGAAAGCTGTTTGTCCTTTTTGAGTATCAGTTTCTTCACTGAAAGTGTGTTAAGTTTCTCAGTGGTGTCTGACTCTGTGACCCCCATGGATTATATAGCCCACCAGGATCCTGGAATCCTGATGGCAAGGGAATTGCCAAGATATCCTTGCCAGGATTCCCCAGGCAAGAATTCGGGAGTAGATTGCCATTTCCTTCTCCAGGGGATCTTCCCGACCCAGGAATCGAACCTGGGTCTCCCACATTACACGCAGATTCTTTACTGTCTGAGCCACCAGGGAATCCCTCTCTTCACTGAAAGTGGGGATAATTTACAAGTTAACTCTGTTGTCACTCCATTGATTATGACACGCTCCTCTAACATTTTTTGGAAGAGTAGGAAAGTACAAATTACACTAAATGAATAAATTGATTATAAGGCACATCCTAATTTTGGAAACAAAAATGATTATCTTCAATTCGAGGAAAAATGTTATCTACTTCACGCCTCTCTTATATAAAAACATGGAAAAATGTTTGTGAAGTGCCCAGTAAATAGTCTGGTGGATAATCGATTAAAAAAATAGTGCCTATTTTTATTTATTAGCCAATTCCTGCCTTTGCTGCCTTCTCTCCTTGAGCAGTACTATTCTAATTTTAATCTGTAATTGAAACGTAACTGTGTAATGCTGAATTATTTTCCTGTTCTTTTGGTCCTGTTAAAAGCATCCTGACTGGAAATGAGAAGATACGAACTCTCAATTTTTCTTAATTTGTTTCCAGGAATAATAAGAACTGGCACCAGCCAAGTCGGTGTTCGGGCCTGGTGGCATATTTGCCAGGCTTTTGCTCACGATATTGCATTTAGCCTGATGACTGCAAGCCTAGCAGACTGACACCTGAGTGTTGGGGAAGCATTATATAGACACACAACTGGAAGGGGAATGAGCTCGATCTGGGGGCTGAGCATAGAAGCAGCTTCAGGGTTTGGATTTAGAACTTTAGTGGCAAGTGTTCTGGTATGTACAGTTTTTAAATCTTTGCTTTGCAGCGCTCTCCACATTACACAGTTCTGCTGTGGTCTGTAGCTAAGGTTACCCATTAGCTCATAGCTTCATTTTTAAACTTTTTGTTGAGTTACAGTATATAAGCAGGATATACGTGTATATATGGGCTTCCCTGGTGGCTCAGCTGGTAAAAAAAATCTGCCTGCAATGTGGGAGACCTGGATTCATTCCCTGGGTTGGGAAGATTCCCTGGAGAAGGGAAAGGCTTCCCACTCCAGTATTCTGGCCGAGAGAATTCCATGACTGTATAGTCCATGGGTTCGCAAAGAGTCGGACACAACTGAGTGACTTTCACTTTCATTTATATATGTGAAATAATTGCCTTGTAGCTAGCAACCAGATCAAGACACAGAATATTGCTAGCATCCCCCAAAACCTTCCTACTGCTCCCTTCTGGTCACTCTCATCTCCAGGGGTGACTACTGTCTTGACTTTTGATACTGTAGATGGTTTTTTCTTAACTTGTCCATAAATGAAATTACATAAATATTTATTTTTGTGTGTCTAGCCTCTTTTCAGCAGTTTGAGAGTCACCCACATTGTTGTGCGTGCTTACAGATTGCTCATTCTTGTATTGTTCCCTTGTATTGTTCCCACCACCATTTATTTACCCTTTCTTCTGGTAACAGAGTTCTGGCTTTGGCTAGGATGAATAGTGAACACTTCTTGGTGAACATAAGTATACGTATATACCTAGGAGTAGAACTGATGACCCCTATAGCTAGTCTAGAGTCCACAATTGAAATTGAGCATATTTCATTTGTTTTTCTTGCCTGTCTACTATTTCCTTCCCCGTCCCCTTTCCCCTGCCTCCCCCAGCCCCCCAAAAAGGAAAAGCTGGAGTTCGCTAATACCAACATTTGGCACATGGGTGCTCTTCTTTCTTTCTTACTTGATGACCCATGTAGAATTTTTTTTTTAACTCCAAATCAACCAGTCCTTACTGTTGCAGACAATTTTTTGTTTCTGATGGTAAGAAAAAAAACTATCCTAGGCTCTGGATGGCATTTGTAATGTTTTCAGTAGCACGTTGGCATGTTGTTTGGGAGATTTTCATTCAAGGATGGTTGAACTAAACACTACTGGTCCAGAAGTCACTACTGGTCCAGAAGTCGCTGGACCAGTAGCTGACGCTGATGAACAGTGTCTGGTGTTTCTTTGAAGGCCTCTATGCTGGGGAGCACGTGGGCTTCTTGCCCTCGTTAAGTGAGGAACTCTGGGCATGATACCTCAACTCTAATGAGGGGCCTGGCTTTCCTCTTGAAAAGGCGAGTGGTGATGCTTCCTGCCTTGGGGTTTCTGTGGAGTTAAACTAAGATGCTTGTCTGTAAATCTCATGCCCTTTGCACTGCCTCTGGCTGCGTCTTAGGGATCAGGGGATCAGTGCAGGCTTTCTAGGGTCAAAAAAGTGACTTTACCACTCCTAGCTCTGAAAATAAAGCCATCTCCTTATACTAACTGTCTCCATACCAATTAGAGGAGAGGAGAGCATTTAGTTGGCTAATGGGGATTTCAAAAATATATTACACTGTGTCCTTCTGAAATGATGAACTATCTCCTGGTGTTTTCATATTATAATTTTAAAGGAATACAAAGATAATTCCAAGTCCCTTAGGTCAGTGAGAGCAAGTATAACTCAAGGGTAAGCTTAATGAACTGGGGAAAAAAGTGCAGTATTTTGACAGTTGCTGATTTCCCAGGCACAGGTGCACACAATAGCTAAAAATAGTGTTGTGTCGTCAGTGTTAATAAAAAATGTAGTCAGAAAAACCTGGAGGTGTCTTTTCCAAAATCAGGCCTCGAGTAACGTAGAAGAATATGGGGGTAGATTAAAATGGGAATTTGTAAAAACCAGGTCAGCACGTGTCTTTTAAAAGATATTGTAATGATAGTACACCCACACTTTTTTTTTTTGGTTAAGCACCTTTTTCATCTACTTTCTTAATTGCAAGCTTTGACAAAATCTGAGTCAAAGAGAGTCAAAGACAAATGTCACTGGGTAGATGAAGATGCAAACCCAAAGGTCTAGACATTTCCAAGGCCCCACAGGTTCCTAAGAGCCAAGGGCACAGCTCACTTGCTTCTGGCCTTTTACCCCCAGTGTTTTTCTGAAGCAGAGAGTGTGAATTTGTGGGCTTGCTCTCAGTTCATTTGAGGATTCTACAAGCAGTATAGTAGTACTGAAAATTTTTGCCAATTTTAATTATGCCTCATAATAATGATGTCACTTGTGAGAGGCGTTGTAAAAATAGGGGCTTAGTGTCATAAACTGTCCAGAGTCTGGCTGTCTGGGACAAACTTTTCTTAGCTCTACCAATTATTAGCTATTGCTTAACCTTTTTTCATCCTGTTGCCTCATCTATAAAATCCACCTCTTGAATGCACATGAACATAATAGCACATTATTATTTTTTAAACCATTGACCAAAATGAATAAAACCAATGAGGATATCATTCCTCTTTTACAATGGAAACTGCGGCTGAAGAGTGATAACATGTAAGCCCTGGCTGAAATCTCTTGTCTTTTCGAATCATTTCCAGGGCTCTTTCCGTCTGACTGTTCTGTTTCTGTGATAAAATTGTGAATAAACCCAAATGAATTTTAACCTGTGTTGTTTTACGGTTTAAGCACAGGGTTGCTGGAAAGTGACTTTTCACGGTATGGAAAGTGCATTTTCCCCCACTGGGAATGAAGCTCAGAGGGTTACAGTCCTGTACTTGGAGAATGTGACCTGCCAGCCATACCTGGCCAGGCCCTCTGTTCCAGCCGCACCCAGATTATTAGCCGTACCCATTCATTTATTGTACTCTCACAGTTCTTTGAGAGTTTGTACTCATTTTTCTGAGACCAGAGTTCCCCTCCTTGTGCCCACTCTTGCTTCTTCGAACAGGCTCCCCATTATTGAGACCTCCTTGATGTAGGGACCCCCTCTTTCATACTCATGCAGTGAGACACACAGCTGTCAAGCCAAAAGCCAGTGTTACGTTGGCTTTTCCAAAAGTCTGGGAAGGCTGCCATCTTCAACCACTACTATTTGATGTTCTGGAGGTGTTAGCCAGTAAATTAGACAAGAATAGATACAAAACGTTATTTACAGGCTTCCCTGATAGCTCGGTTGGTAACGAATCTGCCTGCAATACAAGAGACCCCGGTTTGATTCCTGGGTCGGGAAGATCTGCTAGAGAAGGGATAGGCTACCCACTCCAGTATTCTTGGGCTTTCCTTGTGGCTCAGCTGGTAAAGAATCTGCCTGCAATGCAGGAGAACTGGGTTCACTCCCTGGGTTGAGCAGATCCCCTGGAGAAAGGAAAGGCTATCTGCTCTAGTATTCTGGCCTGGAGAATTCCATGGACTGTATAGTCCATGGGGTTGCAAAGAGCTGGACGTGACTGAGCGACTTTCACTCAGAGTTGAGTACTTGGACTGCATTGAGAGCTTGGGGTCTTAACCACCGGACCACCAGGGAAGTCCTGATACTGTAATTCAGCTTTAAAATTTTTATTTATTTTTGGCCACAGTATTCAGAATCTTGGGCTTCCGGTGGCATGAGTGGTAAAGAACCCGCCTGCTAATTAATGCAGGAGATGTAAGAGACGCTGGGTTGGGTAGATCCCCTGGAGAAGGGCATGGCACCCCACTCCAGTATTCTTGCCTAGAGAATCCCATGGACAGAACATCCTGGCGGGCTGCAGTCCAGGGGGCCACAAGTGTCGGACACGACTGAAGCTCTTAGCATGCAGCTCACGTTTGGGATCTTAGTTCCCCCAACCAGGGGTTGGATCCACGCCCCCTTGAGTGGAAGCACAGATTCTTAGCTGCTGGACCACCAGGGAAGTGCCCTGTAATTCATTTGTGATAGGCAGAGCTGTAAGCCTGATCCTAGTAAGGATTAGCTGTATACTTCTGTTGTATTGATTGTTTTCAACTTGTCTAGAAGTATTTATTGTTTGTTAAATGATGCCATCTTAACTCCATGGACTTGTAGGTTGATGGGACTGTAGCTGATAAAACTTTTCTTCAGTTGTTTTCATAAATTACATTGGTGATAGCTCTTATCACTGAGGAGAATGTTTTGCAAGGGTTAATTTTGTTAAAAGAGAAGAAACAAGCACCTCAGCTGAGAGGAACTAACAGCTGTGTTTTGCTTTGGTCTGGACAGATTTGGAGGCCAGTCACCGCCACCTTTTACTTCCCTGTGGGTCCAGGCACTGGATTTCTTTATTTGGTCAATTTGTACTTCTTATATCAGTACTCTACTCGACTCGAAACAGGTATGTCATCCCTGGTTTGTTTAAGTGTTGTTTTTGTCTATTTTGCTAATCCATGTATTTATATAGCAGAGGAGTTTGGAGGGCACTTAGCGTTTATAAAGAAATGACTCAGGACTTCCCTGGTGGTCCAGTGGTTAGGAGTGAGCACTTTCATTGCCGGGGGCCCAGGTTCAATCCCTGGTCAGGGAACTAAGATCCCACAAGCCACGCAGTATGGCCGAAAAAAAAAAAGAAATGGCATAATGACGTAAACGTTCAGTAAGTAGTAACTGTGCCAGGACTCTACAAGGCTCTTAGATTGTTTGATTTTTAATCCCCACAGGAGCATCGTGGGGTGTCAGCAGCAGCGTCACCATTTTATAGGTGACAGAGACACAAGGGCAGAAGTCTCCACATTTTGTTCATATCCTGTGTGGCTAGGTGGTATACCTCTCACTTATCGTGACATCTCCCTCATTTCTGTCACATGGCAATCCCTGTTTTTTAAGGCACAATTGGGCTGAAGTGTATACATCTCCTAAATTGGTGTTGAAAAACACTACTTTATTGCAAGTAAAAGCCTAGACTTCGTCTCTGTAAGTGAAACACTCAACTTTTAAAAAATTAATTTAATTGGAGGCTAATTGCTTTATAATATTGTGATTTTTGCCATACATTGACATAAATCAGAGAAAGCAATGGCACCCCACTCCAGTACTCTTACCTGAAAAATCCCAGGGACGGAGGAGCCTGGTAGGCTGTAGTCCATGGGGTCTCGAAGAGTCGGACACGACTGAGCGACTTCACTTTCACTTTTCACTTTCATGCATTGGAGAAGGAAATGGCAACCCACTCCAGTGTTCTTGTCTGGAGAATCCCAGGGACGGGGGAGCCTGGTGGGCTGCCGTCTATGGGTTCGCACAGAGTCGGACATGACTGAATGACTTAGCAGTAGCAGCAGACATAAATCAGTCATGAGGAAACACTCAACTTTTAAAAAATATATAGCTAGGATTTATTTATTTTTTGCCATACTGCATGGCATGTGGGATCTTAGTGCCCCAGCCAGGGACTGAACCCGGGTCCCCTGCATTGGAAGTGTGGAGTCTTAACCACTGGACTGCCCGGCAAGTCCTTCGGTTCAGTTCAGTTCAGTTCAGTCGCTCAGTCGTGTCTGACTCTTTGCGACCCCATGAATCGTAGCACGCCAGAGCTTAGAGGCATTTAAAAAAAATACTTATTTGGCTGTGTTGGGTCTGAGCTGCGGAACGTGGGCTCTCTAGCTGTGGCACGTGGGCTTAGTTGCCCCACAGCATGTAAGATCTTAGTTCCCTGACCAGGAATCGAACCCATGTCCCTCGAATTGGAAGGCAAATTCTCAACCACTAGACCACCAGGGAAGTCCCTGAAAGGCATTTTTAAAAACAACTTTATTGGTCTATAATTCATATACCATACAGTTCCACCCATTTAAGGTGTATAACTCAATGGATATTCACAGAGCTGTGCAGTCATTGCTGTAATCCATTTTAGAACCTTTCATCACTGTAGCTGTTCCCCATTTCTATTCAGTCTCATTTCCCCTGACCCTGCTGCAGCCCTCAGGCAACCACTAACCTCTGTTCTGCCTCTTTAGGTTTGCCTCTTACGGAATTTCTTATAAATGGAATCATATAATCTGCAGTCTTTTGTATGACTAGCTTCTTTCATTTAACATGGTGTTTTCAAGGTTCTTCCATGTAGTATTTATGATTAGCACTTCATTCCTTTTTTTTTAATTTTTAAAAATTATTAAAAAAAAAAAAATTTACCTGGCTATACTGGGTCTTAGTTGCAGCGTTCGAGATCTTTAGTTGTGCCATGTGGGATCTGGTTCTCCAACCAGGGATGGAACTGGAGCTCCCTGCATTGGGAGCGCAGAGTCTTAATTGGGAGTCCAGTCTTCTCTAGACCACGAGGGAAGTCCCTCTTCATTTCTTCTTATTGCCAAGTTAAGATGCTGTTGTATGGATTTACCACATTTTGTTGTTCCATTCTTAAGTTGATGGACATTTGACTTGTTTTCTCTTCTTTGCTGTTATGAATAATGCTATACAAGCATTCATGTAGAGAGGAACTTTTGAGATCTTTCAATTTAACCCTCTTAATTCACAGACAAAAAAACAATGGTCTGGAGAGGTGGTACAAAGCCGTCTGAGAAACACAGCTAGGACTGGAACCTAGCTTACTGACCCCCATCTGCCTTCCACCATACAGTTTCAAGATCACATTGCGACAAAATGTTTGCCACCTGCATTTTTTCCTGCTTGGCTGTTTTAAGTATCTAGCAGCGTTGGCTGGTTTATAAGGATTCTGATGTGCAACTGGAAGACTGCAATTTGAGGACCAGTTAATTTGTAAATTTCCAGTTGCAAGCTTGCCAAATAATACAGTACTGTAGTTTATGTAATTACAGTATTTTAAATATTCAATCTAAAGAATCCTTAGAAATCACAAAGCCAAAACCACAGCAAAAGAAGCACAGCTGTTTCTAGAATTCAGAGATTTTGTGAAGAGTTTCGGCTCTGATACATCATCCTGATCCCCTCCCATTAAGCATCCTTCAAACTGTGGCTAGAGTGTGCCTTTGAGGTAGGGTGGGGGGTGGATAAGGAAAAGAGAAGCGACTTTTGCCTGAAGTCTAGTTTCTTTTAGGTAGATTTTCTTTCTGCCTTTCTGATACTTGTTAGGTTGTTATTGTTACTTTATTTTTGTCTGTTTATTGGCTGCGTTGAGTCCTCGTAGCTGCGCTTGGGCTTTCTCTAGTTGTGGCGAGCAGGGGCAACCTCGTGGTGGTGCGTGGACTTCTCATTGCGGTGGCTTCTTTTGTTGCAGACCACGGGCCTAGAGCATGTGGGCTCAGTAGTTGTGGCACAGGCTTAGTTGCCCCACGGCACGTGGGATCTTCCCAGACCAGGGATCTAACCAGTGTCCCCTGCGGTGGCAGGCAGATTCCTTACTGTTGGATCACAAGGGAAGCTCGAATTTATTCCCTGGTGACTCAGAGGTTAAAGCATCTGCCTGCAATGGAGGAGACCTGGGTTCGATCCCTGGGTGGGGAAGATCCCCTGGAGAAGGAAATGGCAATCCACTCCAGTATTCTTGCCTGGAGAATCCCATGGATAGAGGAGCCTGGTGGGCTATAGTCCACGGGTTCGCAAAGAGTCGGACCCGACTGAGCGACTTCACTTCACTTTCACTTAAAAAATTGTAGGTTTTAACGGCTGGTTTCCATTTATAGTTATTAGGAGATACTGGCTGCGTTTCGCATGTTGCACAGCACCCCCTCAAGCCTGTTTGACCCCTAGTAGTGTGTGCCTTCTGCCTCTCAGCTCCGTATTACCCCCCAAAACTAGTAACCACCAGCTTGTCCTCTGCCTCGGCGAGTCTGCTTCTCTTCTGTTATATTCACTAGTTTCTTGTATTTTTTTAGCTTGTTAGGATTATTTTTAAAAAGTGGGCTCTCTATCATGTCATTGTGATGGGGTGTGGAGGGGAGGGGAAGTGGCCGAGATAGAGAGACCCTCTGCTAGTCTGCCATCGGGAGGCGTGAGGACCGTTCTCAGAAAGGAAAGCGGGGCTGATGTCCATTTTTCAGCCCAGTAATAAGACAGAGCCTAGGACGTGGTGTAGTGGAAAGAACCCTTAACTAGTGGTTAGACTTCACTCTGCTTCTAAAAGCCAGGTGGCTTTGGTCAGGTAGCTATACTTCCTCGTCTGTAAAAAGGGGCTATAGGTCTTCTCCTCCCCCTCACTTGGGGGGGAGGAGGAAGAAGCACGGCTGCGGAAAGGTGTGGCTTTCCTCTGGTCTCCACTCCCCACCGTCACAGTCCTTGGCTAGAGTGTGCGCTCCTGGAAGATGGAGACTGAATCGTCTCAGTAAGCCCAGTGCCGGACCGAGAGGCAGCGTGTGTGTGTGTAGTAAGCACAGCCTTGTGGGGAGGAGTCACAACGGTAGGCAGTATAGACGTGATTCCTCCTGACGGAGCTTGCGGGCAAATGGGTGAAGAAGGGGTGAACCAGGCGATTACAAACGCGCCTCCATCTCGTGACGAGAGCTGAGAAGGAAAGTTCAGCAAGCAGGCCGTGCAGGTCTTCGCAGTAGCTGTGGCCTGACTGTCCTCCCTTTGGATCTCTCTGCTGCCAGTCAAGCAGAGCATGTAACCGACTGGAATTCAATCAAGAGGGCGCAGATTAGCCTTAATACCCGGCCGGTGACGTGACTTCAGGGCTTTACTGCAGACGTGGTTTTAGGTTGTAAAAAAATGTTCTTTTGCTTCCGAGGAGTGATTTAAAAATATTCTCATGTTTTTGCTTCCTCTGTAGTTTTTTTGAAGTATTTCTCAACATTGAAGTTTCTTTGTTCTGAAATTCCGAACCATGACATTTGACTTATTTTTGTTTCCAGGAGCTTTTGATGGGAGGCCGGCAGACTATTTATTCATGCTCCTCTTCAACTGGATTTGCATCGTGGTATCCTTTCATCTGTTATTTGGGGCCAGAAATAACCAGTTTTGTTTTCTTTTTTTTTCAGGTTTGGGGAAATAGGCAGTAATCTGTAGAACATTTCCAGTGGTAGACATTTGCATCTGTATTTACTGTGGTTAATAATTAAGAATCGTTAAAGTTCTTTCCAGTAGTGGTTGTAAGCCACGTAGCCCCGGAGCAGTGCCTTCTCTTGCTGTTGTCTTCGTGGGGTTTTTCCACATTTGGTTGACTTTTATCACCGTCCCCTCTTCTCGTCCCCAGTTCTCTGTGTTCTCGGGTGTGCCAGCTTGTTGACTGCAGCACAAAGAGATTCTGTGCCATGAGACAGCTTTTGAAAGCTGCGGTCCTTATCAGAAAACTAATTTACAGCCAGCATCCTTTCCTGACTTCAGTGCCGTCCAGTAATTCAGTCCCTCTGTGAGGGCCCGGCGGGCCTCTCTGCTCGCAGTGTGTCAGCCGCGGTTGTCAGCAGCCTTGTGGCTTGCGGACCTTCCCAGGTGGTGAGTGCGGCAGAAGGGGCTTGTCAGCTCCAGCCGGGTGCAGAGTTGGTGAGCTCAGAATGGCTCTGGGGCTCAGCGTCCACTGAAACCTGACCAAGAGCCTGAAAAGTGTGGCACTTTGCATGCCCTTTCCCCTCCTCTAAGGGAAGAGAAAAAGCTTGTTTTGGACTTCACCTGTGCTGGGGAGCACTGAATGAGAGTAGAAGCATTAGCTATTTCGGGGGCACGGGCCCCTCCATCTGCTAATTGCAGTGGCAAAGCACAGAGGACACAGGCGACCAAACTGAATCACGGGCCAAAGCAGTTAATTTCTAGTTTCTTCATCATTGGAAAGTCTAATAGCATGCTCACAGTGACGGTGATTAGATACCTTTGTGTTCTGGGGTGTTTTAAGCAACCTGAACTATAGAGAAGTGTTTTTCCTTTCGGAAACTGGAATAAAATGAACTTTTATTAGGTGTGGAATGATGTATTTGTGTCTGATCTTTAACTTGACGAACCAAGATTACTGGCTTAGCAATGGATATGCAGGTAAGTGTCCCTTGAAACTGTTTGCCCTTTCGTATGTTTCAGATTTACTGTTAATGACCTTCGACAGAAGTTTAAACTTCGAAAGAAGTTTCAGTTGCATTACATTGCATTAATTACATGGTATTTTGAAGATTCTAACCTGAGTTACTTAAATCATTACTTTCCTTGCTCATTTCTGGTTTCTTTCCAGAAATGTGCATATACATGGATGTATATTTTTTAAAAATTGAGAATATACCAAAAGTAAAGCTTTTTGCTTACTTTTTTCAAGTAACAGAACTTGACCCTGGTATTTCTGAATCTGTCCCAAATAATGTAATTGTATTTTATTAGAGGATTTTAAAGCATGCGTTGCATGTTTAAGTAAAAGGGCCAATTTATAATTGTGGTGAGTTGAATTTCTTTTCTGCATTTTGAATAGCCATGTGAGAATTTATTTGGAGGAGAGAGGTTAAAAACAAAAAAAAGATAGATTCACGCTAAGCCTCTGTTTTTAGCCTTATCTTTACATGTTCACTTCTTTTGTTGCAGTTGCTGATGATTCCTCTGATCATGTCAGTGCTTTATGTCTGGGCCCAGCTGAATCGAGACATGATTGTGTCATTTTGGTTTGGAACACGATTTAAGGTACTCTAACCTAGTTGGAAAAAAACCTTGCTGCTCCGCCCAGAGGTGTACTTTCTGACATGTCCGGCAGAGGTCGCTGCAGAGCAGTAAACCATCGGCAGGCCCCTTCTCCCCTCCTCAGCTCCCCTGGGTTTCCTTAGTCAATCCCGCCTCCTTTGCTGACCTCACTCCCTCTGGACCTCAGGCCCCTCAGGCCTGTGTCCTGAGTGATCTCATGGATGTGAGTGTGGTAGAGGGAGGGAAGGAAGGATACTCAGATGGAGCCCTCCCTTTAAAAATCTCTTCTTATCATTCCCCTGTTAGGTATTTTACACTTAAGCGGAAACAGATTGGTTTTTTGCCCCCCACCCCTCAACACTTCCCCTTGTGCCTCCTCTCACAATTTTCCACCTGTAACATCGTTTTGATTTTCTTCCTTGTGTAAATCCTGCCCATTCTTAATCTGAGTTGGGACTGAACTTATTTCTTCCTTTCCTGCCTGGAATTGGTCTTGCCTTTGGGCTTCTGAAATATTTTGTGTTCTTCTTACAGTCCTTACCACATTCTGCCTTTAAGTTATTGATATGTAACCCTTTCTTTCCCAGTTTGTGATATTTTTGTAACTCCTTTAGCTCTTAATGGCACCCCCACTCCAGTACTCTTGCCTGGAAAATCCCATGGACAGAGGAGCCTGGTAGGCTGCAGTCCATGGGGTCGCTAAGAGTCGGACACGACTGAGCTACTTCACTTTCACTTTTCACTTTCATGCATTGGAGAAGGAAATGGCAACCCACTCCAGTATTCTTGCCTGGAGAATCCCAGGGATGGCGGAGCCTGGTGGGCCCACTGTTTATGGGGTCGCACAGAGTCAGACACGACTGAAGCGACTTAGCAGCAGCAGCAGGATAATGTCTTGACTCTGTTAAGGGGTGTTAACCTCAAGTAAATAGGCCGCCAGATATATCTCCAGCCAAGACGAGTTTACTGGGGACCGGTAGAGAGCTTCTATAGCCATGGCAAGCCACATCCTGGTCCCTGCACCGGGTGGTAGGAGAGTGCTTTTATAGAGAGAGGAAAAGGAAGTCAGGAGGCCTGTGATAAACAAAGCTTTTCATTGGCTGAATCCTTATATGGAAAGAAGTCTGTTTTCTTCCTGTTGGGCTCAGCTGATGAAACAGGACGTGAGAGCTCCCCCTTCTGGTCTCCCAACCCTACTAAATTGAGGTTTCTGTTTATAAAATTTTCAGTTCAGTTCAGTCGCTCAGTCGTGTCCGACTCTTTGCGACCCCATGAATCGCAGCACGCCAGGCCTCCCTGTTCATTACCATCTCTCGTAGTTCACCCAGACTCAACGTCCATCTAGTCCGTGATGCCATCCAGCCATCTCATCCTCTGTCATCCCCTTCTCCTCCTGCCCCCAATCCCTCCCAGCATCAGAGTCTTATTGAATGCATCTGGAGAGCTGTCTTATTTGGGAGAGTATTAGTTCAAGATACTGATGTATAATTTGATAAGATTTCAAAGTAACCATGAAATATGTAAAAGGAGAACCCAAAACAATGAGCTGTTTTATAGTTGATTGGTAACAATTTGCTGGCTGGAGCCTTCCTGTGAATCTTATTATGGACCATTTTTTTATTAGCATCCACAGGCCATTCATCTGCTTTCTAAAGCTGTTTGTTATAATTCAGCAGGTCCTGTATTACATCTGAAAACTGTGAGCAAAGTACTGTCTCTCCAGTTGCTAACATATGAATAACTATAATTTTAGATGAAAAGTTTCAAGTATACTAGGAGTGATGCTAGATTGAGCTAAGGAATTTTTGCAGTGACTTTCCAAAGGATGTATAAAAACCCTTGTCAGGACAACCTTACCCAGTTCAGCCCCCTGGCAACTGTATCCTCTGCAGGTGTAGTTATTCATGTTTCTGTATATTCTCTCCTAGGCTTGTTATTTACCTTGGGTTATCCTTGGATTCAACTATATCATTGGAGGCTCGTAAGTGATAGTAGATTTATTTATTTCAAATTAACCCTTGGAAGACTTCCATTATTCTTTATGTTCCTTCCCTAACCTTTAAAACATTTTGAAGATTCTCAGCATTGATGATGCTTTTGAAATTATTTCATTTGGTTGTAATTGATTAAAATTGCAGGGCGTTAAGCACATTTAACACTGAATGGTTTTCTGTTGCTGTTAGTTTGTTGTCATAGAATAGCTTCCATATATGTGTTTTTGAATAAATATTTATTTCTGGATTCACTGTCCGGATTGAGCAAGTATAGACCTAATTTTATCTGAGCTGTCTCCTCTGTCCATAAAATTCATGTTTTTATTTTTAAGGCATTTCCAAAACGGCTTGGAAACTGTTCACCAGTCATAAGAATGCACAGATTCTCAGATGGGAAGTTTTGTCAGTGGTTTGATAGTACAAAAGTTTGGGCCAAACGGGGTCAAATTTCTAGTCTGGAATTAGACCCGAGGCTTAGGAAAACCTTGAAAGGATCCATTCAGAATTTCGGAAGGAGGATTTCAAGATGCAGGTCTTCTAAGAACTCCCGTTTCTTACACTTCAAAATATTTTTAATGTTTTAAAACAGATTTTGATAGTACTAGTTCTTAACCTGATGATGTCTTTGCTCTATTGGGTTCTAACTTCTGCTGTGTAGCCCTAGGCAGAAGGGAATGAACTGGGTAAACAGACTCTGTTTAGAGCAAAGCAAGTCCTGGGCTGTGGTCTGGGAGCAGCTGTAGACATGATCGGTCCCTAACAGGAATGATGGTGCAGGCGGAGACAGAGAAGGATATGTAACAGTAGGAGTGGATCTGTAAAACCTTGAAGTGGCCTGTATGTCAGCCATGGGAAAACTGAAGAAGGGCCATGTTTATTTTCAGTTTACAAGGTGAAGGTCAGCTTTCCAGAGTGATCTCTGTGATGTCCTGCAGTCAAGGACACACGAGGCCAGGGAGACGTGATCCGTGGCTCCAGGAACAGGAGGAGCGGACGTTTTTCATCCTTCCTTGCTCCTGTGACTCTCTCTGCCAGCCTTCAAATATACCCCTGTTTTGCAAATACGGTGTTTGTGACTGAAAGCGTTCAGAAGCTTACAACTTCCCCCTAGCCCCCACCCCTTCCTGACGCAGGAAAGTGGCAAAAACAATGTTTCAAGAATGGGCTGGGGCTTGAAAGAGATGTCAGAGAGGCAGCTGGCCTTGAAGAGCCCAGACTTCGTTGGTTCAAAAGGACCAATTTTGCTTCTCATTCAGAATGTGCATGCCCCTCAGACTGCACAAGGGCTCACTGTTGAGCCCAGAAATGAGCTGCCACGAGGGATCTCTTCCCTCTGCTATTAGTTAAAACTTGCTGCGGCTCACTTTACTGCTTGAATGTCTTAAAACTCACCTGGCTCTCTGTTTGCAGGGTCATCAACGAGCTAATTGGAAATCTTGTCGGACATCTTTATTTCTTCCTCATGTTCAGATACCCCATGGACTTGGGAGGGAGGAATTTTCTATCCACGCCTCAGTTTTTGTAAGTGCTTCTGCCCCCTCTCGTTTGACAGTCCCTATGGTTGTCTGCCTCCCAATAAGGACTCCATGAGGGGCAGGAGTTCCCTCTCTGTCTGATGGAGAAAGGGTGAGCCAGCCAGGGACTCGCCTTGGTCACTCCAAGCTGAGGTCCGCTCCTCTCCTGGAGCCTTCTATCTATAAAACCCCGAAATGGCCTGTATGTCAGCCATGGGAAAACTCAAGAAGGGCTGTGTTTATTTTAGGATTGCAAGGTGAAGGTCAGCTTTCCAGAGTAACCTCTGTGGTGTCTTACAGTCAAGGACACAAGAGCCTGAATCCAGGCTCCAGGAGAAGAACAGGGAGCTGTGGGCTCTGTCGAGCGGGTGGGGCGCTCATGTGTGGCTCCAGTGTGAGCACCAGGCGGCCAGGGGGGCAGAGGTGCCAGTTTTACCCAAGATTTCAGCTGAGGAAGGCATCAGAGGGTAAGTAGGTTCATCGGTTAGCAGTTGAAAACATTTTTATATTTAGTATCATAGACTCGAACGTTTAAAGGACTTTGCAGCGTTAAAATGAGAGACTGGAGGGTTGTGTCCTGCTTCCTGTTGGGTTTGCAGGGTGTGCTTAGGGAAGAGGCTGAGGGCCCAGCTTTCGTTTGGAGGCAGACTTGGGTCGGAGTCCCGTTCCCCTCATCGACCAGTTTGGATATTGGGAAAGTGACTGAGTAAATTCCCCCCAGCTTTCTTTCGAGTCTGAGTTGAGGGGTGGCCCCATCTCACAGGATGGCCGGAAGTGGGGTTCCCCCTCGCCAGCACAGTAGTGGGTACTCAGTTAATATAAGCTGTCTCAGCATGGCTCCTGAAGTTGGGGCGGGGAGGTGGGTGCGGGATTCTGATGCACACTCCTACCCACTCAGAGATGCTGACACACTTAAGTGTGTAAGCAGTGTGACCGTCTTGTCAGGGAAGCAAATGGCTGTTGGAGAAGGGACCAGTAAAATCACCATCTGGTGTCGCAGCCGGCCTGACAGCCACTCCTGATCTCTGGTTGAGCATATGCGGTGATAGCTTGCACTTAGAAGCTTAAAAAAAAAAGCAAAAAACCCCTTTTCACATCTTGCTCATTTTAATGTTCTGCAGTTTGCCATTCTTCCAAGGGGCCAATGAGGCCAGTAAAACTTGAGTGCCTCCCGCTGCCCTCACTTTCATAGGCTAGAGGAAGGTATTTGAGAGTCCTTCATTGTGAAATATACAGAGAAGTACACTATTGTTGTGTATGT
>SJYT01027922.1:262428-467097 GCA_006410635.1 Cephalophus harveyi | reverse complement strand
TTCCCCCCCCCCCCCCCCCGCCCCCGCTTCATTAAGAGCATGAAAAGAAAGTTGTTTCCCATCTGAGTCTTGAGTTGCCTTCAGGCTAAAAAAAAAAAACTGATGACCAATCTGCTTTCTAATTATCAAAGGACACAATAACAGCAGGCTTTGATTTTTAATCTAGGTTTATCGAGTCTGATGGCAGATTCATCATTTAAAAAAAAAAACAAAAACTTGTTGCTTTAGAGGGCAGCCAAGAGTTATTTTACTTTAAATGGTCATATTCTGATTTAATGGCTTGGAGACATTTCTCAGTTGTGGGCAACAACGTGTATGAGATTCTAGTGGCAAAACCAACAGCCCACTAGAGCCTGCCTTCCTCATGAGCTTTCCCTGTTGGTGGAAGCCCTTCTGTGAAATTTTGCATAAAGATCAGATGACAAAATGTAGCTCCTTACAGAAGCAGTAACTGCTTTGAAATTATCATAAATCTTTGTTGATTATGTATAATTGGGTATCTTTTTATACTAATTACTTGCATTTAATTTCACTATCTGTTTAAGCAGTGGCGATGGCTTCCATATTGTCACAGAGTCAGAAGCAAAGCAAGACAGCCCTGGTGTTGCCTTTTTTAAGTCTTCCAATTTATTATATACTTTGGAGGAATGTTATTTGTGCCAGAACATTATGAATGTTGGGAAACCAGTGCTTGGAAATACATGTTGATGTAATGATCAAGCTGAATTTGCTGAAAAGGAAAGATGTGAATTATGGAATTCTAAGGCAGTCCATGANTGCCTTTTTTAAGTCTTCCAATTTATTATATACTTTGGAGGAATGTTATTTGTGCCAGAACATTATGAATGTTGGGAAACCAGTGCTTGGAAATACATGTTGATGTAATGATCAAGCTGAATTTGCTGAAAAGGAAAGATGTGAATTATGGATCTCTAAGGCAGTCCATGAGGTCGCTGAGAGTTGGACACGACTCAGTGACTTCACTTTCACTTTTCACTTTCATGCATTGGCGAAGGAAATGGCAACCCACTCCAGTGTTCTTGCCTGGAGAATCCCAGGGATGACGGAGCCTGGTGGGCTGCCATCTATGGGGTCGCACAGAGTCGAACACGACTGAAGCGACTTAGCGGCAGCAGCAGCAGCAAGATGTGTCACTCTTTTGCCTTCTGCTTAGAAAAGTAGACAGGGGCTTCCCTAGCAGCCCATTGGTTAAGAAAACGCACTGGCGCTGCAGGCGGTAGAGCTTCGGTCCCTGGTTGGAGAACTAAGATCCCACATGCTGAGAGGTGTGGCCAAAAACAAAGGTAGAGCCTCTTCTGTTATTTTTGTTTTTACAAGGGGTTTAATTGTCTTTCTGGAGAGGGAGCATGCAGCTAACAGGGTTGATGTGTAAAGACAGGAGAACTTCGGTCACTAACTGCTGTCATCTGAATCAAGCACTGTATGCTGTGGGGTGGGGTGTGAGCTCCAGAGTCAGGCTGCCTGGGTTTGAATCCTGCCTGTCACTTCAGAAGAGCTCGACTCAATTCTGCCTCAGTTTTCCCATCTGTAAAATGGGGTAATAATAGTACCTGTTGCAGGGCAGTTGTGAAGATGAGATGCATTTTTAAACAAGCAGTACCAGTGTGAGGGAAATGCCTTATGATAAGTCAAGCTCCTTAGGCTTCCTGCTGTGGGCAAGTCACCCCTCATGGTTTGTTTTTGGTGCCAAGTGAAAGTGAAGTCGCTCAGTCATGTCCAACTCTTTGTGACCCCGTGGACTGTAGCCTACCAGTCTCGTCAATCCATGGAATTTTCCAGGCAAGAGTACTGGAGTGGGTTGCCATTTCCTTCTCCAGGGGATCTTCCCGACCCAGGGATTAAACCTGGGTCTCCTCCATTGCAGGCAGATACTTTACCATCTGAGCCCCCAGGGAAGCCCCTGGTGCCGTGAGAGGTTTAAAACGGGATATCAGATCACAGTCTCTGTGTTTCAAGCCAGAAATCAAACCATCAGGATCTGATAAGTGGAACAGGTGAAAATAGATGCTCAGTTGACTAATAATCAAGGAAAGGAAATAGTTGGAAAAACTACTGAGAACATAGAGTCCTGGGTTTACATTTTCTTAGCTGATCTGTGACTCTGAATTTATTAATTTGTAAGTTGGGAAATCAGCTAATCTTTTTGGGCCTCAGCTTTCCCACCATCAATGAGATGGAAAGAATGCAGTTGGAGGACATACACTGAATGAACTTGAAAACATGCCCAAACTCCAAGACAGAAAGCCGCCTTCTCCACTGTCCCTCGATGGATGCGAAGAACCCAGTTACATCATGGAGATGCCATGAGGCGCTCAGACATGCTGGTTGCGAATTTGTCCTTGGAACTGAATTTACTTAGGGTCCTTTGAGCAAGCTAGCTACATGTTTATATAAACCAAAATGCTATATAGATGGTTCTTTCTGGTTGCTGGGCTTGTGGGTGTTAACATTTTTGTTTCCATACTTACTGTTCCCACATAAATTGCTTTTGTAATCAGAAAAAAAAAAATTTAAGAGTGTGACGTTAGTGTGAAACCTTAGTTAAAAAAAAATCATAAATAGTGAGTGCCTTCTGTGGTCAGGGCATGGAGTCCACCAGGACTTTGGACTGTAGCCCACCAGGCTCCTCTGTCCACGGGGTTTTCCAGGCAAGAATACTGGAGGGGGTTGCCATTTCCTCCTCCAGGGGATCTTCCCAACCCAGGGATTGAATCTATGGCTCCTGCGTTGCAGGTGAATTCTTTACCCACTGAGCCATCAGACAGAGTTAAATAAGACATTGTCCTCAGCCTCTCCATGGCCACGTATGAACGTAATTCGATGAGACAGATGCCATGGGAACCCCGGGAAGGGAGATAAGGATGGACAACTACGTGGAAATGACTTTGTGGTTTTCTCTGACTTTGTGTCTCGTCCACTCTTCTCCAGGTACCGTTGGCTACCCAGCAGAAGAGGAGGGGTGTCGGGGTTTGGTGTGCCCCCAGCTAGCATGAGGCGAGCAGCCGATCAGAACGGCGGAGGCGGTCGGCACAACTGGGGCCAGGGCTTTCGGCTCGGGGATCAGTGAAGGAGCAGCCTCCGGCCTGCCCACCAGCCTCTCCACTCAGATGACGTTTCCTCCCAGCTTGCGGTGACCTTCACCACTGAGTTCTAGCTGATGCTGTTGGATCTGACCCACACTGAATGTAGTCTTCAGAACAAGACAACAGTTTTTTAAATCCTGGGGGGAAAAAAAAAGTTCCTCGAGTTTCGTGATTCTCATTCAAGTCCTTACTGCTAAGAAGAACAAATTATCAACTGTGCAAATTTCAGAACTGGCCGTATTACCATTATTACTAGTATTATTTTTTGATGTCTTTTTTTCCTTTTCCATCTGAGTGATGGTTTTGGCAGGTCTGGCTCTGCCGGCAGCAAGCTGGGTGTCTGGCATTGGGTCACCAGACCCCTGTCCACGGGGCTCTTACCTCTTCCTCTCACACAGGTCTCCTTCCTCCCCCCCCACCACCACCATTTCCAGCTAGAGGAGTCTGCCTGGAAAATGGTTCTGCCTCTGACCAGCTCTTTATTTATTGACCTTTGCCACGGCTTGGCCACAGAGACCTGTTCACAACATTTCCCAGTGGCAAAACCATAACCCTAGGGCAGAAGCCAGAGCAGTGGACGAAGAGCTTCCTTGGCCTTTGGAATTGCCGTGACCTGCTGTCCATTGTCACCGTTTGCCACCTCACCAGCTATTTTGATTAAAAAAAAAGCACCGCTGAGTCAGTGAGGCCTCCAGATCGGTATTAATGAGGCATGAGAGTCATTGCTAGGCATTTTTTATCCTAAGTTAAGTGATCAAAACTCTAGTGGAGTTGCACCTTTCATAGGGTCTGGGTTTAACCCAGGGCAGGCATCTTGTGTAGGGCGCTGTGTGTACCCAGAGTAGTGGATTTGCGTTGTGCTAAAAAATTCCAGCTCACATTGGCCACAGGGAGATGCTCTCGTGGAAAGGCACCTGGTCATTGATCTTATTTTGTTCTCATTCTGGATATATGTTAATTGAGTAGAGTGGCGGGGAGAACTTTAAACCCTATTTAAGTTGTCTTTTTTTTGGGGGGTGGTAAACCAGCCCCCCATGTACACCCCCATGGCCATATGCTTCAGTTAGTTGTGAGGAGGGTGCAGCTCCTTGTATGTAGATCTTATTTCAGGAGGTGTTATAAGCACATCTAAGTGAATCCCATAATTCTGGGTTGTAATGGCTTTAGACTCATCTGTGTTTGGAGGGCTTTTTTATTTCGAGTCGTGAAGGTACATCAGACCAACTTCAATACCCACAAGTCTTCCCCCCTCCCCCCGCACCAAGGTGGGCTTTTTCCATCAGAGCTAGGCTTGTCACCAAATAGTTTTTATTTTGAAGGCTATGATGTTTCCCACAGTTTTCTTGTTTTATATTTTTATTCTGAAAGTGAACTGCTAGGAGCAGTGCTGAGTGGCTGCCGTACTCTCAGCAAACTGAAGATGCTCTGCGCGTTGGCCCCGTGGTTCTGTGCAGGAAGCACTGTGCACTAGTAGGCTGGCTTTTTGCCCCACTCTGAAGCAGTGATGTGTGTGATTCTAGGAAACGGCGATTTGAAAACAGCTCCTCGGTTTTCATGAGGCTCGTTTGCGTGTACCTCTCCATATTTAATTTATATGATATCACAGGAGACGGGGAGAATATGAACCCCAGCTGTCACGTGTTCTGCTGTTGACCTGTGGCCACAATAAAATTTACTTGTGAAATTTTAAAAGCCCTTCTTCCTATTATGTCGCCCTAGCACCCACCAAGCAGGATGGAGACTGTGTGTGTGTGTGTGTGTGTGTGTAAGAAGAATCTCATGGTAAGTGAGCTAGTTCCCTGCACGCCCTCTCAGCAGCTCAAATGCCCAAGAGCAAGAGTATTTCTGAAGGTTCCAAGTATTGTTTAAAATTCTTCAAGGCCAAATGTTCACTACATTCTTCCTTTCAAGCAAATTTAAGAAGCTGATAATTGTATTAATTTTTGTCTGGATTACCTCGGAATAACTTTTGCTATGCAAGCTATTTGAGATTTGCTTTGGCAAGGCAAGACATGATAGTGGATTCTCTTTGTAAAAGGGAAAAGAAATCCTGATTTTGTATAGAGATTCTTTTTTTGTAACTAATCTTTTTATTGGTAAAAACTATAAATTAAAACATACAACTTGACGGTCGTCTGTCTTCAGTTTCCATATCGCTGCTCTGCTGCCGCTTCTAGATGGGATGTGGTTTCTGTAGCCAGTCATCTCTCGGTGTCCAGTGTGTGTGACTGTGATAGCGACACAGCAAACATTTTTGTAGCTACTTTCGTTCACGTGCTGGAAAATACCTGTAGGATTCATTCTTGGAAGCAGGGTTTATAGGTTTTCATTATAGTGAAGCAGGACGGGGCTTCCCTGGTGGCTCATGGTAGAGAGTCTGCCTGCTAGTGTAGAAGACACGGGTTCAATCCCTGATCAGGGAAGATCCCACATGCCGCAGAGCAGCTAAACCCACCCACCACAATCACGGAGCCTGTGCTCTATAGTGCTGTACAGAGCCCAGGAACCACAACTATTGAACCTACGTGCTGCAACTGCTGAAAGCTGCGTGTTCTGGAGCCTGTACTCCACAATAAGCAGCCACCGTGATGAGGTGCCATGTACTGCAACAAAGTCCCTGCTTGCCGCAACTAGCGAAAAGCCTGCACAGCAACCAAGACCTAGCAGAGCCATAAATAAAACTTTATATAAAAAACGCAGCAGCATGCTTCAGAACGTCGGATCAGGGTTTATATCTGATTGTAGTATGCTTTATGGCATTTCTGTCACCTCAACCCATGTGTCTGGGTCTTGGAACTAGACAGAATTCACTTAATTCTCTTAATGTGAAACAACCCATGGGCTGTTCTGGAACCATCCAAGTCTAGCCCAGGTCTTATGCGGGCCCTCTTCCTGCGTCACAAATTGGGTGATGGGAAGGAGCAGGGCTGTGCATCCCCATCTTCTGGTACTGGAGAAAGGCCGAAAAAATAGGAACTGCTTTGCTTGTCTTGGAGGACAGCACGTTGCCAGTATCACCATGTGCTAAGCTAGTTAGTCCCTCAGTCAAGTCCCAACTTTCTGCTTCCCCATGGACTGTAGCCCACCAGGCTACAGCCAGTCCTTGGAATTCTCCAGGCTTGAGTGGGTTGCCATTTCCTTCTCCAGGGGATCTTCCTGACCCAGGGATCAAACCTGGATCTGCATTGCATGCAGATTCTTCACCGTCTGAGCCAGCAGGGAAGCCTGATGTGCTGGGCTACCTTTGGAGTAACACTAATGTAATAGGTGAGGCTGTAGCTGCTAACAGTGGGATCTGCAGTCTGCTGTTTCTGAGATCCTGGCCCTTTTGAAATTTTCAACATTAACTTCACAACAAAGCCTCAGTTCAGTTCAGTCGCTCAGTCGTGTCCGACTCTTTGCGACCCCATGAATCGCAGCACACCAGGCCTCCCTGTTCATTACCATCTCTCGGAGTTCACTCAGACTCACATCCATCGAGTCCGTGATGCCATCCAGCCATCTCATCCTCGGTCATCCCCTTCTCCTCCTGCCCCCAATCCCTCCCAGCATCAGAGTCTTTTCCAATGAGTCAACTCTTCGCATGAGGTGGCCAAAGTACTGGAGTTTCAGCTTTAGCATCATTCCTTCCAAAGAAATCCCAGGGCTGATCTCCTTCAGAATGGACTGGTTGGATCTCCTTGCAGTCCAAGGGACTCTTAAGAGTCTTCAATACCACAGTTCAAAAGCATCAATTCTTCGGCGCTCAGTCTTCTTCACAGTCCAACTCTCACATCCATACATGACCACAGGAAAAACCATCACCTTGACTAGACGGACTTTAGTCAGCAAAGTAATGTCTCTGCTTTTGAAAATGCTATCTAGGTTGGACATAACTTTTCTTCCAAGGAGTAAGCGTCTTGCCTAACCTTTGGAAAAATTTACTCCTCTCTGTACTGTTAGTATGTTGAAAGTCTGGGCTGAGAGCATAGTCTTTCTGGCAGTTTGTCTGCTTTCCATAATGGCTCTGGTGATTCTGGTTGGAACTGGAGGGACTGTCACATCATATAATTCCTTCTATGTATAGTTTACACTCAGAATACTTTCACACATTCCTCTTATTTTCCCACCTCTGTTCCTTAGGGTTGGAGAAGGCAATGGCACCCCACTCCAGTACTCTTGCCTGGAAAAATCCCATGGACAGAGGAGCCTGGTAGGCTGCAGTCCATGGGTCGCAAAGAGTTGGACACAACTGAGCGACTTCACTTTCAGTCTTCACTTTCATGCATTGGAGAAGGAAATGGCAACCCACTCCAGAGTTCTTGCCTGGAGAATCCCAGGGATGAGGGGGCCTGGTGGGCTGCCATCTATGGGGTCGCACAGAGTCAGACACGACTGAAGCAACTTAGCAGCAGCAGCAGTTCCTTAGGGTAGAATCCCATTTTCTGCAGCACACCTGGGGATTGACCATTCATGTGACAGGTACTTCACAAATGATTTCATCCTCCAGTCTTTGTTTTCCAATCCGGCTATATGTGAAAATCACCTGGGGCTTTTGAAAAAGCCAGACTTCTTGCTTCATTCTCATTCTGCATCTTTTTTCAGTTTCCTAATGGGGCTCCCTGGTGTCTCAGTGGTAAAGAATTGCCTGCTAATGCAGGAGACGTGGGTTTGATCCCTGGTCCTGGAAGATCCCACATGCCATGGAACAACTAAGCCCGTGTGCCACAGCTGTTCAGCCCGTGCTCCAGAGCCCAAGAGCGACAACTACTGCGTCCACATGCTGCAGCTACTGAAGCCCGTTGCTCCTCGAAGCCTGTGCTCTGCAACAAGAGAAGCCGTTGCAATGAGAAGCCCACACACCGCAATGGAGAACCTGCATAGCCAAAAATAAAATTATACATACATAAATTTCCCAGTGATTCTGATATTCAGCTGGGTTTGGAATCAATGTTTAAACCCACTTGTGAAGTAGGTAGTATTATCCCCATTTCCCAAGTAAGGAAACTTGAGAGAGATTAAGTCATTTAACAGCAAGCAGCTAGAAGGTATCAAAGATTAGATATGAACTCAACTCTGAGTTAAGACCTCAGAGGCTGCTTTGCAGTTGAGGAAGCCAAAGTCTAGAATCTGGTATTAAGTGGCAAAAAAGATTCTTTTCTTGCCAAGGTGGAAGGCAGGCCAGCACAGTAGGAAATAGTAATTGAAGGTATGAATTCTTATCATCCTTGGGGCAAATTGCCTTGTAGCCTGGAAAGAAAAAATTATATTAAAAAATTAATATAGTGTAATAAATATACCAATAAATCCTAAAGGAAATCAACCCTGAATATTCATTGGAAGGATTGATGCTGAAGCTGAAGTTCCAATATTTTATCTACCTGATGCGAAGAATTGACTCATTGGAGAAGACCCTGATGCTGGGAAAGATTGAAGGCAGGAGGAGAAGGGACGTCAGAGGATGAGAGATGGTTGGATGGCATCACCAACTCAGTAGACATGAGTTTGAGCAAACTTGGGGAGATGGTGAAGAACAGGGAAGCTGGGAGTGCTACAGTCCATGGGGTCGCAGGGCGTTGTATACAACTGAGCGACTGAAGAACAAAAACAGTGTCTGTTGAGTAGTGACTGGGCAGATGCCAACAGGAACTTGTCTCTCTTCACGTCATTTTCTTTGCCCTGAGGCAGACAGCCTGGTCTGTTGTACATACTTATCTATTTGTTGAATAGGTGAATACAAATTATAATACAACTTGACAAGATGCTAGAATAGAAATAAGTAAAAGAAATTGTATTGGAGGGGTTAGTTCTTGAAAAATGGATGGAAAATTCCAGGCTGAGAAAAACAAATGGGCGGTGAGAACCACTGAAAGATTTTCACATTTGTTCTTTAAAATAACTGTCTGAAGCACCAGGAATGGGAGAAAGGGCTGGTGAGAGGAGCAACTGAAGGTCAGATGACTGAGTTTTGACTTGGTTGCTTTGGTGCAGATCCAAGGTCATGGGTATGTATGAGGTTGGCCTGAACCAAAGACGTGGGATTAGGGGCTGGGCTGGGGAGACTTCCTTGAGGGAACTGCTGGGATTCAGCGAGGAAGAGGAGGCCTTGTGAGCACCGTTTCCATTGGGACTCAACGTAAGTTTTCCATAGAAACAGGTTGCCTGGTTAAAATGCTATATATGGTGCAGCACATTGCAGATAATTGGGTGATAGTGGACCAGCTTGGAAGCCTAGCCACTATTTGTGAGTGTATTTCTGCAGAAAAAGAAATGAGCTCTAAACCCATGAACATGAAAACAAACTTTTAGAACACTTTCTGAACAGGGGCCGGCTTTCCAGAAAGTCCCAGTGAAAGAGAAGCAATTCTCTTGACTCCTGCTGCCCAGCCCGGCACCATCCTCAGGTCCCCTCGCTTCCACATTATTTCATCAAGGAGAGGCCTGTCTAGACTTGTAGGTCAGGCAGAATGTTTCCCCTTGTGGCCACTGGTACCCTGATCTCTAATCAGACCCGTCTTATAATCACTTGCTTACTGTCTCGCTCCTGTGGTCTTTTAGCATCATGGGGCTGGTGACTGCACCTCGTTCAAGGCTGTGTTCCCAGTCCATAGTAGAGTGGCTTCTGTGTCTGGTGCACCCGAACTGAAATTTGAACCAGGTAAGAGGTTGGGCAGGAATTTGGCCTACTTAGTGAGAAAACAAATGGCCTGATCTCCTAGAGCCTTAATGAATTTTTTTGAGGAGGGGCGATTGTCTCAAAGGGGATGTTAGAAGAGGTTGGAGATACTGGGAAGAATGGATTCAAAACTGAGATACTTTTTTAAAGAGGCAGCTAGCTAATAGCTTCAGCTTGCAGTCATGTAATTGTCTGTTATGTTAATGAGTGTGCATACTTGGGCTGATTTGGGCAAAAGGAGACTCAGTATAGACTGACAGCAGGCAAGAACATTTGGGAAGATTAATGGAAGGTGTAAATTTCATTTTCTCTCCCATGAGGGCTTCCCCTGTGGCCTGTGCGTATGCATTTAACAGGAAGGAGAAACCCCTGCTCTGGCCTCTGGGCCAGAGGGACCCCCCCACCTCTAAGGAGGGCAGAGTTGAATTGTGGTGGAAGGTTTCAGGAACACTCAGGAAATGTTTACTCAGTGCCATGTGTCATTTGAAGCCTCAACCTGACCCAGAAGAACTTGATCCCTCTCTCTCCTCTGTCAGTATGTTGGCCTCTTCCTGAGGGCTGGCAATGATACGGTGAGTGACCTTGTCAATGAAGGGCAGTCACTGTTAGCTTAAGAGAGACTTTGGATTTTGATCGAAACTGTCCTGATATAGAAGTCGTAAACCTGGTGTTCAGGATGGAAGATGCATCTGTCCCCGTAGCCGGGCCCTCATTCCCTGCGGGTACCCTCTTTCTGGAGAGGAAGGATGGGGGCTTCTCATGATTCTTCTCATCAGAATCCTTTGATTTCAGGTACCCCAAAAGGATTGGTTAATTTATTTTATTTTAAAAATTATTTGACTGTGCTTGGTCTTCATTGCTGTGTGAGGGCCTTCTCCAGTTGCAGTGAGCAGGGTCTATCTCTATTTGCAGTGCTCGGACTTCCCATTTAGTGGAGCATGGGCTCTAGGGCCCACAGGCTCAGTAGTTGTGGCTCACGGGCTTAGTTGCTATGCAGCATGTGGAATCTTCCTGGACTAGGGATCAAACCCTTGTCTCCTGCACTAGCAGGCAGATTCTTAACCACTGGATCACCAGGGAAGTCCAAGGACTGGTTAATTTAAGCCAAAGGGGATTTACTGGAAGGGTATAGATTATTTCAGAGATCCTAAGGGTCTGCTGAGAAACATGATATGGAGAGGGTGTCGGGGTCCAAGGAACAGGAACAGATCTTGGTACCTCTGTTGAGCAAAATCAATTCCACCTTTTATTCTGTACATGCGTCTCTCCCTTTATGATTGAATTCCTGGGTCTTATTGATCTTGCTTGGACCTTGCGCCTCTCCCGTTGCTAGGAAATTAGGGAAAGACATTTGATCGACAAACCAATTAAGACACGCTCTTAGGGCCTTCCCTGGCAGTCCAGTGGTTAAGACTCTGCCCTTCCACTGCAGGGGGCATGGGTTCGATACCTAGTCAGGGAACTAAGATCCCACATGCCTTGGAGGCATGGCAAAAACAAAAACGAAAACATTCCCTGTTAACAGGGGAGAGGTAATTTTCCAAAAGTGAATCAAAGCTCTCTTGCTTCCTGAGAAGGGGGGCATGGATGCCTGAAAAGCCCTGGCTGGCCCACTGATGCACGTAAGTCACATGACCTCCTGGAGGAGCCTCTGGGTTTGCCTCATTCCAACCAGGAACAAGACAATACCCCCTCCCATCTTTTCCCTCCGCCTACAGATCGTAAGCAGTGTAGATTCTGCAGAAGATTTTGGGGGAGAGGGGCTTCCCTGATAGCTTATTTGGTAAAGACTCCATCTGCAATGCAGAAGACCCCCATTCGATTCGTGGGTTGGCAAGATCCGCTGGAGAAGGGATAGGCTACCCACTCCAATATTCTTGGGCTTCCCTTATGGCTCAGCTGGTAAAGAATCCACCTGCATTGTGGGAGATATGGGTTCAATCCCTGGCTTGGGAAGATCCCCTGGAGAAGGGAAAGGCTACCCACTCTAGTATTCTGGCCTGGAGAATTCCATGGACTATATAGTCAATGGGGTCACAAAGAGTCGGACACGACTGAGAGGGTTTCACTTGGAGGAGAGTGGCATTGAACATCAAAGGAAAGTGAGTCCCCACATTCTGGAGAGCAGGGACTGTACTGTTCATCACCGCTTCCCCAGTACCTAGTACAAAGCTTGGCATGCGTAGACTTCTTGAGATAAATATTTGTTGAAGCAATGAATCCACTTGATAACCTAGATTGTCTTTAGCTATCAACTGGCTTCCTGCCTTTCTCTTCATCCTTTTCTCATGTGGCTTTTCCAGTCCCATCTAATGTCCTGGTCAATTTAGCCCCAGCTCCAGAACTCTTGACTCAGCAAAATAAAAGCCACACAGTTAATCAGACCTACTCACCTCAGAAAGGTTTATCAAAGTTATTCAACAGACACAAAGTGTGACTCTTGGTCAGTGAAGCAGAGGAATTCTGCTGCTAAAAATTTTACATCATTTCATTATGTACAAGCTCCTCAAATTCTGATATGCACCCTGGTAATGCACAGAATGGTGACCCTGAAAAGACGCACCCATGGACTAATTCCCAGACCCTAGGAATGTGACCTTGTTTGGGAAAAGGTTCTTTGCAGATGTAATTAAGGATCTTGAGATGAGATGATCATCCTGGATCATCTAGATGAATCCTAAATCCCATGACAAGTGTCCTATAAGAGACAAACAGGAGATATTTAACAGATGCAAGGAGAAAAGACACAGACACACAGAGGAAGAGGTGATGTGAAGACAGAGGCAGAAATGGGAGGAATGTGGCCACCAACCAAGGAATGCCCAGCTATCAGAAGCTGGAAGAGACAAGGAACAGAATCTTTAGAGCTTTTGGAGTAAGTGTGACACCTTGATATTGGACTTCTGGCCTCCTGAACTCTGAGAAAATGAATTTCTTTTGTTTTCTGCTGTCAGGTTTATGGTGACTGATCTCAGCAGCCCTAGGAAATGAATGCCTCCTTATATGAAGTGCTGCAGTAAAGTGTCAACTGCTGCTGCCGCCGCCCAGTCACTCAGTCATGTCCGACTCTTGGCAACCCCATGGACTGTAGCCCGCCAGGCTCCTCTGTCCATGAGAGTTCCCAGGCAAGAATACTGGAGTGGGTTGCCATTTCCTTCTCCAGGTGATCTTCCCGAGCCAGGGAGCAAACCCGGGTCACTTATATCTCCTGCATTGGCAGGTGGATTCTTTACCGCTGAGCCGCCGGGGAAGCCCAAACTGGCAGCTATCGTCTCTTAATTCCCTAAATGCAGTGTGCCTATTTCTCCTTTCACACCTAGAGCACTGTCAGAATCTCTGATCTAATGAGGGGTATTGGAAATCATATTTCATCCCTTCAGGTGAACCAACCAAACTCTGTCCAGGACAGAAGGTTGACCAGCAATGTCCCACCAGCTAAGGTCACCTGGATGCATCTCTTTGCTTCCCGAGAGAGCTTTAACTAATTTAAAAGTGGCCATGAGGTATTTCTCTGCATCCCAATGTCTGCCTACTTTTGTCACAGGCAAAAATCATTGGCAAAACAAAAACGCAATTTGGATTTCTTTTTTAAAATTTATTTATTTGACTGTGCTGGGTCCTAGTTGCAGCACGTGGGACCTAGTTTCCTGTCCAGGGATTGAATATGGGCCTGCTACCCTAGGAACTTGGAGTCTTAGTCACTGGACTACCTGGAAAGCCCCTGGATTTTTTATATAAGTTCAAAGACCCTTTAGGCTAGGAGGTCCTGAAAAGATTATCTAAATCAGAGATTTTCCCAATGATTTTTAGACATGGAACTCTGCTTTAATGAAATCCCCAATCTTAATATGTAAAAGACAAAGGTAAAGGTAATCTAAACTGGGAGGGAAGAGAAGGGTCACAGCTAGTGCTGGCTCAAGTCCACCTCCTATTTCAGTCCCTTTTGCCTATTTAAAAAAAAAAAAAATCCCTTGAAATTTCCCTGACTTCTGTTCTTCTATGTTCGATACAGGATACAGGATGCTTGGGGCTGGTACACGGGGATGATCCAGAGAGATGATATGGGGTGGGAGGTGGGAGGGGGATTCAGGATTGGGAGCTCGTATACACCCATGGTGGATTCATGTCAATGTATTGCAAAACCAATATGGTATTGTAAAGTAAAATAAAGTAAAAATAAAATTAAAAAAACAACAACAAAAATCAAAAAAAAAAATGATTTTTCTGAGTTGGTCTTATTTCTGGACCACGGCTACAGAGAACAGCTCCTTTCCTAGCCTTTGTTGGTTTTTTAGGGACCAGTAAATCACTCTCCCCATTTCCTTCTCAGTATGTAATGACGCAGAGAGAGAAGCACAGTTATCAGACATAGGTAAAAATGTCAGCTTCATTACTGAGAAAAGCTGGCTTGGAAGACACGGAAGTGGCAGCGGCATCATGTGGACGTCCTAAATCGGATCCCTAGAATTTGGGAGTCCCTTGTTCCTGGCACAGCCACACAGGGACAGGACAGCCTACCACTGCTCACAGGGAAGAGCAGAGAGGATGGCCTTCCAAGGCTTCACTGGCTTCACAAGGGCTGAGGTCAGTTCCCTCATCTGCTCACCAATCACACAGGTCTTCCAGTGGGGAGAAAAATTAGTTTCTTGCTTACTTAAAAAAAAATGTTTATTTATTTGGTTGCAGCACACGGGGTCTTCACTGCATTATGCAGGATCTTTTTTGATTCGGCACACAGACTCTAGTTGTGGCGCACAGGCTCAGAGTTTACGGCTCACACGCTTATTTATTCCATGGCATGTGAAGTCCTAGTTCTGCAACCAGGGATTGAACCCAAGTCCCCTGCTTTGGAAGACAGACTCTCAACAATTGGACTACACGGGAAGTCCCAGTTTCTTTTTCTTCCTGGGAGATCCCTTCTCCTTTGGTAGCTCAGCTGGTAAAGAATCTGCCTGCAATGCAGGAGATGCTGGTTCAATTCCTGGGCCAGGAAAATGGAGAAGGGATAGGCTACCCACTTCAGTATTCTTGGGCTTCCCCTGTGGCTCAGCTGGTAAAGAATCCGCCTGCAGTGTGGGAGACCTATGTTCAATCCCTGGGTTGGGAAGATCCCCTGAAGAAGGGAAAGGCTACCCACTCTAGTATTCTGCCTGGAGAATTCCAAGGACTGCTCAGTCCATTGGGTCACAAAGAGTTGGATACAACTGAGTGACTTTCACTAGGGAAATGCCAGAGGAAGGAATAAGTATTTCTCCTTGAGAATGTTCACTTTCATTCCATTGACAAGAGAAGATTCCATTTGGAAACCCAGAACCCAAATGGCATTTTCTGGGAAGACATGTTGTATATTAGTCAGAGAGTCTGGTCAGGCCAACAGCTGTAACAAGCAATCCCCAAGTCTCTATCACATCTCCATCATGACAGAGGAATATTTCTCATTCACATCACAGCCCACTGTGGGTAGGCAGGTGGGATGGCAGAAATGAGGAAGGGGCTCTGCTCCATGCAGTTATTCAGGGACTCAGCCTCCTTTCTAGTGCAGGGATTTTAAACTTACTCGTGTGCCATGGTGGGAAATATTAGTAGCTCTATGACCTCCTGGGACCTCAGAGTCCTCCGCTGAATTCTTGGCCGGTGGTGAGCAGATTGAGGCACAGAGCAAGTGGCGGTTGTGCGGGAGATTTTAGGGGCCAGGCTGAAAGTAGGATTCGTCATTTCTGCCCATGTTCTGTTGGCTAGTACTCAGTTCAGTTCAGTTGCTCAGTTGTGTCCGACTCTTTGCGGCCCCATGGACCACAGCACCCCAGGCCTCCCTGTCCATCACTAACTCCCGGATTTTACTCAACCTCATGTCCATTGAGCTGGTGATGCCATCCAACCATCTCAGTCACGTGATCCCAACTAATCCCAAGGGGAACTCAGGATGATCAATCTCCCTGGTGATGTAGAAGGACCATCAAAGACATTGAGAGAACACAAAGCCTCAGCACAGTATCACATTTACAGAAACACGATCCAGCCACCAAAGCAGCTTCACACTGATGCCAGTCTTTGAGGAGTCCAGAGAACAGAGACACTGCAGGACTGCTGCTTTTCCAAAAGTTTTTATTGAGTTGGGTCCATTTAGAAACTCTCACACATCTCAAGAATAAGGTTTGATGAGTTTTACAAACTGAACATCCCTGCCTAACCAGCACTAGGTCAGCCCTTTAGAAGCCCTCTAGAACTCCCTAATGGTCATCGACACCTAAGTGAGCCGCTGTCCTGACTTGTAACTACGTAGATAACTTTTTGGGCTTGCTTGGTTTTGAATATTCTATAAATGGAATCGTGAATTCTTTTGTGTCTGGCCTCTTTCATTTACCATTAAATGACTTGGAGTCATTCACATGGTCGTGCATAATTGCCCCACTTTCCTTCTTGTTGCTGTATCGGTGTAAACACACCCTGATTTATTTACTCATGCTACTGTTGATGGGTGTGTGGGTCATTTTAGGATAAAGTGAGCCGTGCTGCTGTGAACGTTTTAGCGCACATCTTTTGGTTGAACACAGGGACGTGTTATCTGCTGGGCAGGGACTCCTGTACCTCCTTCCTGGAACTGAGAATCCCTGGATCACAGAGATGTTTGAGTTCCCCTCTAGAAGAAAACGACCAGTTTCTCAAAAAAATAGGAGCCCCCACCCCCTCGGGAATAGGGTACAAATGCACCGACGTTTGTTTGTCTTTCTTTCTCCGGAGTTTCTTAAAATCCTCATCCGTTTTGTTCCATTTTGACCCTCATACCTGAGGCTACCCCTAACTCCCCACCTCCAAGAAAACTGCTTCCTAAACCAGAATCCTTGAATCTCAACTTTTCTCCACTCACCCCTGTTTTCACTTTCTTGCTTCTTTTTGGTGACTCCCAGCTCATTCTCTGATTCTCTATTCCCCAAATGTGGGAATAAGCCTGGCTGGAAGGAAGTGGAGGAGGTGGTGGGAGGGATGGGGTGTGGTGAGGGGGAGGAAGGCGAACATGCAGAGATAAAATTTCCTTTAGAGATGGAGGGGGTATGCGTGGGGAGCTGGCAACACTAACTCATTAATAATTTTTGTATCTGTCACATAGAGAAAGAGAATGAAAGAAAACCCTTAAAAATCATTAAGATGAACTGTCTGGAGGAGCGTGGGGTTGTATGAATATTCACATGCACATGGGGTGTGGTGAGGGGAGGGCCATGGAGGGGGGCTTAAGTGAGGAAATGAACTCCCCAGATCCTCCCCCACCCCAGCCCCTTAGGGAAGGGGGGCGGCAGGGTGAGGCGAGGGGCAGGGGGGCATAGGACCTGCTAAAGTGGGTGTTGAGCAAAGGCCTCTGGAACCTAAGAGGGACCCTGGCTAGGAAAGGTGTCAGGCAGGCGCTGAGGCGGGAGGCAGCTGAACGGCACCCACTCTTGAGAAACATGCAATCATTAATCAGCATCACCAGGCCCCACTCAGACTAAGTGGCCTCTTGTGATTAGGAATGGGCCCTTGAAGAAGAAAAACGCAGCCTTTAAGCATTTTAAGTGTATGCATTTGACAATGGCTTTCTTGATATCAGTGGGGTTTCGGAGGGGAGTTCCAAGTGCAGGGCTCTGAGTGTGTGTGTGTGTGTGTGTGTGTGTGTGTGTGTATTGAGAGTACAGGCCTGGCTTTGGGTCCTGAGGAACAAAGGCCATCAGAGGAGCTGTGGGCCTGGCCTTGGCAGCAGGAGACCAGACAGTCCGCCCTGCAGGTTTTGTTCTGACTGGGTGCCTTTCTCTGGGTAGGAGCTGGAGCTTCTAGGAAAGCTGGGGACTAGTTTCCCTCAGGACTTCTGAGTCACATGGTCCTGACACACCCAGATGCCCAAACTAGAAGGAAATAATCCGGCTCCCACCTTGGAAGTCTGCCAAGTCAGGTGTGTGTGTGTGTGTGTGTGTTCAGTTGTGTCTGACTCTCTGCGACCCCATGGACCCCCAGGCTCCTCTGTCCGTGGAATTGTCCAGGCAAGAATACTGAAGTGCTTTGCCATTTCCTACTCCAAGGGATCTTCCTGACCCAGGGATCAAACTTGCATCTCCTGTGTCTCCTGCATTAGCGAGCAGATTCTTTACCACTTAAGCCACCTGGGAAGCCCTGTTAAGTCAGGTAGTATATGTAAATAATTTAGCTCTGTTCAGGAATGTTCTTTCTTTCTTTCCCAACCATGAACTCACATCATCCCCACAATCATTACACTCTGAGGGTAGTATTGATGTGAGAGTTGGACTATAAAGAAAGCTGAGTGCCAAAGAATTGGTGCTTTTGAACTGTGGTTTTAGAGAAGACTCTTGAGAGTCCCTTGGACTGCAAGGAGATCAAACCGGTTAATCCTAAAGGAAATCAGTCCTGAATACTCATTGGAAGGACTGATGCTCAAGTTGAAACTCCAATACTCTGGCCACCTGATGCGAAGAACTGACTCACTGGAAAAGACCCTGATGCTGGGAAAGATTGAAGGCAGGAGGAGAAGGGGATGACAGAGGATGAGATGGTTGGATGGCATCACCAACTTGATGGACATGAGTTTGAGCAAGCTCTGGGAGTTGGTGATGGACAGGCAGGCCTGGTGTGCTGCAGTCCATGGGGTCAGAGTCAGACACAACTGAGTGACTGAACTGAACTGAGGGTAGTACTGTCTTCATGCTGCAAGTGAGGATGCTGGGGCTCAGAAGAAGCCAAAGACCGGTGGGTCTAACTGCCTTCTCAGTTAGAGGCAGAACCCAAACCCCCTGCCTTCTGTATATTCAGCATGGACTAGGGGGTCCAGGCAACCTGGGCACCACTGACACTGCCCTTTTCCAGCCCTAGAACCTCAAGCCAGTTATGAGGCCCACCTCATCAGGTTGGTGTGAGAGCTCAGTGAGCGAATGTTTGGGGAACACTGGGTGTAGACACTGTCCATGGAAATCATTTCCCAGCCTTCAGATCAGTCATCAGTTTGACCCTCACAACAGCCCAACAAGGTTGATGCTGTTACGGATGAGGAAACTGAGGGTCCAAGGGTGGTGACCCATCGCTCCGCTCCCTCTGGCTATACTTGCTTTGTGGAGCGGGTGCTTGTTTCCAGCTGCAAGAGAGGCTGGCAAAAGGCGATCGAAACATCTGTGCTGAGGTGGAAAGCAGAAATTCCACAAATGGAAGAAGACTGCCGACAGGCACAGGATGGCCGCAAGGCAAGTAAATGTCCACCGTGCTCATGGCCCAAATGAGGGCGTTTGGGGACATCACCTTATTCTCTAACGACCCTAGAAAGGTACAGGTTTTGTCTACAGGTGTTCAACTTGCTGGATTTCCCAGGTGGCTCAGGGGTAAAGAATCCGCCTCGCAATGCAGAAGATGCAGGAGGTTTGAGTTCATTCCTTGGATTGGGAAGATTCTCTGGAGAAGGAAATGGCAACCCACGGTAGTATTCTTGCCTGGAGAATCCCATGGACAGGGGAACCTGAGGGGCTACAGTCTACAGGGTTGCAAAGAGTCAGACACGACTGAGTGACCGAGCACACACACGTTCAGCTTGATATGTGCCCTTTGATACATTTTCCTGTATTCTGGCTGCGGTACTGTGTTATTCAGACTCCCTTGCCCGTTGGGCTTCAGTTAATTATTGCAGTGAAACTCACCCGTGGGAAGTCAGCACACAGAAGCTGTTTATCCTCTGGCAGCAGGTAAGATGGCTCTCCTCGGGGAGTGTCTTCAGCCCTCCCAATGCTGGTTATGGATTCTCGGAAGTCACCCCAGCCCGTGTTCCTGGTGGACATGGGCCTGTACCCACGGGCACTTGAAGAGCCATGGAACTGGGGGGAGAATCAAGGCTTTCCCACTGTCCCAGCGGTCCCCTGTGAAGTCGTGGAGTGGATACCATGTCACCGGAGGGGCCTGAGCAGTGACCGCTCACCCGGATCTCAGGCTAGTGGGCTCCACCCAGCGATGCCAGAGCCCAGGATGTATTGATGGGAAAGCAGAGGAGCTGGGGAACAGTGCTGAGCCGGAATCAGAGAGACCTGGGGCCAGTCCTCTCATCACCACTTCCCACGTGCCCCTCAGCTCCTATAGTCGCTGAGTCTCAGGCTCACCATTGGTAAAATCAATAGACTAATACCTGCCCCTGGGGGTCGTGGGGAAGCTGGGTAGAAAAGTACACGTGAAGCCCTTTGCAAGCAGAAAGAAGGGAGTGTCTTTTCATATGGAGGGAGCTCTCTCAGGCCCTGGAGAAGGACCCTTCAACCGAGGAGTGATCTGGATTTTCTGGTCCTCCTGATGGGAGGCGGTGGCTCCCACAAGAGGGTGAATGTTCTTTCTGCGTGTGCATGTGGCCTGACACGTGCGTAGGCTTGGTGCTGTGCTGGGGATACTAAGGTGGAAAAGTCTCAGTCTCTGTCCTGAAGTAGTCCTAGCGGAAGATGCACGCAACCCGGCGAGATCACAGGTCATCGTGAGAGATGCACTGAAGGGGTGAGTGGAGGACGCATGGGAGCTCGAAGCAGAGGCAGCTCCCCTGGACTTGGGGGTGGAATCCCAGGAAACTTCTAGGAGGAGGCGTGGCTCAGCTGAGACCTGAGAAAGGAGCAGGGGTAACCAGATAAAGGAAGCAGGGCTCGGGAGAGGGTCTCAGGTAGACGGGGCAGTGTTGCTAGGGTCTGAAGACAGGAGGCGTGGAGATCTGAGCAGGCAAGGGGTGAGGACTTGGGGGGCGGGTGACGGGCTGGAGCGGGGAGGCCAGTCACATCCTGCTAAGACAGGGGTTTGTATTTACTGCTCCAGGAGAGACCCAACTGGCCTGGGCGCAGCACCAGGCTGATTTATCAGCGCCAAGAGTGGGTGCGTCACCTGTTCTGAAATCTGAGGCACACAGGGGCCAGGGCGAATGCTATCTGTCCCTTGTCCAGTGGTTAACCCCAGCTGCCTCGGGCCCCGTGGACTCTGGCCTTGGTTCTCGGCAGGAGAAAAGTTCCAGGAACGGAAATGTCACCTCCCAGGACCCGCTCCGCCCTCTATTCACCTCTTGTCCCTGCTCTTTATCCAAATCTGAGGTCCTCTCTGTCTTCTCACTCGTCAGGTCAGGCAGGAATGAGCACTGTGGTTCCTACGGGCCCTCCAGACAGGTGGTTCGCATGCGGAGACCAGGCGGGCTCACCCTGGTGTCTCTTTTTCTTTTTTAAAAAATAATTTTGTTTATTTAATTTTGGCTGCGAGGGCTTTTCTCTGGTTGCAGTGTGGGCTGCCTCTCTTTGTAGTGGCTTCTCTCGTTGCGGAGCACAGGCTCTAGGGCACGTGGGCTTCGGTAGTTGTGGTTCCCGGGCTCCGTTGCTCCGCTGGCGTCTGGGATCATCCCAGATCAGAAACTGAGGCCCAGTGGCAGGCGGATTCTTTGTTTCTATGGAACAATCAAGGTTTTTTTCCCATCAGAGAGTTAAAAACCCCTTCAGCTGTGCAAGGGGAGGCAGATGGAAATTAAGTAGGAGAGAAGGTGAGAAGAGGGAAACAAATCTGTTACCAGTGTTTCTGTTAAACCCTGCCTCCTCCCACCTGCTGCTGCTTGTGGTTTATTCTTTGTCTCTGATCTCAGGGTGGGTGGCACCTCCTCCAAGAAGCCAACCATGCCTCCCCCCTTTCTCAAAATTTACTTTTATTGAAGTGTAGTTGATTTACAAGGTTGTATTAATTACTATGCTGTGCTAAGTTGCTTTTAGTCATGTCTGACTCTGTGTGACCCCATGGACTGCAGCCTGCCAGGCTCCTCTGTCCATGGGATTCTCCAGGCAAGAATACTGGAATGGGTTGACATACCCTCCTTCAGGGGATCTTTCTCACCCAGGGATTGAACTTGCATCTCCTGCATTGAAATGTGGGTTCTTTACCCCTAGTGCCACTTGGGAATCCCTGTGTTCATTACTGCTGTACAGCAAAGTGACTCAGTTATACATATGCGTACATTCTTTTTTATATTTCTTTCCATTACGGTTTATCACAGAATATTAAATATAGTTCCCTGTGCTATACAGTAGGACTTCTGTTTATTCATTCTATATCTAAAAGCTTACAACTGCTAATCCCAATCTCTAACTCCTACGCTCTCCCACCCCCATCGCCCTTGACAACCACCAGTTTATTCTCTGTGTCCCTGATTTTGTTTTGATTCCATGGGTTAGTTCATTCGTGTCATATTTGGGTTTCCACATATAGATGATATATGGTATCTGTCTTTCTGACTTACTTCACTCAGCTAGTTGTATTCACATTGCTGCAAATGGCATTATTTCATTCTCTTTTATGGTTGAGTAGTAGTGCATTATAGGAGAAGGCAATGGCACCCCACTCCAGTACTCTTGCCTGGAAAATCCCATGGACAGAGGAGCCTGGTGGGCTGCAGTCCATGGGGTCGCAAAGAGTTGGACACGACTGAGCAACTTCACTTTCACTTTTCACTTTCATGCATTGGAGAAGGAAATGGCAACCCACTCCAGTGTTCTTGCCTGGAGAATCCCAGGGACAGGGGAGCCTCATGGGCTGCCGTCTATGGGGTCGCACAGAGTTGGAAACGACTGAAGCGACTTAGCAGCAGCAATATTCCATTATATATACATAATAGCATACACACACACACACACACCCCCCACATCTTCTTTGTTCTCTGTCCATGGGATTCTCCAGGCAAGAATACTGGAATGGGTTGACATACCCTCCTTCAGGGGATCTTTCTCACCCAGGGATTGAACTTGCATCTCCTGCATTGAAATGTGGGTTCTTTACCCCTAGTGCCACTTGGGAATCCCTGTGTTCATTACTGCTGTACAGCAAAGTGACTCAGTTATACATATGCGTACATTCTTTTTTATATTTCTTTCCATTACGGTTTATCACAGAATATTAAATATAGTTCCCTGTGCTATACAGTAGGACTTCTGTTTATTCATTCTATATCTAAAAGCTTACAACTGCTAATCCCAATCTCTAACTCCTACGCTCTCCCACCCCCATCGCCCTTGACAACCACCAGTTTATTCTCTGTGTCCCTGATTTTGTTTTGATTCCATGGGTTAGTTCATTCGTGTCATATTTGGGTTTCCACATATAGATGATA
Source organism: Cephalophus harveyi (assembly GCA_006410635.1). Taxonomy (NCBI): domain Eukaryota; kingdom Metazoa; phylum Chordata; class Mammalia; order Artiodactyla; family Bovidae; genus Cephalophus; species Cephalophus harveyi. The sequence continues at coordinate 444,212 of SJYT01027922.1, read as the reverse complement.
TATGGTATCTGTCTTTCTGACTTACTTCACTCAGCTAGTTGTATTCACATTGCTGCAAATGGCATTATTTCATTCTCTTTTATGGTTGAGTAGTAGTGCATTATAGGAGAAGGCAATGGCACCCCACTCCAGTACTCTTGCCTGGAAAATCCCATGGACAGAGGAGCCTGGTGGGCTGCAGTCCATGGGGTCGCAAAGAGTTGGACACGACTGAGCAACTTCACTTTCACTTTTCACTTTCATGCATTGGAGAAGGAAATGGCAACCCACTCCAGTGTTCTTGCCTGGAGAATCCCAGGGACAGGGGAGCCTCATGGGCTGCCGTCTATGGGGTCGCACAGAGTTGGAAACGACTGAAGCGACTTAGCAGCAGCAATATTCCATTATATATACATAATAGCATACACACACACACACACACCCCCCACATCTTCTTTGTCCATTCATCTGTTGATGGACATGTAGGCTGTCTCCATGTCTTGGCTGTTATGGACAGTGCTGTGATGGACATCAGGGCACCACGCTCCTGCTTTGAATTGATGCTTCTCCTCTGCTGTTCAGTTCTCTCTGCCGGTGTCCAGCTGTCACTGTTGTTGACCGTTGCGCCTCCCCCGCTAGACTCTGCAGGCAGAGTCTTTATAGTCTGAGCCACCAGAGAAGCCTCAAAGGATACTCAACTTCATTTCTCCCCCACCAAGCTTCGGTTTGAATTGGGACTGATTTGATTTTGAAGGAAGATTTGTCCTTGATAATTACTTGAGAACTAAAGACTGTTTGTAATTCTTACTTGCTTGAGCCCACAAAAGAGGAGATTACTCTGGTTTCTCATACTTTACAAGGGACAGTGGACCTTTCATGGCTCAGAGACTTTAGGAGTAAGTGAACTGATGGCTCTGCCAAAGACGGCTTTGCTACGTGGCTGCAATAAGATGTTTCTGCCTGCCATGCCAAATTGTCTCAGTTGTGTTCAACTCTTTGCAATCACAGGGACTGTAGCCTGCTAGGCTTCTCTCTCCATGGGGATTCTCTAGGCAAGAATGCTGGAGTGGGTTGGGAAAAAAAAGTTGGTTCTGGGGTATAGTATTTCAGTTCTGGTCTTGGGTGTGTAACTAACTAGAAGATGACCTTAGGTGGATGACTCATGTTGGACTGTTTTTCCCCATCTCTGAAACAAGGAGGCCTGGGTTAAATGAATTCTTCCAACTTGCATCTTGGTGTCTCTGAATCAATGGCTTGTTTACCTGGATTCCTTGGCCAGAATCCCCTGGAGTCCCTTTGAGTGTTTGCCTACCATGGGCTGGACCTCCTCCGGGGCTGTATCACCCAGAGCCGCTTGTCACTGGCTTCTGGTTGGGCTTGGCCCTGGGAGGCAATGGCAGGAGACTGGAGGGCTGGGGCTTGGGGGGCAGGGAAGCTGGCACTCCTTCATTTTTCTTTTCCTCTCTCTTTGGTGTTGTGTCGCCAGCAGTAGCTACAACCAGGACTCCAGCTAGTGGTCCTTCCTACCTGGCACTACCGGTCACTGCCTTCTGGTCACATTCTTCCCCCGAGGTTCCTTCAGCCCCACAGGCCTGGCCAGACCCGGGAACCTTGCCTGTTCCTTTATTCCCACCACACTCATCTAAACAGTCCCTTCAGTGTGCTCACTTCAACTGAACCACCTGTGGTGGGTAACGTTTCCTCTTGGGCTTCTGACCCTCCAGCACTGCATCAGGGCTTCATGTTTGTTATCTAATCGGTCCTCACAAACCTCCCCAATGCAGCCATTATCTTCCCATTTTACACCCCAAAAAACCAAGGCTCAGAGAAGTTCAGTCACTTGCCTCCAAAGACACGATTTGTATGGCCCAGCTCCGACATCAGTGTTCCTCCCATCCAAACTGCTGGTCGTGCGTATCCTCATCTCTTCCCCTGTTTCCAGGCAGAGAGACTTCTCAACCTTTCCATTCTTCATAGTTTTGCTTTCTGGTATCTTGGGACAGGGCATTCATCTATCTAGGCTCTAACTTTTACGTCTAGAAAATGTCAATGTGCCCACCTGGAGTCTTAATTCATCCGTGTTGGCGATAGTTGGTGAGAGCTGTTAGTCGAAACCCTGCTTTCATGCTCGTCCACAGTCAGCCCAGGCAGGCAGAGGGCATGATCCTAGGGAAGAGCGTTCTCCTGCTGCGGGCATGAGGCAGGGATAGGAAAACAGCGGGCGGTCTAATGCTGCCCTCTCTGGCTCCAGCCTTGAATCCTTCAGATTTGTCTTTAATCTTGGAAGCCAAAAGCCTCTCCCCCGTTTATCCTAAGGAAACAATCAGGGACACAGGAGACCAAAGATGAACAAAGATTGCAGTAGCAAAAAACCTGGAAATGACCTGCCTGCCCATCAGCGAAACATTGGTTAAATAAATCATGGTCTGACACTGAAAATGACTCATTTGAAAATCCACTGAAACTGATCTGCCTGTGTTGACATGGAAACAATGTCCAGAGCAAGTTGTGAAAGGAAAGGGGTTGGGTTATAAAAGCGTGCACGTGGTGGGATGCAATTTTTATAAAAAATAATCTTGATCTGTTTTGTTCTCTCACCGCATCCAACCAGGCAAAACTACAACCTGCAAATGTTAGGCCCTTTGACTCCTCACTGATCCAAACACTCTAGCAAGGCCCATTTCCCCACTCCTGCTGGGTGGGGGCAGAGTGTGTGTGTCCTATTCTCCCTTCACCATGGTTCCCATGACCTTCCCTTCCTCTTCTTCCTGTGACCTTTCGTGGACCACTTTGCTAACTGCTGTGACACCCCTTTGCGTTGGGATGAAGTTAGTCATCTAGCCTTCTGCCTTCCTCACTAGTGAAGATGATTCAGTTTGGGGGCTCCAGAGTTCAGCCCTTAGTATGTGTTGTATTTTTAAAATTTTTTTATTTTATATTAGGGTATAGTTGACTAACAATGTTGTGTTAGTTCCAGGTGTGTGGCAAAGTGCTTCAGTGATACATATACATGTATCTATTCTTTTTCAATTCTTTTCCCATTTAGGTTATTACAGAATGTTGAGTAGAGTTCCTTGTGCTATATAGTAGGTCCTCGTTGGTTATCTATTTTAAACATGGCACGTATCTGTTTGTAGAATAAGTGAATGAGTGAATGAACCAAGAAGGGATGCTGGAGGAAAGGGTAAAATTGATTTAGTTTCTTTCACATATATGCTTTAGTATGGGCCCTGTGGAGGCTACACATAATGTTAGAGGCAGAAGAAATTGGCACCATGACCTAAAAACCCTAAAATGTAGGGACTTCCCTAGTGGTCCAGTGATTAAGACGCCAGGCTTCAACTGCAGGGGGTGGGGGTTTGATCCCTGATCAGGGAAGTAAGATCCACAAGGCATGGCCAGAAAAAAAAAAAAAAAGCTAAACTGTAGAACACACCTTTCTAATATCTCATGGAAATGCTTATATTAAAAAAACAACAATTTTGAGTCCATTATGCTCGGAGGAAAAGAGAAAGCTCTTCTCAGTAGAATGCCAACTAATAAACATAGAAGGAGAGATATGGTTTACCGTCTGAACCACCAGGGAAGCAGAAGGAAAGATAGAGCTACAAAAATCACCATTTTTCAGCCATCAAAATATTCATTGATTTAAGCAGAAGTAATTCAACTTGATTCTCAAGTTCATTGAGAATCAATAGCAGAGGCCAAAATCATTGGGTGAAACATTAGAGAACAGGATATTTACACAGTCTCAAGATATCTGCCACAGATTACAGATCATTTACAAAGGGAAAAATGGTACCTTTACAGTGGGGAAATCTGGCAGACACCACCTTCACCAAATGATCAATGTCAACATCACCAATGAGAGGATAAACTGACATCTGATATATTCCAATGTGTGGCACTGAGAAGGCCATGCCATCTTATGTCATATTCCTGCCAGAGTCCTGTAGCATTCACGAACCAAATCATGAGGACACCAACAGATACGTGCAGCGAGACAGTGACCTTACCCGTTAAGGAGGTCATTGTCTTCAAATGTAGAAGATAAAGGCTGGGGAACGGTTCCAAATAGAGAGGAAAGAGACATGACAAGTAACTGCAAAATGTAATTCGGGGTTGGATCCTGGAAACAAAAGTTGGTGTAAAGGGAAGTACTAGACAAGAGGCAAAATTAGAATGGATTGTATATGAAATAGTAGGATTGCAGTGATGATACTTATGGATTATATACAAGATAGGATTGTAGTAATGATACTTATGGATTGTATATGAGATAGTAGGATTGTAGTAATGATACTTGCCTGAATTTGGTAAGGGTGTTATGGTTATGCTTTATTGGAATTTTGTGTGATGAAACATTTTGAATGTACAGAAAAATGAAGAGTATAATAAATATATATTCATCACCTCGTGTTAACCATGAGTTTGCCATCTTTTGTTTTCTGAAATATTTTAAATATTTAAAAGTAAATTATATAAATCTCATGGGTGGTGCTAGAGGTAAAGAACCCACTTGCCAATGCAGAAAATATGAGTTGCGGGCTTGATCCCTGGTTGGGAAGAGGGATGTCATTTTCCTCCCTGGAGGAGGAAATGACAAACCACTCCAGTATTCTTGCCTAGAGAATCTCATGGATAGAACAGCCTGGAGGGCTACAGTTTATAGTGTTGCAAAGAGACACAACTGAAGTGACTTCGCATGCACGCACACACGATATTTCACCTCTTCATTATGCATCTTTGAAAGATGACATTTTCTTATATAATCCCCAGACCAGTAATATAATAGCAATGAATGATAATTTCCTAGTATCATCTAACATCTATCCACATTCAACTTTTCCCATTTGCCTCTCAATGTCTATCTTAGAGTTCCTCTGGTCAAACCAGGATCCTATCAAGACCACATTTGGTTGCTATATAAGAAAAGCCTGAAATTTTTGTCTTAGATCTTGGCTTTCTTAATCTCCTACTGAGTTCCTCCCTTCAGTGCTTCTTTCCTTCCTTTCTCCCACATTATTGATGGAGAGCATTGTGCTGGGTGATTCATCTGGGGGTACACAGATGAATAAGATAAGATCCTTGCCTCAGGGATTTCAGGGCCCAATGAAGGAGGACCAATCACAGGAATAGGTAATTATCTATCAGGGTGTGAGAGCTCTGCCAGAGACAGACACTAGGCATTCCACAAGCCTTCAACTTCCATCAGATGATGGAGGAAGAAAAAGAAAGAAAAATTAGTTCAAGGAGGCAGCTGGAAAAAACAACTAAATCAAAGTTTTACAGGTCATGATGTGGATGTTAATCCTTTAGTCTCTTGGTCCTTCATTCTTAGGAGTGCATAGGAGATGATCATGAAAATCACTTGATACCCCAGTTACGCAGTCTGCTTTTCTCTTCAAAGCTCCTTGAAAGACTCCACCCAACCCACACCTCCCGTTCCAGCCAGCCTTCCATGACCACAGATATGAAAGCCAGGCTCCCAGCAAGGAGAATGGTCCACACCGGTGGCCTGGGACAGGATGGAAAGTCCTCAGGGGCTATGACCCTTGGGGCGTGTGTCCCATATCCCAGCCGGTTTTGAGTGCTTGTGCTCATGTGCTGCTTCCAGGGTTGGAATGGGTCCCCAGCCCCGATGAACACTTGAGGGGCTGAAGCTTTGTGGTTAAAAGCATGGGCTTGGAATTCCCTGGTGGTCCAGTAGTTAAGAATCCACTTGCCAATGCAAGGGACATGGGTTCGATCCCTGATCCCGGAGGATCCCACATGCTGCAGAGCAATGAAGCCCAACAACTGAGCCTGTGCCCTAGAGCCTGGGAGCTGCAACTCCTGAGGCCTGCATGCCCTAGAACCTGTGCTCAGCAACAAGAGTAACCACTGGAGACAAAGCCCGCGAACAGCAAGGAAGAACCAGGGCAGGCAATTAAAAAAAAAAAAAAGCATGAGCTTTCCTTTCAGAGAAATGTGGGTTCAAATCCTGGTTTCCCTGGTGGCTCAGACCGTAAAGCATCTGCCTGTAATGCAGGAAACCTGGGTTCAATCCCTGGGTCCCGAAGATCCCCTGGAGAAGGAAATGGCAACCCACCCCAGTATTCTTGCCTGGGAAATCCCATGGACAGAGGAGCCTGGTACGTTGTAGTCCATGGGGTCACAGAGAGTCAGACATGACTGAGCGACTTCACTTTCTTTCTTTCTTTCTTTGGGTTCAAATCCTGTCTCCGACACTCACTTGTTCCTGTGGCTTTGGGCAGATTCCTGAATCCGACTTTGATGAAATCGTTCTGAAGTCTGAACTTTGATGTGGGAAATGATGCTGTTTCTCCATTGCAGGGTTTCAGTGTTTCCCTGTGCCATGGAAATCTTTCCTCCTTGGAGTCCTAGCCATTCTGATAGAGAGCTTCATCCTGCTAAGACCAGCCCAGTTCCCAGCCTGATTCCTGTGATGGAGCCTGGGAGGTTTATTCACCTCTGTGGGCTGGAGACAGTGCCTAGCAGACAGTGTCCAGGCAGAGAGCAAGGGCAGCTGTCTTTCCAGGGCAACTGGTCAAATGATCCCAAACAAAGGTTCTCTATTTCTCTAACAAATATCACTGTGCATGTAGTTTGGTTGAGGAGAGATGCAGAGTGATATGCCCTGGGTTGGGGAAAATATTCTTGTACAGCCTACTTTTTAGCTTTCTGTGTTGCTGTTCGCTGCTCTTTAATTAAACACCGTTTATGGGCACACAAGCACCTTCAAAGTTCCCTTGGGCAGTGCTGACAATCCTCGCTCAAAAGCTTTAGACCTATCACGCTGAAGCTTTCTTTAGCTCACTGCTGGCCAAGTGAGCTGGAGTCTGGAGACTTTTAAGAGAATGTTGGCCCAGATTCCTAGGATCATATGATCACACCATCTCAGAGTTGGAATGAATAGTTGGTGGTTGTCTGGTTTAAACCGCCTCATTTTCCAAACGAGGAAACTGAGGCTTAAACAGGGGAAATGACTTTCCCAGGGTTGAGAAAGCCATTAGTAGTAAAACAGGGGCCAGAATTTGGTGCCCCTTTATTCTGGGATAGCCTTGGCATGGATAGGGCTTTCCAGGTGGTGGTAGTGATAAAGAAACTCCCTGCCAATGCAAGGATATTAGAAACTCAGATTCAATCCCTGGTTTGGGACTATCCCCTGGAGGAGGGCATGGCAACCCACTCCAGTATTCTTGCCTAGAGAATTCCATGGACAGAGGAGCCTGGCAGGCTATACAGTCCATGGGGTTGCAGAGAGTTGGACGCAACCGAAGCAACATAGTACGCTTGCCATGAATACTCCCTGTGATTGTGAAAAGTTACTTGTCCTCTGCTGTTTAACTGTTTTTCTGTCTGTTTCTGGTCTCATGAGAATTCCTGCCAGACAGAGAACAGTTATGAACAGATGTGAAGATGAGCATGGTCCGTAGAAATGGGTAATGAGACTTATCCTATTAATAGCAGGACACGCTTTCAGTTGGTTTTCCAGTTTCATTTCACATTTACTGAAACAACTTCTCATGTAACCCTATTGAAGCTGTGAGCCACATGGTCCAGTCCTAGGATTAGTTACAGAAGCATAATCCAAATAAACCAAACCATGAAAAGGGAATTTAATATTTTTCTCATCTTTCTGAAAGGACATTCAGCAGGCTTCTGTGTATACCCCATGGCGGCATGTCTTTTTTTTTTAATTAAATTTTTTTCATAGTTTTTTTTTTTTTTTTAATTTACTTATTGGCTGTGCTGGGTCTTCGTTGCTCTGTGTGGGCTTTCTTTAGTTGTGGAGAGTGGGAACTACTTTTTAGTTGCGGTGTACAGGCTTCTAATTGTGATGCCTTCTCTCCTTGCAGAGCATACGCTCTAGAGAGAGTGGGCTTCGATGATTGTGGTGTATGGGCCTAGTTGCCCCACCCCATGTGGGATCTTGCTGGACCAGGGATTGAACCCGTGACCCTTGCACTGGCAGATGGACTTTTAACCACTGAACCACCAGGAAAGCCTGGTAGCACGTCTTAATGTTCTCTGGACTCTTGCTCAACCATATATATATATCTTACACTCTGAAGCTGTTCCCTTACCAAAACTTTGAAGATTTTTTTCCTTTCCCACCAGCTGCAGTGGCTTCCACTTACAGAACTTCCTCTTTTTCTCTCCCTTCATTCTTTATTACATGGATGAATTTGGCCTGTTTTCCTTACATCGTTCTGCTTCAACCCCTTTGCTACTCTCTTTCTTTGCCAACTCTAGACTCTACACCAGAAACATCTAGGACTTGATCTCTTGGGAGATGAGGGAGGAAGAATTAGGCTGTCAGTTAGGAGTCTCTTGGGCAGGTTGGGTAAATGGAGGAAGTCTGTAAACAGTAATCTATTTTATCCATCATGGGTATTTTCCCACAAATGATTTTTTTCAAATATCTTACTACTGTCCCTAGTCTAATTAAACTTTTGATATTGCTAGTACAGATTTTTTTATACAATGGAAGTGAAAGTCGCACAGTCGTGTCTGACTCTTTGAGATCCCATGGACTGTACAGTCCATGGAATTCTCCAGGCCAGAATACTGGAGTGAGTAGCCTTTCCCTTCTTCAGGGGATCTTCCCAACCCAGGGATTGAACCCAGGTCTCCCACATTGCAGGCGGATTCTTTACCAGCTGAGCTACAAGGGAAGCCCAAGAATATTGGAGTGGGTAGCTTATCCCTTCTCCAGTGAATCTTCCCAACCCAGGAATCGAACTGGGGTCTCATGCATTGCAGGTGGATTCTTTACCAACTTAACTCTCAGGGAAGCCCTTATTTATATAATACACAACCTAATTTTGCATGCTTGCCTCATCCTGAACCTGTGTTAGCAATAAAGATAAAGAAGACCCAAGTCACATTGTTATGCTGTACACCTTAAATGTGTGCAGTGCCAGATGTCAATTATATCTCAGTAAAACTGGAAGGAATAAAAAAACCTTAAAAAAAGATGTAGATTTTATCTGCAAGGAGATCACAGGTTACATGACAGAGAGGCACAGAGACAATTATAATACCGTGTGTCTAGAATTATAATAGAGTTATATGGAAGGGGTTTTAGGAGCACCGAGGATGAAGCCCCTGACTTGCCTGGAAGGGGTCAGGACAGGATTCTTGGGGGACATGATATTATTCCTCTGGGTCAGGCAGGAGAGAACCTGGAGGGAGTGGGGGACTCAGAGTAGTTGAGGATGGGCTTGAATAATGTGCACGCACGTGTGTGTATGTGTGTGTGTGAGAGAGAGAGAGAGTGGGGATGAAGGGAGAGGTGGGATGGGGGATACAGGGGACTGGAGGTTGGGAGGTACAGGCAGGGTACCAGAAAGAGCAGGGCTGGAGCCAAGAGGAGCTTGGGAGCCCCTGAGGGAAGACAGGCATGATGGGACTTCTGCTGTGGAGAAGATGAGCCTGGTTGCCACCTGGAACACAGATGGGGCTATGGGGAGAGACAGGGCAGGGAGGTAGGTTAGGAGGCTGTGCAGACAAATGAGGGGAGGGTCTGCATGATGACCGTGGCTTTGGGAGCAGTGGAGGGGTCCTTCAGAAAGAGATTTGGGAGCTAGAAGTGAGAGAAACTTGTGTTTGGTTAAAACCCAAGGGAAAGGCTGCTGCTGCTGCTGCTGCTGCTAAGTCGCTTCAGTCGTGTCCGACTCTGTGCGACCCCATAGACTGCAGCCCACTAGGCTCCTCTGTCCCTGGGATTTTCCAGGCAAGAATACTGGAGTGGGTTGCCATTTCCTTCTCCAATGCATGACAGTGAAAAGTGAAAGTGAAGTCGCTCAGTCGTGTCCCACTCTTAGCAACCCCAAGGACTGCAGCCTACCAGGCTTCTCCATCCATGGGATTTTCCAGGCAAGAGTACTGGAGTGGGGTGCCATTGCCTTCTCCCTGTATAGGCTACAGGGTCGCAAAGAGTCGGATACAACTGAGAGACTTTCACCACACACACACACACACACACACACACACACATATACACACACACACGGACGCAAAAAATGCCCCCCACTCCTGGCTTGGGTGATTGAAGCTGCTGCCATTAACTGTTCACCAAGATAGGAAATATAGGAGCAGGTTTTGAAGGAAAAAGATACAGTTAATTTTGTAGTAATGCAAATGTTCCTTAAATCAGCCCTCCTTATAATTCAAGAGTTAACTTGATTCAGTTTGTAGTTTCTACCATAACACTGTCTTTCTCTCTATATCAGTTCAGTTCAGTTCAGTTGCTCACTTGTGTCTGACTCTTTGCGACCCCATGAATTGCAGCACACCAGGCCTCCCTGTCCATCACCAACTCCCGGAGTTCACTCAGACTCACGTCCATCGAGTCAGTGATGCCATCCAGCCATCTCATCCTCTGTCGTCCCCTTCTCCTCCTGCCCCCAATCCCTCCCAGCATCAGAGTCTTTTCCAGTGAGTCAACTCTTCGCATGAGGTGGCCAAAGTACTGGAGTTTCAGCTTCAGCATCATTCCCTCCAAAGAAATCCCAAGGCTGATCTCCTTCAGAATGGACTGGTTGGATCTCCTGGCAGTCCAAGGGACTCTCAAGAGTCTTCTCCAACACCACAGTTCAAAAGCATCAATTCTTCGGCGCTCAGCCTTCTTCACAGTCCAACTCTCACATCCATACATGACCACAGGAAAAACCATAGCCTTGACTAGACGGACCTTAGTCGGCAAAGTAATGTCTCTGCTTTTGAATATGCTGTCTAGGTTGGTCATAACTTTTCTTCCAAGGAGTAAGCATCTTTTAATTTCATGGCTGCAGTCACCATCTGCAGTGATTTTGGAGCCCCCAAAAATAGTCTGACACTGTTTCCACTGTTTCCCCATCTATTTCCCATGAAGCGATGAGATCAGATGCCGTGATCTTCGTTTTCTGAATGTTGAGCTTTAAGCTATGTATTAAAAATACATAATCATATATAATATAACTATGTATAAAATATATGTATTAAAATACATAATCATATATAACTATGTATAAAATACAAATATGTGACTTCCCTGGTGGTTCAGAAGGTAAAGCGTCTGTCTACAATGCGGAAGACCTGGGTTCAATCCCTGAGTTGGGAAGATTCCCTGGAGAAGGAAATGGCAACCCACTCCAGTACTCTTGCCTAGAAAGTCCCATGGATGGAGGAGCCTGGTGCAGGCTACTGTCCACGGGGTCGCAAAGAGTCGGACAGGACTGAGCGACTTCATTTTCACTTTCACTTTCAAAATACAAATATATATGAAAATTATAAATATAAATATATTTTTATGTATGTAAAATTGAGACACTATAAAATTCATCCATTTGACGTGTACAGTTCAATGGCTTTTAATATATTTGGAGTTGTGCAACTGTCACAATATCAATCTTACAATGTTTTCTTTACCCACAAAGAAATCTCACATCTCCTAGCCCTCACCCCCAATCCTCTCTCTGCTCCATCAACCCCCACTTTCTGTCTCCATAGACTTGCTTATTCTGAATGTGTCACATAAGTGGAATCACAGCGAGTATATTTTCAAACTGTAATCCAATCTGCCCTGCATCTTTAATTGTTATCAGTTCTGCAGACACGTGCTGAGCAGTGGGGTAAGAGTGTAGGTTTTAGTCATGACTCTTTCATTTCTAAATGACAATAAAGCAACTTGAACTAATTTCAAAGCACAAGGGGGATTTATTGGCTCACATAACTGGGAAAGATGGGGTGGGCCTAACTTTAAGGTTGACTGGATCCAAATACTTAAATTATGTCATTTGTCTCTCTCCTTGCTTCTGTCTCTTTCTACCTCTTTCTTGCTCTCTCCCAGCTCTCTTTGCTTCAATTTCTTTAAATCTCAGGGAGGACTCTCATTAACCCAACTTGTGTCACGTGTGTACCCCTTGGGCCACTCACTGAGGTCAGAGACCATGCTATGATTGGCTAGGCTTGAGTCACATGACTACCCATGGAAGGAAGGGTTTGGTCCTGGGTTTAAAGGGGAAAAGCAGGTGTATAGACTTTCCTGGAGGGAAGGGGTGTGAACGTTGCTGAAAGAGAGGACAAAAGGAATGCTGGATGAATGTTCAGCACATTTCCTGGTCAGGAGCAGCAACACACTAAAAAAAGACTGAACAACCAAACAGTACCTGGACAGAACTAGATAACATCTCGTGGATACAGGAGTTCAGAGCAGCAGGGCTTCCGGAGAACCAGTTGGGATACGTGTGTCTTCCTTAAATCCAGCCTCTCTGTCACCCACGATGTACCTGTGTTTGGTCGGTGGAACTTCACCTGGGACTGGAAGAAATGGGGAAGGGGTGCATTCTAAGAAGGGAAATTGCATGGACTCAGGGAGTGCTCACCATTCAGCAAGCAGACCAGAGGGCCCCAAGGAAGACAGACTGGATGAGGAGTTGGGAAATCATTTGGAGAGATGGACCTGAGCCCAAAGCTGTGACCTAAATTCAGCGATGGGAAGCAAGTTCGAGGTAAAAGATGTGGAAGCTATTTTGTTTCACTTTACATATCTTTTATGTAGTATGTTACTCATCTTGGTAAATCCAAAACTATGGTTTTGATTTCCCATCAGCAAGCAAATAACATAGTTCTTTGGCAGTTATTCAGGGTCTTTCCAAGTGGATAATCACTTTAGTTTTCTTTGTGACTGTGTTTGAATTAGGGTGATTTGGTTGTTTGTCAAAGTGGTTGTTCAAAACTGATGGTTTCTTGCTTTGTTACATATTAACAGACTCCTTGTTGAATTTCTACTACTTGACATCCTGACACTGTATACACTTTTTCACTTCTGCTCCTTGTACTATTCTCTGATTTATGGATTTGGCCAACCCCTACTCATCCTTCAAAACATAGATCACGTTTCCTTGAGGGGAGAGATTATACCTAACTTCTCTCTCATCTGGCAAGTGGCACAGGGAGAAATGAACTCATGCATGAATGAGAAGACTCATATCCATCCAGCCTAAGGATGGCACGTAGGTTTTGTGTCACTTATGAGTGCACTTTAATGCAAGTGTCAGTCAAATCCAATGAGTGGTGGGTTAAACAAATAGGTATTTATTTTTCTCACATATCAAGCTGCTTGAAAATTTTCAGCTGTGGCACTAGTTCAGGGACTCAAAGAAGCTCTCAACACCTTAGTGGCAAGATCAGCGATGCACACAAGGTAAGAAGAGGGAGGAAGGAGACTGGTACCAGCACGTGCATCTTATTGGCCACTCCTGGCTGCAAGAGAAATTGACTTTCTCACCTGGGATTGGGGTATGTCAGTTCCTGAGCAATATCTTGGGATGATATTAGCAAGGACGAATGAGGGGATGGATACTAGCTAGGCAACCAGTGGCACCCACCACCTATGTCATCTCATAGGTTAATAGATTTCAAGGTGAGGCTGTGTTCAGTATTGTGAAAGCTGTCCAAGTCTGCCAGGCAAAGGCACTTCAATTGATTATTAATGTCTGCCGTGAATGTGGAGTGGGCCATATAGCATTCTTGGTGTGTATTGTCATCTCTGATCCATCCCCTAGATTGATCTGTGTGTTGGACCATCTGTTTCCCCCTTCTCACTTACCCCACCTGCTCTGTGTGCTGGGAGGCAGATTCCAATGGACTGGACCAACAGATCCGCTTACCTTTTGACTTCTGGGTTGATTTGGCCTCTGAGAGGCGGTGGGTGGAGAACAGAGGGTGGGAGGAGAATGATGTCAGGGTATTTCTCCTCCTGTTGGGTCACCATGGTTTCCTGAAGGCCACATCTCCTTTCAGAAGCCCCTTTCTGTCCATCTATCCTACTGTCCCACCCCTTACCCCTTCAGACCAAGCTCCTTACATCCTCCCTTTTTGCCTTCTCCAAGCCCTGCCCACAGCTTTGTAAACGTTACTTTAATGCACTTCCTTTAAATCCCCCAGTTTGTGCCCTGTCTCTTTTTCTCAAGGATCCAGCCTGAGGCAGTCTGTAATGCTTTAGGGGCTTGTTCTGTGGGAAGGTGTGAGAGTTATGGATGAAGACCTTTGTCTTCCCCCTCCTCAAAGTCCGGGGCAATGTGCCTCCTACCCGCTATAGGATACCGGACTTGCTTGTCATGGTATGCTCCTGGATGTCTTTTTAAATTCATTTTTACTAATCAAGCCCCCAGGGGTAATGATGTGCCTTCTGTGGTTTGTAAGTACATCCAGCTGCAAGCCACTCCAGATGGGAGCTCTCAGGAATCAGTAGGAGGGAACTGACATCTCTCCTGGTTCTCTCCAGATTGTAAAGTGGCTGGCCAGTGAGAGCTGTCATTTCTGCAGGCTGTTGGTCAGAAGTGACTGTGCACCAGGGGGTCTGGAAGGACAAGGGTACCCGCAGCTGGGGTTCCACTGGATCGCCATCCTGTTACTGCCTCTGCCTTCCTGCTCCCCAAGGCCTGGGGCGTCCACACTCTGAGAACAGGCTCCATGGTGTGTCAGATCCCACACCACGCCCTGGTTGTGGAAGAGGCTGGGGAGGAGCCCTTCAAAGCCTTCAGAGCAGTATTTCTTAAATTTGAATGAGCAGATGAGTCAACTGGGCGTGGAATCAAATTGCAGATTATGATTCAACAGGTCTGGGGTAGTGGCTGGGTTCTGCATTTCTCACAAGCACCCTGGTGATGCTGCTGCAGGGCACACACCTGAGTACCAGAGACTAAGAGATGGGCATCCAGCATGGTAACCACCAGCCTCATGGGGCTATTTATATTGTCTTTTCCTTTTTATAAATCTCATAATCTTATCAAATCATCAAAATGCTGAGTTTCTAGGAACAGAAACCCCACTCAGAAGGTTTTGAACCTAAGTCAAAGAGAGAAATATGCTGGTTTTTATGAAACTGTTAAGATAGGGAGCTGGCCGGGAATGGTGGGGCCTGTCGCTGCTGTCATCCCCACCACTACCACCATCATCTCTTTCTTCTTTCATTCCTCCTCTGCCTCTTGATTTTTTTAAGCCTCATTCTCACTATCTGCAGGCTGGTTTTCTCTCTTGGGCAGGGAATTAGCTGGTGGCTCCAGGCTAATATCACACTTGCCATCTCAATAGGAAGATTTCTCCCAGCATCTGAGCACTTGTGCATCACACTGCACCTGGCTTGATGGCTGAAGTGCCAGGCTTGCCTTGTGGGAAGGGAGTGGGTCACTGTGATGGACAGCCCCTCAGAATTAGACGAAGAGAAGGGGAGACAAGTAAACCTAAAGGAATAGATGTGCGAAGAGGTATGGGGCAGACAAGACCAGCGGGTGTTCACGCCCCTCCATGGCTTTCACCCCACCTGTCCATCTATTCCCCTTAATCGCCTTTCTCTTAGTTTCTGCCACCCTTTAGTCATTCCCAGGGGGGGAAGACATAGTCTGATATATTTTGCAGAGTGCTTCAAAGAGCACAACCGTCTGCCCTGTGCATTTTCATTGCAATCAATTAGCAAGGCTTTCTCTTTGGTGCAGAAATTAAATATAAAAAGACAAAAGTTCTGGCAAGGTTTTCCCTTTGGTTTCTTCAGGCATTTGATAGCATCTCACGCTGCCTTGCTGGGAGAATTAAATTGCTTGAGAGTGGCAAGCTGAATGGCAAGGGTGGTGAATAGCGGGATGCGAAGGCAGCTGACTGCCAAGGGAGAAGCTGGAGGGGGGCGCTTGGGCTGATGTTCATTAATGGGCTGGAAGGACAGGGCAGCATGAGATGAGGCTGTGGATGGTCCACTGCACAGACGGGAACAGCAGTGCAGGACCAGGAGATGAGCCAATTACAGCCAGTTTTCAATTTTTTTTTTTTTTTGGAATAAGGAAAGTACAGGATGAATTTTTTTGTTTTTTTTTGGCAGGAGATGGTAGAGTTTAGAGGAGGGGTAGATAAACTGGCCACAAATCTTTAAGTCCCTGTGAAGATGAAACATCTAGACCAGGGGTCCCCAGCCTCCAGGATCTAATGCCTGATGATTTGAGGTGGAGCTGATGTAATAATAATAGAAATAAAGTGCACAATAAATGTAATGCACTTGAATCATCTCAAAACCACCCCTCCCCCCCGCCCCCAGTCTGTGGAAAAATTGTCTTCCAGGAAGCTAGTTCCTGGTGCCAAAAAGGTTAGGGAACACTGATCTAGACCACAGATTCCTAACATGAGGCCCAAGAGCTGGCAGCATCAGCCTCACCTAGGAGCAATGGATGTTCTCTGGTCCACCCAGACCTACTCAATCAGAAACTCTAACCAGACTTCCAGGTGATTCTGCAGCCTGTTTGAGCTTGAAAGGCACTGACCTACATGAGGGTCACCTTGAACTATGAGGGGCTCCTTAAACCTCACTGGACAGAGACATAAAAGTTAACCTTCTGGGAGAAAAGGCAGTTATCTTGGTTCCCAGCAGCCCAGGAGGGAAGTGACTTACCTGAGACATCCAAGGGGCAGCAGTGGCCTAGAGGCCTCATTCCCACACCCGTGCTCTGCAGCATTAAAAAATTTTTAATTTTGAACAAAATGTTTATTGGTCTGCCCTGGATCTTAGCTGTGGCACGAAAACTTAGTTGTGGCGTGTGGGATCTAGTTCCCTGACCAGGGATCAAACCCAGGTCCCTTGTATTAGGAGCACAGAGTCTCAGCCATTGGACTACCAGGAAAGTGCCCTCTGCAGTATTTTATGAATCTATTTATGAAGACCCAGGAGAAGTGTGGGCCTATCACTTCTCCGTGTCCCAGAGATGCGATGACAATTCCCACATTGACACTGACCCCTGGTTTTTATAGTCCCCCCTGCGCTGAAAACCCTGCGCTGACCTCACTTGAGGCAGGATGAAAGACAAGGAATGAGGCCATAGTGGATTTGAATCGGGGGTGGGGTGGGTGAGCTGGAACCCTTGTGCTGTGTGTGCCCTGGGAGCCAGACAGCAATGAAGAACCAGGAACAGAGGAGAAGGTTATAAAAATGTTTAGTCTTTGCTTTATTGAGTTACAACAAATGAGCAACAAGTTAGAAAAATTGTTTTTTTTTTTAAACTCCCTACCATTTTATTTGTGCAGTGTACTCAAATAGGGGGCAGTGGGATGGGGGGAAGGGACTGCAAACACAATTTATATTGCAACATTTACACCGGATGTGTCTCTTGGTTTTTCTTCTTTAGAAGTTAGGACTAACTGAGGAAAAAAAAAAAGTGCACTCATGAATCTAAAATTGGCCCAAAACAAACACACAAACAAAACAAACAAAAAATCAATTCGTGGTGAAGCTTCAAGCTGAAATCTTGTTCAATACCACACTGAGAAAAGGCAGTTAGGAACAGAAATGAAAACCAAAGCTGTTCATCTTTGTACCATTTAGATAGCACAATCTCTTTTTGTTTTACTTTCACAAAATTAATGATAACGCTAATGCACTTGTGAGCCCTTTCTGCTGGTTTCTAAAAAGGGGCTCAGAGGGTAGCCACCTACCACCCAGCTCTCTTGGCCCAAGGTCTGACCTCAGAGGCCAGGCCATCAGAAAAAACCAGACTGGCCGGGGGCAGTTCAGAAAGCCTTGTGCCTGGCTAAACAGGGACCCCCAAAGGCAGCTGGGGAAGAACTATAGAAATGGATTTGATTTGGAAGATCTGTCATCTGTAAACCCCTCTCCAAGTTCAGACAGAGGCCTGAATCCTAGCCCTTTTCCCCAAAAGAAATCTCGCAAATTGCAAACTATCTTTACAAACGAACTCGCCCTACCTAAAATCCAGTAGATATAATGGCACTAATGCTAACACCCTCCCCTCCCCAAAATTAATAAAAATAAAAAAGGAAAAACAGAAAAGCACATGTGATCAGCCCTCCCTCCTGGAAAAAAGACCTTACAATGGTAGAGCTGGAAAAGGAAGTTGCCCTCAGTTAAAAAGGTAACAAAATTCCCATGTTGTACAAATTGGTTCCAGTATAGCAAGAGGTGGGGGCCTGGGCGCAGGAGCCAGCTATTTACAAGGACCCGTGGAAAACGCAGTAGTAGGACTTTGGCACTAGGAGCAGTTCCCACCGGGCCTCGGGGAGGCGCGTGTGCGCAGAGGCGGCGGCAGGCACACGCAGCGAAGTCGTTCCACTTGGAGTCTCAGGCCAGGGTCGCCGTCAGCCGGGGAGAGAAGTTCTCTTCTTTCTTTGAAGACAGATAATTCCCTCCATCAGCACGGCAGTTTGATGGACTTCCCTAGAAGGACGACACAAGACCTTAGAGGCAAAATGTCAGGGAGATGACCATCATTCCCCCCATGCAAGGCATCGGGGGGAGGGGGAAGGTGGCCTCTCCCTGGCTGTCCCGGGGAGACACTTCCCAAGTCCTCTTGGGGTCGGAGGACGACAGATGCCCTTCACATGTGGGGCCTGTTTTAAAGAAACGAGTGTGTGTCCTGAGCATGGCCTGACATTATGGTAAGCGCCTTCAGAATAAGACCTTTGAAAACAGGATGACTCTCTGGGCAAGTGAAGGAGGTGATTCATTTCATCATGACAAGACCCTTTTCTTGTTCCTGGATAGGCAGCCTGGTTCCTCAAAGACACCAGAATCAGACAAGTCTGGATTTTGGTCCTGACTTTTCTGTATGGAGAAGGAAATTACAACCCACTCCAGTATTCCTGCCTGGAGAATTCCATGGACAGAAGAGCCCAGCCAGAGGACCCTAGTCCGTGGGGTCACAAAGAGTTGGACACGACTGAGTGACTAACACTTCTCTATATACTTGCCATGGGGCCATACAAATGTCACAATCTCTCTAGGGCTTGGTTTTGCTCCTGTAAAACAGGGATGGTAATAGCATCCACCTGGTAAAGTAGTTGTGATGAGAAGCTGATATATGAAATAGCACTTAAAATAGTGTCCAGAATGTGGTATTATATATGCTTGTGTTGTATTTGTTAGATGAAGCCTTTTCCAAATATGACAGTATATATAATGGTAATACATAAGATGAGAAATTTAAAGTGTCTTTTTATCTCTTTATGTTTAAAATTTTATAATTTTTTAAATTGGAATATTGCTTTGTGCAAAGCTGATTCACTTCATTGTACAGTAAAGCAATTTTACTCCAGTTAAAAAATAAAAAGAGAAAAAATTGTATTTTTTAATGTTTCTATCAACCCTCAGAGGTGTAGATATAATTACTATTCCCATTTTACAGGTAAGGAAACTGAGCACAGAGAAGCTAAAAAATTTGCCTAAGATCACCCAGCTAGAAAGTGGAAGAACCCAAATTCCAGCTCAGGCAATTTCCAGAGCCTGTTCTCTCTCTTAATAGTGTTCATTAAGAGTCAGCGTGGAGAAGTGTTTAATTCTTACAGACTTTGAAGTAATGAAAATAGTCCAAGGACCTTCTTATGGGTTGAACTGTCTCTTCTTTACCCCTATAGATATGTTGACGTTCTAACCCTTAGTACCTCAAAATGTAACCCTATTTGGGGACTTCCCTGGTGGTCCAGGGGTTAAGAATCTGCTCTCCAATGCAGGAGATGAGGGGATCCCTGATCAGGGAACTAAGATTCCACAACTGCCCCTTAGCAGTGGGGCAACTAAGCCCATGCGCCGCAAGTACTGAGCCTGCATGCATTGAAGCCTGCGCACCACAATTGACGTAGTTGTGCAGACTTGATGCAGCCAAATAAAGAAATATATACATATGAAAAGAATGTAACCCTATGGAAATTCCTTTATGGAGGTGATCACCATTAAAATGACGTCTACAGGGAGGGACCTAATCCCACAGGATTGCTATCCTAATAAAAAGGGGAATTTTGCACATAAAGAGACACACAAGGAGAACATCATGGAAAGATGAAGGCAGAAACTGGGGTGATGTATCTAGAAGCCAAAGAATACCAAGGACTGCCAGCACCCGCCAGAAGCTAGGAGAGAGGCAAGGAACACACGCTCCCTCACAGCCCTTAGAAGGAGGCAACTCTGCCAACACCAGCCTTCTCGTCTGCAGACTGTGGGAGAATCAATTCCTGTTGTTTAAGCCACCCAGTCTGTGGTACTGGATGGCAGCCTTGGCAAACCAAGACAGAACTCCATCTCCACTGTGGGCTCCGGGGAGCCAGGGATCCTGAGCCAGGAATCCAAGGGCGGGTTGGGGGCTGTGAAGTACGTAGTCAGTATTCCGTGAAAGGCTGGAAGGGGATCAGGTCTGCAGATTCCTGAAGCCACTGGGTTTTTCATTGCCTCGTCCCTGGTAAGGCCATGTCACAGCTTGTTGTTGCGCGGTCATTTCTCTGGTTGAGAAGGCCCCAAGAAGAGAGAGAGAGAGAGAGAGAGAGAGAGAGAGAGAGAGAGTGTGTGTGTGTGTGTGTGTGTGTGTGTGTCACAGCTTGTTGTTGCGCGGTCATTTCTCTGGTTGAGAAGGCCCCAAGAAGAGAGAGTGTGTGTGTGTGTGTGTGTTTGTAGGGGACTGAGAGCAAGAGGACCAGACTTCTCAGCCAAAGGCATCAGCAGATCATCTATATTGTGTCATTCCTAATGTCTGGATGTCAAAGGTACCCACATTTCATCAGTACTCCGGATAAGACGACTGAATACTGCAGTTAAGAAACCAACTTGTAACACGGGAAGGCAGAGGGGAGGAAGGAGCCAGTACACTACCCTTATATAAAATTGACAGCCAATGGGAACTTGTTGTATGACTCAAGGAACCTAAAACAGGGCTCTGTAATAGCCTGAAGCAGGGGGAGGTGGGAGGGAGGTTCAAGAGTGAGGGGACATATGTATCAGTTCAGTCCAGTTGCTCAGTCGTGTCCGACTCTTTGCGACCCCATGAATCGCAGCATGCCAGGCCTCCCTGTCCATCACCAACTCCCGGAGTTCACTCAGACTCGCGTCCATCGAGTCAGTGATGCCATCCAGCCATCTCATCCTCGGTTGTCCCCTTCTTCTCCTGCCCCCAATCCCTCCCAGCATCAAAGTCTTTTCCAATGAATCAACTCTTCACATGAGGTGGCCAAATTACTGGAGTTTCAGCTTTAGCATCATTCCTTCCAAAGAAATCCCAGGGTTGATCTCCTTGTGTACCTATGACTGATTCATGTTGATGTATGGCAGAAACCAATGCAATATTGTAAAGCAATTATCCTTCAATTTAAAAAACAACTTGTAAAAGAAATTGTCTGTGAATGAAATCAGATTCCAGGGGTGTCCTTGGGATCTGGTACCACCCAAAAGGGATCCAGGAAAAGTCATCAAATTGTAAAAGCCACAGGGATCCTTACAGGTGATGCTGCCAACACCACTTCTTTCACAAGGGAAAAAAAAGGAAGCTCGGGGAGGAAAAGTGATTTCCCCAGGTCACATAACTGCTCAGCAGCAGAGTCAAAAGTAATAACAATCATGGTTGCGACAACAGTGAGAGTAGCTTAAATGTATCTCATGCTTATTATGAGCCAGGCCTGATACTAAGTTCCGACAGGGGTCATTTCATTTACTCCTTATGGTAACCTGGTAACCTCAGAGGTAAAGAGATGGGGTTCAGTGAGATCAAATGACATCAGGCAAGTGGTAAGTGGTGGAACCTGGATTCCCCTGGGGCCAATCCAGCTTTAACTGCCTCTCCCAACACCTGAGCTGGGTCCTGCCTCCCCCCGCCTTGTGCACGGATGCTGCCTGCACGGAGCCACAAGGTGACAGGAAAGTGCAGGTCTGCTTCAGAGACGCGGGCTGACATGCATACCTGTGGCTGACGCATGCTGATGCTCAGCAGAAAACAACAAAGCTCTGTAAAGCAATTACCCTTCAATTAAAAAAAAAGATGGGGGCTGGGCGGTCCCGGGCACCCAGAGAGGACCACATGCCTTGTTGCTGTTGCCATGCAGACACACATACCCAGGGTATGTGGGCCACAGCCAGCTGCTTGCTGTGATCCGCAAAGAGCAGCTTTCCCCCAGCAAACGGGGTCTTTAACCGCCTTTGGAAAGGAGGCTGCTTCTGGCTGAATGTCCATCTGAACAGCTCTCAAGACTCCAGGAGGGACCTCCCTGGTGGTCCCGTGGTTAAGACTCTGCCTTCTGATGCAGGAGACTCAGGTTCGATCCCTGGTCAGGCAACTATGCCCACATGCCACAAGGAAGACCCAAGCACAGTCAAGATAAGAATAAATAAATAAGTAAAGACTCCAGGAAACAAGGCCCAAGGTGGGTAAAGAGTGATCGTTTGTATTCCCCACCAGGCTGAGGAACGCCAGCTCTGCACGGGACTGTGGGTACCCACAGTGGAGTAGAGTGGAAAGAACCATGGAGTCAGAGAAAACTGGGTCTAGGGCCAGCCATTTCCGAGCTGTGTGCTGAGATCAGCTACTTAGCCTCCCAGAGCCTCATTTCCACAATCCACAACCAAGCAGCTGCTGGGAGGGTTGCGGTGTGGAAAACATACGGGTGCTCCAGAAATATTGTCCCGCTTCATTTTCCCTTGAGGAAAGCCAGGTGCAGAACTATGGCCTTAGGGGTATGTGAACTCACCCGTGTGTGTGAGACTATACACATCTTGTCTCTCATACAGAAAACCCTGTCTCTAAGGGACTGGTAAAAAGTTGCCTTTTGTTTATTTTTTAATTGGAAGAAAATTGCTTTACAGTGTCATGTTGGTAAAAATTTGCCTTTTAGATAAACCTCAATATTAAGGTGGTTCTCCATCTGGCATTTTTTAAAAAGAATGGAAGTAGAGTAAATTTACAATATTCTGTTAGTTTCAGGTATACAGCAAAGTGATCCTATATATATATATACACTATTTTTCAGATTATTTTCCATTATAGATTATTATAAGATATTGATTAGAGTTCCCTGTGCTATACAGTATATCTTCGCTTATCTATTTTATATATAGTAGTATGTATCTGTTAATACCATACTCCTAATTTATCCATCCCCCCTCGTTTCCCTTTGGTAACTATGAGCTTATTTTCTGTGTCTGTGATCTGTTTCTGTTTTTTATATAGATTAATTTGTGTTATTTTTTAGATTTCACATCTAAGTGATATCATGTAATATTTTTCTCTGTCTGACTTCACTAATATTCTTTAGGTTCATCCTTGTTGCAAATGGCAATATTTCATTCTTTTTATGGCTGAGTTATATACATATATAGACATCTTCCCTGGTGGCTCAGACGGTAAAGCATATATGCCACATTTTCTTTAGCCAGTTGTCTGTTGCTGGGCACTTGGGTTGTTTACGTGTCTTAGCTATTGCAAATAGTGCTTCTGTGAATGTTGGGGGTGCATGTTATCTTTTAGCATTTTCATCTTTTCCAGAGTGGGACTGCTGGATCATATGGTAGTTATATTTTTAGATTTTTAAGGAATATCTTTATTGTTTTCCATCATATTTACATACCAATTTACATTCCTACCAACAGTGTTGGAGGGTTATCTTTTCTCCACATCCTCTCCAGTACTTATTATTTGTAGACTTCTTCATGATAGCCATTCTGACAGGTATGTTACCTCATTGTGGTTTTGATTTGCATTTTTCTAATATAATTGAAGGAGATCAACCCTGGGATTTCTTTGGAGGGAATGATGCTAAAGCTGAAACTCCAGTACTTTGGCCACCTCATGAGAAGAGTTGACTCATTGGAAAAGACTCTGATGCTGGGAGGGATTGGGGGCAGGAGGAGAAGGGGACGACAGAGGATGAGATGGCTGGATGGCATCACGGACTCGATGGATGTGAGTCTGAGTGAACTCCGAGAGATGGTGATGGGCAGGGAGGCCTGGCGTGCTGTGATTCATGGGGTCACAAAGAGTTGGACACGACTGAGCGACTGAACTGAACTGAGCATCTTTTCATGTACCTGATGGCCATTTCTATGACTTTTTTAGAGGAATGTCTATTTAGGTCTTCTGCCCATTTTTCAATAGGGTTGTTTTCTTGATATTGAGTTGTATAAGCTGCTTGTATATTTTGGATATTAACCCCTTGTTGATTGTACAATCAGCAAATTTTTTTTTCTCATTCAGGAGGTTCCCTTTTTGTTTTGTTGATAGTTTCCTTTGCTGTGCAAGAGCTTTTAGGTTTGATTAGGTTCCATTTATTTATTTTTGCTTTTATGTCTTTTGCCTTGGGAAACTAAGAAAATATTACTACAATTTATGTCTGAGAATATTTTGCCCATACTCCCTTTTATGAGTTTTATAGTGTCATATCTTACATGTAGATTTCTAAACCATTTGAGTATATTTTTGTGTATGGTAGGAGGGTATGTTCAAACTTCACTGATTTACATGCAGTTGTCCAGCTTCTGTAATACCACTTGCCAAACAAACTGTCTTTTCTCCATTGCCTAGTTTTGCCTCCTTTGTCTAAGATGAATTGAGTATAGATGTGTGAGTTTATCTCTGGGCTATTCTGTGCCATTGATCTGTGTGTCTGTTTTTGTGTCAATACCATGCACTATGGTATAGTCTGCACTATCAATAGTATAGTCTGAAGTCTGGGACGGTTATGCCTTCAGCTTTGTTTTTTTTTGTACCCCTATGCTGAAGTTGAAACTCTAATACTTTGGCCACCTGATGCAAAGAACTGACTCATTGGAAAAGACACTGATGCTGCACAAGATTGAAAGCAGGAGGAGAAGGGGACGACAGAGGATGAGATGGTTGGATGGCATCACTGACTCAATGGACATGAGTTTGAGCAGGCTCCAGGAGTTGGGAATGGACAGGGAAGCCTTGCATTCTGCAGTCCATGGGGTTACAAAGAGTCGGATATGACTGAGCGACTGAACTGAACTGAATTGAGGGTTGCTTTGGCCATTCTGAGTCTTTTGTGGTTCTGTATAACTTTTAGGATTATTTGTTCTAGTTCTGTGAAAAATGTCATGAGTATTTTGACAGAGATCACATTAAATCTGTAGATTGCTTTGAGTAGTGTGATCATTTTAACAATATTCTTCCAATCCAAGAGCATGGGATGTTGTTCTATTTCTTTGAATTATATTTCATTTCTTTTATGACAGTGTGTTTTCCCCTGTCTTATGGGTATGAACATGTGTAATCTTCCAACTTTGTATAAATAAAGAAAAATAAATGCTGAACAAGACCATTAAAAAAGCCACAAAAACCAGATTGGAAGGCCAAAGGGTGACCTGGAGAAGGGGAGACAAAGTCAGTTTTTTGGTTTTTGCAGTGTTCCCAGATGTCTGTGGATGGCTCTGGGCCCAGCTCTTGGAACCACTGGGCTTCAGTTCTTGTGTGACCTCTCCCAGGGTGTGTTGTGGTGGGCAGGAGCTGGGCGTGGGAGCTGGCAGCACTCTCAGAGTGAGACTGGGAAGATACTGGACACAGAGGGCACACAGCCCAGCACTGTGGCCTTGCCCCTTGGGCGGGGCCACTGTCCCAGTGGTGGGCCGCTTCCTCGGAAGGCCCTGCTCCCAGCCACGCTCAGTTCGTCTTGTTAAATGTTCCCTTGCTGGGGCTTGCACAGCACAGCTGTCATCACGGTGTCTCAGATTGCCTGACGAGTTGTATGTCCACAGTGTTCACTGCTACCCCCGCCCCACCCCCATCTCTCCCACCACTGCGTCTGGCTCACGGAGGATACGCAAATGTTCGTTAATGAATGAAACACAGGAAGACAGCATGGTACTGTTAGAGGTGGCTGCTTAGACAAGGTCGGTGACAAGTTCACATTTCATTTTTTGTTGATTTTTTAAAGAGTGGGCAGGAGGAGAAGGGGGCGGCAGAGGATGAGATGGTTGGATGGTATCACCAACTTAATGGACGTGAGTTTAAACAAACTCTGGGAGGACAGTGAAGGACAGGGAAGCCTGGTGTGCTGCAGTCTATGGGGCTGCAAAGAGCTGGACACTACTTAGTAACTCAACAACAGTGATCTTTAATAATGTGGCCTCTAGCTAAGTCCCTGGGCTACTATCTGGAGTCTTTTCACTTAGCGACACTCGCCCCTGCAGAGAACCAATGGCCTGATGGGTCACTTAGTCCCAGGGCATCAGATCGCAGCTGTGGGGGAAACTGCAAGGTCACTGGGCCCCTTTTCTTGTGGCCACTCTTCAAACATTTCCACTGAGTGGATGTCGCACTTCTCTCTGAACACTGCCCAGGATGGGGGGACCCACTGCCTCCCACAGCAGTCCCTTTCTATCTTGGGGACACCTTGGAATGTTAAAAAGCACTATCTAATTCTTTAGCAAAATCTGTTTCCTTATTATTCTGCCTTTGGGGAAGCATGAAACAATTAGAATTCTTTTCCCATTTGCCAACTTTTCTGTTCCTATTTCTCCTTAATTTTCCCTGTAGGGATTTACCCTGGGCCCTGTGGACTTGAGAGAGAACACCACAGTCCCTGAGACAGAAACACAAGCAGTGTGGCTGTGATTTGTTAGCTCAATAACATTTCTGAGTCCAACTTTGTTTTACTGGGAGGGGGCATGGGTGACAAGGAAAAAGAATAAGTCATTTCCCAGTGGAGGCGGGAAATTTCGCACTATCCCAAACTGACCCCACATTCAGCCTTGGTCAGCTCTGGAGGTCTGGCTAAGGCTGTTTCTCTGAAGCAGTTTGGGGATCCCCTGGGCACCTTGCACAGACTTGTACACCAGGTAGATCTCCCTGCTTTTGGAGATGTTCAAAGGCAGAAGGAATCAGGGGCCACTGGGTCTTCCTGCTCCTTTTCCATCAGTGGATATTATCCTGTGGACCTCAAAAGAATCTGAGCAAATAGAATTATATTTTATTTATGCATTAATTTTTTTGTGTGGCTGCACTGTATCTTTTTGATGAAGCACAAGGGGGCTTCTCTTGTTGTGGCATGTGAGCTTAGCTGCCCTGCACCATGTGGGATCTTAGTTCCTTGACCAGGGATTGAACCTGAGTCCCCAACATTGGACAGTAAATTCTTAACCACTGGACCACCAGGGAAATTCCTTGGAATCCTATTTTAAACTCACCAGGCAGACTCTGAACATGGTTACAAGTTTGGGTTTGAATTCCAGCTCCACTGTTTTCTAGCTCAGTGACCTTGGGCCAGTTACTTTTCTGTGGCTCATTCTCATCAGATGATGAAAATAATGTTTATGGAGAGTTGTTCAGTTAACACACATAAAATGCTTGAGCAGTGCCTGGCATAGTAAGTGCTCAGCAAACGTCACCCCTTGTTGCCTCTGCCCCCTATCCCCACCTTGAGATACAGGTGCCATGAACACCCCAAAGCATGGGCTTATACTAGCAGGGCCCCAGCTGAAACAGTCAATTTGGAAAGGCAAGATGGCCAAGTTCTCCACATGCAGAAGACTGCAATTTCTGAGTTGTGTCCATTGAGCATGTGCTGATGGCAAGGCCACACCCCTATTTTGGGGGCTTTCACTTATATATTATCTCTCATTTGGTCCTGATAACAACAGACAAGTCTACTGGTAAGTGCTGTGGACTGAACTGTGTCCTACCCCAAGTTCTATGCTGAACTCTAATCCCCAGGGTGACTGTATCTGAAGACACAGGGCCTTTAAGGAGGTGTGTACATGCTGTGCTAAGTCACTTCAGTTGTGTCCAACTCTTTGCAACCCTCTGGACTATGGCCTGCCAGGCTCCTCCCTCCATGGGATTCTTCAGGCAAGAGTACTGGAGTGGGTTGCCATTTCCTCCTCCAGGGGATCTTCCCAGGGATTGAACCCGTCTCTTACGTCTTCTATGTTGACAGGTAATGAAGGTTAAAGGAAGTCATCAGGGTGGAGCTCCAGTCCAACAGGACGGGTATCCTTTTAAGATGAGGAAGAGACAGCAGGAGGGTAGATGCACAAAGGAAAGGCACGTGAGGACAAAGAAGGTGGCCGTCTGCAAGCCAAGGAGAGTGGTCATGCCAGGAACTAACCTTGCCGGCACCTTGGTCTTGAACTTTAAGCCTCCAGAATTGTGAGAAAATAGATTTCTATTCTTTAAGCTGCTCAGTCCATGCTCTGCTATTCTGGCAGCCCTAGTTGATTAATACAGTGAGTATTAAGGCTGTAGAAACTTTAATCATAAAAAGGAATAAAATGTATAGGCATGTGGGTGTTCTAGAATTTTCTACCATCCATCTTCCATTTACCACCAGGGAAGAAAGTTCTCAACAACATCTAGACATCTGCAAGATGACTTTCCTTTTTTTTTTTTCTTTTTTTTAAAAGAAGATTTATTTATTTTATTTATGTATGGTTGCACTGGGTCTTCATTGCTGCATGTGGGCCTTCTGCAGTTGTGGTGAGTGGGGGCTACTCTCTACTTGCGGTGCCCGGGCTTCTGGCGGTGGCTTCTCTTGCTGCAAAGCATGGGCTCTAGGGCCGCCGGGCTCAGTAGTTGTGGCTCTTGGGCTTTAGAGTACAGGCTCAATAGGTTTGGTGCACGGCGCTTAGTTGCTTTGCAGCGCGTGGGATCTTTCCAGACCAGGGATTGAACCTGTGTCCCCTGCATTGGCAGGTGGATTCTTTACCACTGAGCCACCAGGGAAGCCCAATGACTTTCCTTTCGCTCCTTCCTTAAGCATTACAGAGGGTCTCAAACTTCGCCTACTGGGTCATACACACAGAATCACATATAGTCTTTATTGGTGAGTGAGAGGAGCTTCAAGGGATAATTTGATGATATGTGAGCCCACCTAGCATTCCATTTTTTCACTCCTGCGCTTCTTTGAAGTGTGAACTCAGGCAAGCCATAGCCACAGTAGCTACCTTTCAGGTTCCCTGACGCACCAAGTTCCCCTGTCTCAGGGAATATGTTGTCTTTGAGTCTGTTGTCTCTTTTGCCTGGATTGCTTCTCCTCTCTGCCCAGCCAACTCCTACTTAACCCTTTGGATTTCAATTCATGCACTTCTTGTTCAGAGAAACCTTGCCCAACCCCTTAAATCAGGCCTAATTGCTCTATAGTCTCACAGTTCCATGTACCTTTCCTGAAAAAAATCTTGTCACCTGGCAGCGTTTCCTTTTTGTTTGATGGAAGATTATTTGGTCAAAGACTATGGGCTCTGGGGCTTCCCAGATGGCACTCGCTAGTGGTAAAGAATCTGCCTGCTAATGCAGAAGATGTAAGAGACGTGGGTTCGATCCCTGGGTCAGGAAGATTCTCTGGAGGAGGGCATGGAACCCATTCCAGTATTCTTGCCTGGAGAATGCCATGGACAGAGGAGCCTGGCAGGCTACAGTCCATAGGGTTGCAAAGAGTTGGACACGACTGAAATGATGCAGCATACAGCACATGGGCTCCATGAGGGCAGGGACACGCTGAGTGCCACAGCCTTCCGGAGCCTGGCGCTGCAGGCTTTCCACAAACACTGATGGATGAATGAGCCAAGGCACTTGCTGTGAACGTCTCTGGGCTAGTTATTTCTCCTTCTTGGGGCCAGCATCCTTCCTCTGAAAAACGAGGGGCTTTGATTTCATTATGTTCTTAAGTTGATACAAGCTGCCTAAAGTGCAGGGCAAATTCCTAGTGTGAGAATCTCTGGAATTAGATAAAAGGAAGTGATAGCAGTTAACTCTCCATGAGGTACCAGGGAAGTGAGGCTAATGTACAGTCCATGAGAAGCATCACTCAGTAAATAGCTAGTGATTGATTCTCCAATAGACCTTCCCCTCAAGCTGCTCACACACAGAAAGCAAACTGTCCCCAATTCCTCTCCCCTGATGGCTGTCATCTGATGGGACTAGTGAGTGATGGGGAAAAGAATGAGGAGAAGCAGAGGACTGAAATACCAGATCCTGGATAAATGGAAGCCAATTCTCTCTAGTAATTCTCAGGTTGGTTCAATAAACCATTAGAGAGCATCTGTTCTGAATCAGGCACTGGGGGATTCAGGGATTAATTGGAAATGGTGCCTGCCTTCAAGGATCTGGTAGAGGAGAGACAGGGAAATAGTTAATTACAAATTTTCACTTCTCCATCCATCCATTCACACATGTATTTAGATGGCTAATCTGAACAGATTATAGGGGTGTACATATCCTGGATCCTAAATTGTAGCTAGACTCCAAGACTTGGCAGCCTTGAATATTTTAAGCAAGTTGAACTATGGAAAATATTTTTTTTTCTGACATTTTCACAGAATTTACCTCTTCCCCAAAACTATCCTTAGTTCTCAGGAGATGGAAACTGGCAGAAATCAGGAGGCAGAGTGAATGAGTAGTTGTGTGCTGGTGTTCAGTTCCGTATAGAATGAAGACATGACCACAACCTGTTGGTCTAGCCTGGGCGGTGATGGTGGTGCACTTTGGCGAGGTGGTGGGCCATGCTGGTTGGGTCAGGCACTGAACTGATGTGTGAGAAGGGGGTCTCCAGGCTCCACCAGTCACTAGCTGAGGAAACCAGGGTAAGCATTTCTGAGCCTTAGTTTGGCCTCCCGTAAAATGGGCTTCCCTGGTGGCTCAGACAATAAAGAATCTGCCTGCAATGTGAGAGACCAGGGTTTGATCCCTGGGTTGGGAAGATCCCCGGAGAAGAGAATGGCTACCCACTCCAGTATTCATGCCTGGAGAATTCCATGGATAGAGGAACCTGGAGGGCTATAGCCCGTGGGATTGCAAACAGTTGGACACAACTGAGTGAAACTTAGGCTTCCCAGGTGGTGCTAGTGGTCAAGAACCTGCCTGCCAATGCAGGGGATATAAGAGAGGTGGGTTCGATCCCTGGGTCGGGAAAATCCCCTGGAGAAGGAAATGATAACCCACTCCAGTATTCTTGCCTGGAGAATCCCATGGACAGAGGAGCCTGATGGGCTACAGTCCATAGGGTCATGAAGAGTTGGACACGACTGAAGCGATATAGCATGGCACAAAATGAGGAAAGAGCCATACCGCTCTCAGAGGGTTGTCATGAAGTTTAAATGACTTAACAGATGTGCTGGCAAGAATGCTGAGTATGGCATATACAAATAAACAGAAATTCTTCATGGTAGTAGAGCTGGGCTACTCCGTCTGGCCAAGCATCAAGGCATACATCTGACAATCTTTGGCTCAAATATTTCGACTCATTTTTATGAAAGGAGTTTCTTTTTTGGCTTCTTATGGGGACAGGTCTCTCAATGAATGGCTTGATAGCGGATGGACCCAGAGACTGAATTAAGGTGACCACACTCATGGCTTGGGAAGGACTCCTTATCTTTGCGTCTGATTTCAGGGCCAGGTGAGCCTGGACAGTCAGACACTGTCCTGAGCCTTGCCAAGCTTCAGCCTGAGGAACTGGCTGGGGGCAGGATGGTGGTGGGGGGGGACTCTCACTCCCACAGAGGAAATCCCATCCTAGAATCAGCTGTCAGCTGCTTACCCAAGTTTTATTTTTTTTTTAATGAAATCAAAACCATGCATTATTTCTAGGATTATATGTGTGGTAATTGCACTCAACTGCAGGTTCCTAGATAAATATGTGTTTAAATAAAGACATCACTGAATATTTATGAATTTCAAGAGACCTCTGTGTTTGGTTCATAAAAGCTGTGAAGTAATTTTGGAGAGTTTTTTTTTCTCCCCTTTGAGGTTGAAAGCTTCCTCGAAGGGGTGCCTTGTTGGGAGAACTTTCAGGCACCGTCAGCAGCACAGATTGAGGCCCCTTTCTTAAAACAATGGCGTCTGAAAAATATCAGGAGGCCCATTTGGGATATCAGGTGTCTTCCAGTGTTGAGTAGATCTTAGCATCTAGTTTAGGGATATTTTCTAGCACGCTCCTGCGGCGTTCGCCGTAAGTAAGAAGAGGTTCCTGTGTGCTCCTGTTCTTTTCAGGGAGATGGCCAGTTCCTGCTGTTGCTCTGTCGACACAGCCCCACAGACTGTAGTCCACCAGCCTCCTGTGTCCGTGGGATTTCTCTGGCTCTTACTGGAATGGGTTGCCATTTCCTCCTGCAGGGGATATTCCTCACTGAGGGATCAAACCCGCGTGTCTTTTGTCTCTGGCATTGGCAGGCAGATTCTTTACCAACTGCGCCACCTGGGAAGCCCTTCTCCTTGTCTGTGCACTTGGCTAATTCCTTCCTAATCAGCTGAGTCAGCTGTCCCTTCCTGCAGGAAGCCTTCCCTGACCCCAGCCTGGGGTCCCCCACAGCTGTGCACGTCTCCATCATACGATGGAACACCCTGGTGAATAAAGGCAAGAGTAATTTCCTCTGTTATTGGTTGAGTAAGCTCCAGGGGAACGAGAGCTCTGTCTTCGTCATCCTGCTCTCTCTAGCGCCCAGCAGTTTTCCACATACAGCAGGTGCTCAGAATGTATCTGTTAAGTTGAATTGAACCCAGCTGTCTACTATGTGGTAGGAGGAAAAAGACATCATGTAGACATGTTTATGCACCAGAAGAAATCTAGGGTAAACTAGAAGCGTTCACACAGAATCTGATTGGACAAAAAAAATATTGCTCCTTCATTTCAATATGGGAGATATGAGCTGGACTGGTAGGATCTTTTTTTTTTAAATTTAAATTTGTTATTTTATTATTATGTTTTAATTTGGCAGCGATGGGTCTTAGTTGCACCATGCAGGCTCTTAGTTGTGGCATGTGGGATCTAGTTCCCTGATCAGGGATTGGACCTGGGCCCCCTGCACTGGGAACGTGGAGTCTTAAATCACTGGACCACCACGGAAGACCCAGCAGGGTCTTATAAGAAGCAAGAAAATGGCCAGAGGGAGAATGGGGAGGTGGCACCATGGATGATGCCCTTTAACCCCTTCCTAGCACCAGCCCCCTTTCCTCACCCCCAACATATTACCACTTCCTCCTGAAAAGTCGGAGGAGAAAGAAATGATGGCATTCTGTGCTTGGGTTCTCGTTAAATTGCTCTTCTAAGAGCTGATGGGACTAGCTAAAATAAGGTTTCCAGAGGACTTTACTTGCCAGGTGCCTCGTTATATGACTGGATAAATGAACTAATGAGTGACATGGCTGGCCAAAGTTGAGTTCATAAATAAAGAGGTATGGTACTCTCCAAGGCTCTCTTGGGGACCTTATCCATCATTCTGGAGGGTCTACCTTTCATTATGTTTAAAGATGACATGGTGGTGGCGGGGGGTGTCTGTTGCTTTTTAAGTGACCTCTGGAGAAGTCAGCCCAGGCAGACTGTAAATTGTGCATCTCCATGCTGGTCCTAGGCTGCCCCTGGCATACGCTGGCTTTGGCCAAGGTAGAACTTTCCCTCCTTATCCTCCCTGCCACTATTCCTCCCCACCCCTCCTCTCCCCACCCCTTTTCTAAACTTAACACAGGTTGATTTGCACAGACCTCTGGTGAAGCGCACACACCAAGGGCTCGGTGGCACGTCCCATTATGTGGATGACATGGCCATTAGTAACCATGGTAACCTCCCTACCCAGGCTGCTGTGGCTCCACAGACCTAATTTATACCAGTCTCGTCCAGATTTGAAGGGGTTCTGGGGACCCCGTCAGCACAGCAACAAGCAGGGTTACTTAATCAGACAGACGCGGGGGTACCTGCCTTTAGCCACCACAACACAAACACCAGGGCCTTTCAAAACCTTCCTGGTTAGAGGAAACAATCCCATGTTTTAATTCAGTAAACTTGGAGACTTAACTCTTAAAAAAAATCCAAAAGGAAAAAGAATAGACATATCATTTCATGTTTGTTTCTTACAGCAGCGAACACAAAAAGGCCTTGTGTCATGTTGCCTCATTACCAGACTTTAGAATGGACAGATGCACAAAGGCCACAGGCAGTGATGTTTCCGACAACCAGCGTGGCTGTGTGTGTGCTAAGTCACTTCAGTCGTGTCTGACTCTGCACGAGCCCTGCCAGGCTCCTCTGTCCATGGGATTCTCCAGGCAAGAATACTGGAGCGAGTTGCCATGCCCTCCTCGAGGGGATCTCCCTGACCTAGGGATCAAACCCACATCTCTTATGTCTCCTGCGTTATCAGGCAGGTTCTTTACCACTAGTGCCACTTGGGCACTGCCTTGCAAATAAGGATGTAAAATCTGCCAACCCGTTTTTCTTCCTTTGTTTTAAAAGAGCTTGAGAGGCGAACACATCATCTGCATCAACAGCTCTGTACCTGATAACTATATCGACACAGTCAATAGACAGAAGGAAGCCCAGCCCCCCACCCTGGCTCCCCAGGGAACAGGTAGCATTACCTGTCTAGGCCTGGCCGGGCTCCGCCGGGCCGCTGTCCGAGTCCGAGTCGGCCAGTTCCCCCGTGCCCTCTGCTGCCGTCTGACTCCAGCTGTCCGACCTGTCGGAGGCGGCATCCTCCTCTCCGACCGTCACCTCCACCCAATCCACGACGCCCGACTCCTCGTTCTCGTCGCTGGCCTGGCCGTCCCGGCTGTTGCCCTCTGACCGGTCCGATGTGGCCTCTGAGGGCTTTGCCGGCAAATTGTCCTTCACCTGCTCGCCACCTGCCTTCCCTCTGGGTCCCGGCTTCTCCAGGTCCTCGTCACAGAGCTTCTTGGGGTCCTTGTAGTACTGATGACCCCCCTCACTCCCGTTCTTCGGGTTCTCGGTGATGACGGTCTTGACCACTTTCCTCGACGGGGCATCGTAGCCGTGATCGTCCACCACATGCTGCGGCTGGTACTGCTCTAGCCACTTCAAGGTTCCAGTTTTGAGCAAGCATCTGTTCTCCTTGAACCAGCGCACGATTTCAGTTCGCACCAGGCCGGTCTTGGCCGCCAGCTGGTCGTACTCCTGTGGGGTCGGCCACTGGGTTCGGGCAAACGTGCTCCTCAGGAGATGAACCTGTTCTTGACTTTTTGTAATCGCTGGTGATGGGCTGGGCAGAGAGCTGGCCAGCTGGGCACTGGAGAGCTGGTCAAGTCGGGACAGAGCACCGTTGGGGGCCGCCACGTCTGGCCCTTTCTTGCTGGACCCCATGGAATCCAGGACAGCCTGCTCCATGCTGTCTCGAAGCTTGCGCCTCTCCGAGAACCAGGAGTCGATCTCTCTCCGGCTCAGCTTCGTCTCCACCCGCAGCCTGTCCAGTTCTGCTTGGGTGGGGAAAGAGCTTTTCAGAAAGCTGTCTTCCAGGATCTTCACCTGACCTTGGGTTTTCTCTTTGAACTTCTGTGGGGCGAAGTCTGGGTATGCGTGGTACGTGCGGCCGTGGCGGGAGGCAGCAAGGGCCAGCTGGTCTTTGGCGAGGGATTCGCTGGTGATGTGGACGATGCCCCGTTGACACCGGTACCGGTGGTCGCTGAACCACTTCTTGATCTCGCTCCTGGCGAGGCCGGTCACCTCGATGAGCCGGTAGACCTCAGCGTCGTCGG
Organism: Cephalophus harveyi; assembly: GCA_006410635.1. Taxonomy (NCBI): domain Eukaryota; kingdom Metazoa; phylum Chordata; class Mammalia; order Artiodactyla; family Bovidae; genus Cephalophus; species Cephalophus harveyi. The sequence goes on along the minus strand of SJYT01027922.1, from coordinate 409,008 downwards.
GGAACTGGCTCTGCAGGAAGCTCGCCTTCAGGTGCGCTATCTGCTCCTTGGTCTTCTTGCGGTCGCTGGCCGGGGTCAGCGAGGGGTTGGCCGCCTTGGGTGGGGGCTCTGGCACTTGAGCGACGTGGGGGCGCTTGGGCTCGGGGGCAGCCTGGGGGGTCACTAGAGGTCTCTTCTGCCCGTGGTTGGTCACTCCAGCCACGGCAAGTGTGATGGGGGAGCAGGAGACAGTTGCTGGCCCGCTGGTCACCTGAGTCAGCACCAGGCTGGTCTGGCCGAGGATCTGGCATGGGAGAGCCGTCTGGAGGATGGGCTGTGACATCTTCGTGGGGGCCAATTGGGCGGGCAGCACAGTGATCGTCGGGGGGACGGACTGGATGGTGCCGTTGAACATCTTCTTCCGGGCCTCCTCCACCTCCTCTGGGGACCAGCTGATGCCGTGCTTTAAGCGCTGGGTGGCAAACCAGATTCTGATGTGCTCTTCTGGGTGTTTGGAAGCTGCCGTCAGCCAGGACAGCTCTGCCTGGGTCGGGTAGGGGAACTTGTTGAAGGAGTTGATCATGGTGGCATTGGTATCCAGGGCAGAGTTGTATTTGGTAGTGTTCAGTGGGACGGGGACCTTGGGGACAAGGTTGATATTTGGTGGGAGCTGGACAGAAGGCATGACGTGTCCGAGCGAGTCCTGAAGGAGCTCCACGCCCCCGAGTCTCGAGAGGATCTCAGCAGCATCCGTCACCAGGCGGGCGGTCCCTTCCACGTGGTTCTCGGGGGTGGCCTCCTCCGGCCTCTTGGGCACCTTCTTGGCATCGGCTTTTGGTTTCCCTGGCTTCATGATGGGGGTTTTACTCACTGAGATCCCGGGGTCACCATCCCCGCTTCCGGGGCCGCTGGTGGTGATGGACACGATGTGGTTGGTGGCGTCGATGGACTGCTCCAAGACGGTCTGATTATTGCGCTTGATGAGCTTCAGCTTGAAGTTGGTCTCCCCGGGATGGAACTTGGAGTTGTGGTCAGACAAGGAGTCGTACTTTTTGGTTGTGAAGTTACATTCGGCACACACGTAGAGGGGGTTGAGGATCACATTGGGGTGTTGCATGTCAACGTGCTCCGTGAACTCGTTCAGGTTCTGCGTGGAGTAGGGGCAGTATTTGCATTCGTAACCACCTTGGAGCTTTTTGGATTGGTTTTCCCCTGTAGATTTCACCTCTATCACTTCATTTTCTTTGGAAGAGTTTTCAGGTTCCGCTGCCCAAGTGTCCTTGGCTGTTTCAGGCTGTGGCATGCCAATGCCTTTCTCTTTGGCCCTGTCTGCTTCCTCGGGCACATCTTGTTCTACCACTTGTGATGTCCGAACCATGCATGGGGTGGTGGATTTTCGTTTGCTTGCCATGCTGCCTGTCTGTGTGCAATGGCTTATTTGGGGGATGGGGGCGGATGGGGAAGGGGCAGTGAAATTTTTGGAACTACTCAGATAAAAGGTTTTTGGCTTTACTGCCCCCTCCAATGGCTTTGGCTTCCCTTGAACGCTGAAGTCTAGTGCTTGAATTTCCCAAAATGATTTCAGCACAGAAAACTAACTGTTCCAACGGCAGAACGCAAGAGGCAGCATCATACCTATGGGACAAAAACAAAGACAGTGTCAGTTTCCTCAACAAGACAAAAGAAACTAGCGATACTTTCCAAGTTGCTCCCGTGACCCATCCCGACTGGCACCCAAAGCAAACACCCAGGTAAGCACAGATGGCGTGGGAGCAGCTGCACATAAAAATGAAGGATCACTTTCTTCTTCTCTTCCGTTCTCTGGGAAGGACAGTGGGAACAAGCCCAAAACAAACATATGAGGATGCAGGGCACTCATTCATGTTCAGAGACCAACGGGTACAGAAAAGCAACAAAGGTGCTGTGATCTTATGAAGCGGTGGGTAAGGCGGCAGAGGGAACCCTGCCGGTGAAGTGCTGGCTGGGTTCGCAAGTCACTTTTATGGATGGGACATCAGAAACAAGATGGTTATCTGGGGCTGGTGAGTGGCATGTATATGGGCAGTAGAAAATAGATATGAATGTTTTCGTTTATCATAAAAGGAGTATCACTACAGAAAATGCATCAAAGTATAATAAAGAAAAACATCATCCCAGATATCACCGTTCCTTCATTTCCCTTGAACATTTCCCATTGTCACAAACATTGAGCAAAAGGATGATTAAAGCATGATATTACATTTTAGGGATACACCACACATGATGTATTTGTCTTTGGACTTTTATTCCTAATTTCTGACTCTTCTTGACAACGCTGCAGTCAACATCCTTAGTCCTTACTTCTGATAACAAGCTTTGGATGAATGTTTAGAAATAAAAGCACTGGGTCCAAGGATGTTGCTATTTTAAATTCTCTTGACTCTCATTGCCAAGTGTTTGCTCCATTTGGCCTTTTCTCCGGCAGTGAATGAGTGCCTGAATTACCACTGAGATTACATGAAGTATTACCACTAAAAGCCCTGCCAGTTAGATATGGGAAAACTGTTTTAATATGCTTTGGTGCTTCTCTTGATGGCGAATAAGGATGAACAGTTTTCAAAGATTCACCTGCCATTTATATTTTGTGAATTGTGGATTTATGCCATTTTTGTATTGTGATGCCCAGTGGTTTGATTATTGATTTACAAGTGTTACTGCCATATTAAAAATATTAGTACTTTTCTGTGTTTGTTGCAAATTTTCCCAGTCTGTCATTTACCTTTTAGTTTTGCTTATGGTTATTTTTCATGTTTTACAGGTAGAGAATTTTTAATTTTTAGCTGGCAAATTTATCCATCTTTTTCACAGTGATTCTAGAAAGTGGTTCCCTGCTTTGATAGCTGAGACCTATTATTCTATGTTTTCTTAGAGTGTTTTGGCTTTATTTTTTACATTTAACTCATCCGGACTTGAACTGATCTTGGGGTAAGCTATGAGATACAATTCTAACCATTTTTCTAGAAAGTTATCAATTATCTTAGTAGCATGTATAGTGTTTTTTTTTTTTTTTTTTCTCACTAATTTGTGAAATCACTCTGGTCATACATTAAACTTTTATAGGGTATTTCTCGATTATATCTGCTCTGTATCTCTTATCTAGCTATTCAGACTTCCACTTATGCTTCACTTAAATTTTTTTTTATTTCCCATAGATTAGAGAATGTTGCAGTATCAGGTAGAGTTCCTCTTTATCATTCTTCATTTGTCAAACAATTCTGGTTTTTTTTTCTGATCATCTATTAACATAAATCAGTTCCCATAAATCAGAATCATCTGCAAAATAAAAATGTTAGCATGTTGATTGGAATTTCATTAAACAAAGATTAATTTAGGACTGCAGGAACAATTTGGGGCTTCCCAGGTGGCTTAGTGGTAAAGAATCCACCTGCCAATGCAGAAGATGAGGATTTGGTCCCTGGGTCGGGAAGATCCCCTGGAGAAGGAAATGGCAACCCACTCCAGTATTCTTGCCTGGAGAATTCATGGACAGAGGAGCCTGGTGGGCTACAGTCCATGGGGTGGAAAAGAGTTGGACATGACTTACTGACTAAACAAGAACAATTTGCTTATAAGGAGGTAGGGTATGTTACTAGAACCCCAACAGGGGAGGTGATGGGCTGGACCATGCTGAGTGTCTGAATGCATGGACTTCTGTAGAGGAAAGCCTTTCATCGTGTGTCTACTGGAGTGGGGAGATGGGTTCTGAGACAGGGATAGCCGACATCCAGGGAGAAGGGATGCAGATGGCATATCCCCTTCTGTCCCTCTCGCTGGCCTGGGTTCGAGTCCCACTGAAGAGAGGTCTCAAGGTAGAATTAATGGACTTACTTTCAAGATTAACCCTCTGGGGCGTGGGGGCCCACTTATCTGTTTAGGGGGTCAGGTGACAAACCTGAGCAGGACCCAGGAGGGGGCACCCCTCACCCCCGCTGGTGAACCCAGAACCCTGGCCACTCTAAGGTATTTTCCTGCTGGGCAATTTCCTCAGCAGTAGGTATGGGTCCCTCAAGGCACTGTTGAGGACGGGACATGGACACAGCAGAGCAGGGGGGAAGTATGTCTTTTTGCTGACTACACCCAAACTGACATGTTCAGCTGAACATCAGAGTCTTATTTGAAAGTTCATTTAATTATTTGGCTGTGCCAAGACTTAGTTGTGGCATGCTGACCTTTAGTTGAGGCATGTGGGATCTAGTTCCCTGACCAGGGATCGAACCCAGGCCCCCCTACATTGGTAGTGCTGAGTCTTAGCCACTGGACCACCAGGGACGTCCCTGAGCATCAGGTTCTTGATTTTCCCCTTCAAACATGGGTTCCCTCTTTCTCAAGTTCTTCATCTCCACCAATGGCTCTATCATGGCACACTTGGGCCAAAATGCTCTTCACCCCACCCTCAAATTAATCCACCAGCAATCCTGTTGACTGTCTTCAAAATAAACCAGTATCAGACCACTTCCACCTCTCTCTGCCTTGCGTAAGCCATGTCCATCTCCCGTCTGGAAACCTCCCACAGGCCTCCTGCTTCTTTCCTCTCTGGAGCAGCAGAGGAATATTTTTCAGCTTCTTGATGGGTTTTATTTATGGTTTGAAATTCATTTTGGTACTGAAAAGGGCTTAAATGTTTTTTTTAATCTGCAAAGTCCTTTTTAATTGAAGTATAGTTGCTATATAATATTACATATATTACAGGTGTACAACACAGTGATTCACAATTATTAAAGGCTATGCTCCATTTATAGTTATTATAGCTATATTCTCCACATTGTACAATATATCCTTGTAGCTTATTTTATGCTTAATAGTTTGTACCTCCTAATCTCTTACTCCTATCTTGCCTCTCCCCCTTCCCTCTCCCACTGGTAACTACTAATTTGTTCTCTGTGAGTCTACTTCTTTTTTGGTATTTTCACTGATTTGCTGTATATTTTAGATTCCACACATAATTGATATTATACAGTGTTTTTCTTTTTGTCTCTTACTTATTTCACTTTAGCATAATACCCTCCAAGTCTTCCATGGTGCCACAAAAGGCAAAATTTCATTATTTTTATGGGTGAGTAATATTACATTGTGTGTGTGTGTGTGTGTGTGTGTGTGTAGCACATCTTTATCCATTCATCTGTTGCTTCTATATCTGGGCTACTGGAAATAGTGCTGCTATGAACAATGGGGTGTATGTATCTTTTCAAATTAGCGTTTTGCTTTTTTTAAGAAATATACTCAGGAGTGGAATTGCTGGGTCAAATGGTAGTTCTATTTTCAGTTTTTGAGAAACATCCATACTATTTTCAACAGTAGCTATATCAATTAACATTCCCACCAACAGTGTATGAGGGTTCCCTTTTCTTCACATCCTTGCCAACATTTGTTATTTGTGTTCTTTTTGATGAGAGTCATGCAGAATTTTTTAAGATAATACTTTTTAATATTCAAAATTTACTTACATAAATAAGTAAAGGAAGAGGCAGGAGAGAGAGTCTATCCATTTTCTCCTAATATAGCAGCTACTGGCCACATGTGGCTCTTTAAATTGGTATTAATTAAAATGAAATAAAATTTAAACTCCAGTTTTCATTTGCACACATCAAGTGCTCAGTAACCACACCTGGCTGGTGGCTATTGTATTAAGCAGTGCGGGACGTTGCCCTTATTGAGGGACCTTCTACTGGGCGGTGCTGTTCTAGAATATAAGCTCCACAAAGGCAGGAACTCATCACTGTGGTTTCCTTGGAGCCTAGACCTGTATTTGGTCTGCAGTATGCTTTCCACAAAGATTGGCTGAATGTTAAAGTCACTGCACGATGGCTGCCTGTGGGAACTGCTACTGATGCAGAGGCATGAAGTATGGGAAACTCTCCTGCGTGCTCAGTAATGAGTATGTGTGCACACGGGCATGCCTGCACTTGCATGTAGGTGCATGCATGTTGCTTGTGTTTGTGTGCATGCCCACGTGTCTATGCATGTGTGAAGGTGTGTTGAGTGTACACCAGGGTTTATGTGATGGAGGAACTCTGTATGGGAAAAGAGGTACCCAGTTCTGCAGGGGGTATCACTGATACAGCAGAATGGGGCCAAATTTGCATCCACTAGCCAAGAGGCTTGGGTCTTTGAATTATGAATTTTAAAAGAGAGGGAGCAAAAGGAGACTTTTCTGCTGCAAAACAAAGAAATGAAGCAGAAATAGGTTCAGGGGAGAGAAGAGACTTTTTTTCACAGAAACTCTTCATATCTAGAATTATTTAAATCTGTTGACAAGTGAGGCCAAGAAATGAGCCAAATAGTGGTGAAATATCCTAAAAGCTTTTTGATGTTCTAAAAACTGTGGTTCAGAATAGACGATATATTCTAAAATGTATTTGGCAACCAGGGATCCAAACCAGAGCAGATTAAAAAGAAGGAAAGATGAAGAAAGGAAAGAGAAGGGTGGGGAGGGCTCATAAAACAGTGAGTCTTTGAAGCGTTCCTCTCCCAGGGTCCTCCCCGTGGAGCTGCAAGAACCACTGCCCTTGGGAGAGGAATCCGGGCACAAGGGGTAGAGTGTCTGCAGAGCCGCAGAGTTGGCATCTGTCTTTCTGAAAGTCTGTGAGCCACCAGTGAGAGGTCAGGACTAGTGCCATGAGGCCTGCCATTCGCCGGCATGAGGGCTGCGTATTTCTGGCCAGGTTTTCAGGTTCAGGTATACACTGGCCTAAGTTAGCAAAAAAGAAAGAATGCATGCAGGCAGGCATGCATATTTATTATTTTTTTAAGGACAGATGGGGGTGCTGTGTTTCCCGACCCCTTGTGAACCCAAAGTGAGGAAGTTATGACTTTCAGCCAACCTGTTATCCTCTTCCTCACTATCTGGTCCCCCATTCTCCATCCGTTTGCCTTATGCGTCTGTGTGCATGCCCACTGGCTTTCATCTCTGGGGACTGTCTTCCAACTCTGCCTTCTGTGCTGTTATCAAGTCTCTTAGGTTGGGTTGTGTCTTACCCCCCATTGGATACTGTGCTATTGTATCAAGTGTTCTTATCAGGTCTGCCTTCAGGTCTTTTATGCTTTATTTTATTCATTTGAAGTTGCAGTTATTAACTACAGGACAGAAACAAAATAACAATCTATAGACTATATACCTAAGCTATAAAAACTGTTGATACAATGAACACTGTGTATCATCACCCAATACAGGGAAAAAAGATTACAAATACCTTTGAAGTCCTTCTTTGCCCTTATCACTTCCCATCCCCCTGCCTTCCTTCCTAGGGGTGAAAACTATCCTGACTTTTGTTTATCATTCTCCAGCATTTGTTTACAATTTCTCTACATGCTTGTGTCTTTATTTTTTAAAATTTTTGGCTGCACCTCGCAGCATGTGGGACCTTAGTTCCTTGAGTAGGGATCGAACCTGTGCTCCCCGCACTGGAAGGCAGAATCTCAACCACTGGACTGCCAGCAAAGCCCAGCTTGTGTCTTTAAATTGTAATATATGGCTAACACTTTCATCAGTAATGTATGAGCTTAATGAGGAACAATTTACATATCCTAAAATCCACTCATTGTGATGGTATGGTTCAATGATTTTGGGGGGTAGATTTGTAAAGTTGTATAACCATCACCACTCTCATTTCAGAATATTTCCCTCTCTGCAAAAAAGATTCCTAGGGTCCTTTTGCTGTCATCAAAAAAAAAAAAAAAAAAAAGCACTCTAGTGGGTATGAAATGTATCTCACTGTGGTTTTAATTTGCATTTCCTAATGAATATTGATATTAAGCATTTTTCATGTCAGTGACTATTCATCTGTCTTCTTTTGTGCAATGTGTTTTCAAGTCATTGGCCCATTTTTAAAGTTGCGTTACTTGTCTTTTTGTTATTGATTAGTAGGATCCCTTATAGATTCTGTACATGAGTCCCTGGTTAGAGATATGTATCATGGGTGGGATGATTTGAGAGAATAGCATTGAAACATGTATATTATCATATGTGAAACAGATTGCCAGTCCAGGTTCAATGCATGAGACAGGGTGCTCAGGGCTGGTGCACTGGTATGACCCTGAGGGATGGGATGGGGAGGGAGGTGGGAGGGGGGTTCAGGATGGGGAACACATGTATACCCATGGCTGATTCATATCAATGTATGGCAAAACCAATACAATATTGTAAAGTAATTAGCCTCCAATTAAAATAAATTATTTTTTTAAAAAAAGAAAAGAATTCCACAATGTCCAAAGAGCAAATCTCTCAAACTGTCTTTCAAGGATCCTTAAAGTGTAGTGTGCAGAGGAAGGTGGGGGTGGTGTTCAGGAAGGTGGGGAACACATGTATACCTGTGGCCGATTCATGGCACAACCATCACAATATGGCAAAAACCATCACAATATTGTAATTATTCTCCAATTAAAATAAAGTAATTTTAAAAATGTAAAAAAAAAGGACTGCTGAGAGAAGTTAAAAGTGAAAGTCGCTCAGTCATGTCCGACTTTGCAACCCCATGGACTATACAGCTCATGGAATTCTCCAGGCCAGAATACTGGAGTGGGTAGCTGTTCTCTTCTCCAGGGGATCTTCCCAACCTCGGGATTGAACCTAGGTCTCTCGTCTTGCAGGCAGATTCTTTACCAGCTGAGCCACCAGCGAGGGAAATTAAAGATCTAAACAAATGTAAAGATATGCAGTGTTCATGGATTGGGCAATTTGATGTTATTAAGATATCCACTCTCTGTAAATTGATCTATAGCTCACAATCCTAAATTCCAAGAGGAGTTTTGAAGAAACTGATGAGTTGATTGTAAAACTTACATGACAATTCAAGGTACCTAGAAGAACCAAAATAGTACTGAAAAAGAACAAAGTTGGGGGCTATGAACTAATTTCAAGACTTTCTATTCAGCAACAGTAATCAATTCTGTATGGTTTTGGTACAAGAATAAACTATTAGGTGAATAGAGCAGAATAGGACATCCAAAAAAAATAAATCCACATTTATGGTTAGTTAATTTTTGAACAAGTCAATTTCATAGGAGAAAGTCTTCTTTTTAATGGTGAGAGCATAACTGAATATCCATATGAAAAAGAAAAGAATTCAACTCCTACCTCTCTGTATATGCAAAAAATGAGTTAACAATAGATCAGAGACCCAAATATAGTGCTAGAACCATGAAGCTTCCAGAGAAAACACAAGATGACATCTTTGAGACTTGGGTAGACAAAATGTGAGACAATAAAAAATATATACTTATAAGTGTTTGCTTCCTGCTTAGAGTTCCTAAATTCCTTGGAATTTCCTGGGCCATAGGAACGTCTTTTGTTCTGATGAGGTGACTCTTGACGGACTGCTGGATGGGGGCTGGTCACCCGAAAGACAAAGCCATGATCAGAAGCGTAGAACTTTCGGTCCGACCCTCATTCTCCAGACAGAGTCTGGAAATTGAGTTAGCGATTGGTCATGCTATGGCACCCCACTCCAGTACTCTTGCCTGGAAACTCCCATGGACGGAGGAGCCTGGTGGGCTGCAGTCCATTGGGTCACTAGGAGTAGGACACGACTGAGCGACTTCACTTTCACTTTTCACTTTCAGGCACTGCCGTCTATGGGGTCGCACAGAGTTGGACACGACTGAAGCGACTTAGCAGCAGCAGCAGCAGCATGCTTACTTGATGAAGCCTTTATAAGAATCCCCAAAGTACAAGATCCTGGGAGTTTTCTGGGTTGATGAACATGTGGAGGTGCCAGAGGAGTGATGCTGGAGGGAACATGGAAGCTTGTGCCCCTTCCCACATACCCTGCTCTGTGTATCTCTTCCATCTGGCTGTTCCTGAGTTGTTTTTTTTTTTTTTTTTAATAACAAACCAGTAATCTAGTAAGTAAACTGTTTTCCTGAACTGCTCTAGCAAATGAATTCATTAAAATTAATTAAAAAGGAGGTCATGGAAACTTCCAGTTGATAGAGTCATAAGAAGCACAGGGGACAACCTGGACTTCTGACTGGCATCTGAAGTTGGGCAGGGAAGTCCTGGAGGGCTGAATCCTTACCCTGTAGAACCTGGCATTATCTCCAGGTAGACAGTGTCAGAACTGAGTTAAAGTATAGGACACCAACTGATGTCACAGAGAATTACTTGGCAGGGGTGGGGGTGGGAGGTGGCTCACACATTTGTTAACCAGAAGTGTCAGAAGTACAGTCTTTGGTGTGAGCATCATAAGAGAAAAATTAACAAGTCAAATGAACCAAAATTTCTGCTTAGCATGCGTATTTAAAATGCACATTAGAACGCCAACACAGTCCCTTCCATGGCGGGTGCTGAGTATGACAACAGACTGGCTCCATGCCATGGGCCTAGCTCTGGACCAGCTTCCCAGAGGATCCAAACTGGGCACAGGCATGTTGTGTACCAACCTGCAAACACTCCAGAGCAGCACTGAGTGGTCCCGGGGTTGGCAGGGGGAGCCTCAGAGGCAACTGCTGCCCTTGGAGGGGTGACCCAAGCAGATTAAAACATCTTTAAGACCCTGGAGCCCAGAAGGAGAGGAGAGGTGAGAAGTGGCCCTCCTCTGTGACTCTTCTCCATCACGCCTCTGTCTGTCTTGAACCCCGCCCCTCACACGACCGCCAAGAGCATCACACATACCTGGTACACGGAAAGCGAGCCCTAACACTGAGTACAGACTCCTGCCTCCTTTGTCTGTTTTTGCCACTGACTGGATTTCCCTTTTATCCACCATGGCGTTTATCACACCCCACAAAGAAACCCAACAGCAAGTGAGAGACGACACCATCTTGAAATAGATTAACATGGAAGGAAAATGGCCAGCCTGTGTAGACGATGATGAACAACTCACTTCTGGCTGTCTATGCAGGGCTCTCCCTTCACCACTCAGTGCTTCTTCCATCATCATCTTTCTGTTGCGAGGGGAGTGCAATTTGATTAGAGCCCTGTTTACTGAATACGGGTTTGGACTAGAACCTTGTGGATAAGGAGCAGACAATGATGAAGAAACCATGGGTTCTTGTCCTCAAGAAGTTCACAGCTGGTGCAGTAGTCAGCTCAGGCTGCCATGACAAATTACACAGATTTCTGTGGCTCAAACCACAGAAATTTATTTCTCTTGGTTCTGGAGGCTGGATGTCCAGGACCAGGGTGTCTGCAGGGTTACTGTCTTCTGAAGCCTCGCCCCTTGGTTGCAGATGGCCCTCTTCTCGCTTATCTTCCCGTGGTCTCCCCTCCATGTGCCCCTATCTCCTAATCTCTTCTTATGCAGACACCAGTCAGACTGGACTATGGCCCCCACTGAGGACTTCATTTAAGGTGACTTAAGCTTGCCTGCTGGCTACAGTCCATGGGGTTGCAAAGAATCAGACACGGCTCAACACACACACACACACACACACACACTCCCCTTTAAAAAACCTATCTCCAAATACAGCCACATTCTGAGGGTTTGGATTCCAACATATGAATCTGGGGGTGGGGAATAATTCAGCTCTTCACAACTGAGCAGGGCAGGGCCGTCTGAACACCCCTTGATGGCACACAAGGATTTATGTATGCAGTCTTCGCATCCTGCCCAAGAGCCTATGTCAGACACTTGTTGGTGCCAAGGATGCAGGAGCGAGCAGGGGTCTCTGCTCTTGAGGTGCTCACGTTCATGAAATGAGTGAGCAGAAGCTGACGCTGAAAAGCATGACGGAGGAAAGTCAGGCGGTGAAGATGGTGGGGTGCGGAGGTGTGTGATTTTTAAATTTTACTTTGTTGTAGTTGACTTACAATGTTACTTTATATATATATATTCTTTTTGGCATTCTTTTCCATTGTGCTATATTGTGTGTCCCTGTGCGACACAGTAAGACCTTGTTATTTATCCATTCTATATAATAATTTGTATCTGCTAATCCCATACTGGGCTTCCCTGGTGGCTCAGAGGTTAAAGTGTCTGCCTGGAATGCGGGAGACCTGGATTCGATCCCTGGGTCGGGAAGATCCCCTGGAGAAGGAAAATGGCAACTCACTCCAGTACTGTTGCCTAGAGAATCCCACAGAGGGAGGAGGAGGGAGGAGCCTGGCAGGCTACCGGCCATGGGGTCGCAAAGAGTCGGACATGACTGAGCAACTTCACTTTCACTTTCAATCCCATACGAATTCACTCCTCCCTTAACCCCCTCCCTCTTGGCACAAACCAGTCTGTTCTCTACGTCCCTGATTAGGTTTTTGTCTCATAGATAGGTTCATTTGTGCCATATTTTAGATTTCACATGTAAGTGATATCATGCGGTGTGTCTGTTTTGACTTACGTCACTTAGTATGACACTCTCTAGGTCCGTCCACGTTGCTGCAAATGGCATTATTTCTTTTTTTGTATGGCTGGGTAGAAATCTATTGTATATAGGCACCACATCTTTATTCATCTGTTGGTGGACATTTACATTGTTTCCATGTCTTGGTATTATAAACAGTGCTGCTATGAACACCGGGGAGCATATATCTTTTCAAAGTATAGTTTTCTTCAGCTATATACCCAGTAGTGGGATTGCTGGATTATATGGTAACTGTATTTTTAGTTTTGTGAGGACTCACCATACTTTTCATAGTGGCTGCACTAATATAGGAGGGTTCCTGTTTTTTTATACCCTCTCCAATATTTGTTATTTGTAGACTTTTTAATGATGGTTATTCTGACTGGTGTGAACTGCTATCTCATTGTAGTTTTGATTTGCATTTCTAATTAACGATGTTGAGCATCTTTTCATGTGCCTGCTGTCCATCTGTATGTGTTTTTTGAAGAAATGTCTATATAGGTTTTCTTCCCATTTTTTGATTAATTTTGTTTTCTTGATATTTAGTTGTATGAGTTGTTTGTATATTTTAGACATTAAGCCCTTGTCGGTGGCATCATTTGGAAATGTTTTCTCCCATTCTGCAGGTATCTTTTCATTTTACAGTTTCTTTTGCTGTGCAAAAATTTACAAGCTTGATTAGGTCCCATTTGTTTAGTTTTGCTTTTATTTCTGTTGCCTTGGGAGTCTGAGGCAGGGATCCAAAGGCAGAGTTGGATCCTGTCGGGTACAGAGAAGGGGGATGATTCTGATCAGAGGAACAGAGTACTCCCAGGCAGAGGATGCAGTCAGAAGAAGGAAACATCAGAGGAATGAAAAGGACTGAAACTAAAGGGCAGGTGTGATGGCAGCCCCGAGGCACCTGATAAATCAGCTTGGGCCAGATTGTGAATGGCATGCTGCCATTGAATGCCATGTATATAGGCACCTGAAGAGGCAGAGTTTCATTCTGCTGGTGAAGGAGTGGTGAGACATTTTAGGCAGGATCATGGAAGCGGCAGGGGCTGGGAGATAAGTTTGAGGGGTGGGGATGGCAGGGAAAAATGGCACATTAATGAGGGTAAGAACCCCCAAGTTAAGCATCAGGCATCATCTTTACTAGCCCCAAATTCAACAGTCAGAGGAAAGGCTGCTAAGAGACACCCGTTCCTCCAGCCTTTAAGCTTGTTCCTTAAGTAGATGCTGAGGGCTCCTTACTTTCTGTCTGGACTTTCTTCCACTCAGTTTGGACTTCCTTCTCCACTGAAGAGTGGCTGGATGATTTGGGTTTAAATATGGCAAAATGGATTCTCCCTTAATCATTCTCGCAATAACAATGATGGTGAACGTCACTGAAGGCTTAGTATGAGCTGAGTGCTATGTGTCTCATTTCTCTGGAACCCTGTGTAGACACTGAAGCTCAGAGAAGTTAACGAGCGTGGCCAGAATCACACCGCCTAGAGCAGCAGAGTTGGGATACGGCTCTTTACATGCAGACAAGTCACTGGTGGTCTTGTTAAAATACAGATTCAGGAAGTCTGGGGCGGGACTGACACTCTGCGTTGCCAGCAAGCTCCCAGGCGAGGATGACGCTGCATGTGTGGACACCTCGAGGAAGGCTTTGTCAGCCTCTCCAGGTGAGCACCTGCCCACTGCCACCCACTCGGTCTCCCTCCTCCCCGTCGCCCTGCTCATTTCCGGACATGGGGCTCTAGCATTTCCTGACCTTTCCCTACGAGTGACCTGGGGCCCTCAGGGGAGGAAAACCGGGTCATGTTGTCAGATCAGTCCCTGGAAACTCTGTGCAAGGTGGCTGGCATGCAGCCTAGCTGTCAGATGAGGGAAATGTCCAGGCCTTGAGCTCCCTAGGGAGACGCTGGGGCAGGTGAAGAGTCAGGCCACAGAGGTCCCCTGGGGCCAGGGTCTCCAGCCCGAGGCGAGTGGAGGAGCCTGGCCTTTCAGGGAGGACACATGTTCCGCTCTCAAGGAATCACACCTTCGGGCTCTGGCAGGACGCCACTTCTTATTTCAGAGCTTTCACCAGGGCTGTCAGAGGAAATTACAGGACTGTCTCCGAGCTTTCAAAGGAAGCATCTTGTCAGGACATCAAAGCCCAGACGGATGCTTTTAGCTTTGCTGGGTCTTCTGACAGAGCTGTTAGTAGGTACCACTGCAGTTCACCAAGGGTAAATCTTTTGTGTCTGTGTATGGGATTGTTCCTTTATGTCTTAAAGTCACAACATTCTCCTTGCCTCACCGCACCCCAGGAGAGGAAATTCTGATGGGAAGGTTATGTTGTGGTGATGGTGATGGGGGGCGGGCAGGGCGGGGCGTGGGTGGAGAAAGGAGTGGGATGCCCAGATCCTGGGTTTTGCTCTAGGCTCCCAGCTCTCTCCTCATCTGTCTCCATCCTTGCCTCCATTTGTCTCATCTGTTAAATGGGAGAGGATTTTAAAATGTCACTGGTGACCCTGAGTTAATTCCTGACCTTTACTGATTTCTCTCCAGCTTATCTTTAAATCTAAACTTGAATTTTGAGGGTGGGCCTATGGGGTGGCTCCCAAACCATCAGATGCCATCAGGGGTGCTTTGTCCAGAGCCCCAGTCCAGACTTACTGAACTCAAGCATCCAGGAGCAGGCCTAAGAGTCTGCATTTCTAGCAATCAGCCAGGTTTGATGGCCTCAGCAAGAACCCATCAATGGCCTCTCCTGATTCAGAAGTGGTTGGGCCCAAGCCAACCCTACACTGTGATGGGAAATATTCCTTGCTGTGTTCTGTGCTGGACTAGAGTGAATTAGCAAGCTCCCCTGGGAAATGACAGTTCAGAGGACAATGGAGAAATAGGGGAAGAATTGTAGAAAGTAATGATGCTGGAAGAGAAAAGGACACTGGGCACTGGATAATGGAGTGTAAGATATCCTTAGAAACAACAGCGTGTGTAGTAGCAGAGTCGTGGCTGGAGAGGTGAGTTTTAAAAAGCTACTTCCCATTATCTGTGTTTCTGCTTAACTTTTACTGTTTCAGTTTCTCTTTTTTTTTTTTTTTTAAAGAAGGGTTTGCGATCTGGTTAAGGGTAGGTGGATAACGTAGTAACAAGATGCCATTTACATGTAAAATCTTTATTATTCCCACAACATCAATAGATGGTAATGCTCTCCATTTCACAGATGAGGAAACTGAGGCTCAGAGAGGTTAGCTTGCTGGTTGAGGAGGGTGGAGCCCAGATCACCCTTGGCTCTGCACTCACTGCTGGGTCCCAGTAACACACAGCTGCTAAAGGTTAGCTATTCCATTTCCTGACACTGGGTCTATAAATGAGGTTTCTCACAAGTTTCGAGTGGATCTTCCCTACAGCGGGTGTTCAAAGGAGTAACATTTTTAATTGAATTGTAATGTCGTTCTCAACTCGCTACACTGAGACACTGTCTTAAGAGGTGGAAGAAGGGCTTGCATGGTCTCCTGCAGCCAAAATATTTCAGTGGATGAAATGAAGCTCAGGAAATGACACGGTGACATTAGAGGAGACCCACTGTGTTTAGGGCGGTAAGGTCACAGACAGAATCGTGACGTGAGCGTCCCCATGAGTTCGGGTGATGCTGGGAGGAGGCTGCTGTCCTGCTAGCCGTGGCAGGAGTTGGGGCTCGAGGTGGGGGAGTGAGTCCTCAGAGACAAAGACGCCAGAGAAGGCAGATTCATATCAGCCTGTGAGCCTGGGGCCCAGACTTCGCTTTTACTCAAAGCGATGAATTTCCAGGCTCAGACGCCCCTGGCTCTTCACTAGGTGAGGAGGTGGCCTCCAGCTGCCTTGCTCCCGCTCAGTCCTCACCACGAGTGCCCGCCTGGTGAGGGGAAGGGGCCACAGGCTGGAACCAGGCTTCTGATTTGAGTCCTGGTTCTGCCTCTTACTCACAGGAGTCTGCCCTGCTCTGGCTACAGCCAGGATGCCCACCGCCCAAGGCCCCAGACCCACAGGCGGCCTGGAGAATGCCAACTGCAGCACGCTCATTTCCTTTGGCCAGCCTCAGTTCTGCGGCTGTGAAATGGGTGAACTTCCACCTCCACCGCAGACTGGACTGAAAGAGACCCTTTAACGCTGACTCCGTCTGGTTACCTAGAAGGGTGCCTTTAACCAATGAGCTAGCTTTAATCGCTTCCATCAGTGATGAGGGACTTGGCAGAGTGAGGTTCACAGGTGCCGTTCTGCCCCTGCCCCTCCCTCATGCCCCCTCAGAGCATTCTTTCCCCTACAGCCCCTCCCAGCTGCCAACCCCCGTGTCAGGGGCTGTGTGTTTACACCAGCTCATCTCACCTGAGTCATGCTGCTCTGACATCTTTTTACTCATCTTTTGTTCATGCCCATAGAAATTTCTATGGCAACTGTGCCAGTGTTTTTAATTCTCCCAACTTTGCCTGTGTGAGAAGATTTTGCTTTCTATCTTGCTGAGATCATGATCATTTTCTTCCCCTTCTCCACACTCATCTCTCTTCTCTCTACCTTGGAGTGGGTAGCAGGTCTCCCTGTTATAGGGTAACACCGCCAGCTGACCTCCAGGCCTGCCCTCTGCTCCCCATGGACCCCAGCCTAGCACTCATTGGCTCCCTCCACTCTTATCCCCCTTCCCTTTGGGTTATGATCACCTCAGCTTGCCATTTCCCTAAAAAAGTAGACAATGCAAGACAAATGTGATAAGCAACATCAAAGTTCCCAAAGGGGCTCAAGTCCACCATCATCTGCCCAATATTATGATAACTCTTGCTTCCTGGGGGCAGAGAGACTCCCCAGTGCAAGAGACTGGCTTTCTGGGTCTGGGGCTACCACTCATTGGTGTGTGAGTCTGGACAAGTCACATCCGTCCTCTGAAGCCTCAGCCTCTCTGTCTAATCTGGGGATGAAAACGGTACCCACGTCAAAGTGTGCCGAGGGTACCCAGTGAGAGTGAGCAGTTGGAGGAGAAGGGGGCGATACAGGATGAGATGGCTTGATGGCATCACCGACTCAATGGACATGAGTTTGAGCAAACTCCAGGAGATCATGAAGGACAGGGAAGCCTGGTGTGCTGCAGTCCATGGGGTCAGAGAAAGTCAGACACAACTGAGTGACTGAATAACAACAACAAGGTCTGTGCACAGGGTTTGTCTCTGTGTCCCCAATATGATGAACTCTGAGCTTGTGACTCAGGGAAGATACCTATTGTTAATATTATGTAACTATCAGAAGGGAGAAGGCAATGGCATCCCACTCCAGTACTCTTGCCTGGAAAATCCCATGGACGGAGGAGCCTGGTGGGCTGCAGTCCATGGGGTCGCTGAGTCAGACACGACTGAGTGACTTCACTTTCACTTTTCACTTTCATGCATTGGAGAAGGAAATGGCAACCCACTCCAGTGTTCTTGCCTGGAGAATCCCAGGGATGGCGGAGCCCAATGGGCTGCCATCTGTGGGGTCGCATAGAGTCGGACACGACTGAAGCGATTTAGCAGTAGCAGCAGCAACTATCAGAAATGTCTCAAAGGAAGTTTGAGATGACTGAAGCTTGTCCCTCCTGTTACTGCCCTGTTCATCCCTCACCTCTGCACATTCTGTCCTCCTTGCTCTATCAATGCTTTTCTTTCCAAACACCAAATATACCCCACGTCACTGACTCTGTGGGGCAAACCACCTTCCTCAAATTGCCTCCCCTTGGCTCTCCCGGGTGGTGCCCTTGGAACTCCTCCCCGCAGCTCCTGCTTTGCTGCTGCTTCCATTCTCCACTGTCACCTCCATGCCCTGGGATCCTCCGCATCCCTCTCCTCTCCATCCTCTTTGGTGTGACCTCATCCCTCCTGGAGCTCCACACTCACCCTTGCAGACAGACATCTGGGAAACCAGCCCTTCTAGCCCCACTCCTCGCTGCAGAGCCTCAGATCGCCCTTCGCCAACTCTGGCTGACAGCAAGGATGAAAACCCAGACTTGTAACCAAAGGCAAGAGTGGCCACTGTCCACTGAAACTTGATTTTTTAAACAAGCTAAGATGATTCCTTGGAGAAGGCAATGGCACCCCACTCCAGTACTCTTGCCTGGAAAATCCCATGGACGGAGGAGCCTGGTAGGCTGCAGTCCATGGGATTGCTAAGAGTCGGACACGACTGAGCGACTTCACTTTCACTTTTCATTTTCATTTATTGGAGAAGGAAATGGCAACCCACTCCAGTGTTCTTGCCTGGAGAATCCCAGGGACGACGGAGTCTGGTGGGCTGCCGTCTACGGGGTTGCACAGGGTAGGACATGACTGAAGTGACTTAGTAAGATGATTCATGAAAACCAAGAAAAATAATACATGAATTTAAAAAAGTGGATGACCCAGTCCCACTTGGCTAGAAACAGACTACTCAGTTATCTCCATTTGGAAGGTGGATCTGAAGGGGAAATTTGGCAGAGGCTGGACTGGATGGTCTTAGAACCTCTTCCAAGTGTGGGTTCTATGGATCTCTGATCATCACCTGGAGTCTCACGGGTGCTTCAGGATTGAACTCATCTAGCCCCAAGCTCCTCACCTTGTCTCCCAAATCTGATCTTTTTGTAACGCTCCTCATTCCAAATAAGAGCATCATGATCTCAGTCATTCGAGTTAGAAACCCAGATTCCTCTTGCGCCTCCACTCCCCCTCCCACCCCACAGCTGATTATGCACCAGGCCCTCCTGACTCTGCCTCCTTAGTAGCAATGGCTTCCCATCCTTCATCCTTCATTCCTCTGCTCCAGGTGGAGTCCCCCTCCTGGCTTCTCCCTGCAGCTGCAACGACTCCCTACATCATGGTCTGAGCCTGGCTTCTCCTGGTTGTGCCAGGCATCGCCTGCCTGTCCCGCATGCCTTACTTACTCTGCTGGCCATGGCAGTCCAGTTCTTTCTAGAGAAAGACCCCCACCCACTCTTGGCCCCTGTGGATCGTCCAGTGGCGGGCATGTGACTTGGTCCTGACCACTCACTGCATCACGTTCTGCAGCGAGAGTGAGTGATTAAGGGCTGGGCTCACGACCCAAGTGGAGCTGGTCAGAACCAGCTGAGTTGAGATGCAGTCATGATTGCATCCCTCTGCATGGTGGCACGCCTGGATCTGACTCACGCAGGGACCTTCCCACAAGGCAGCTTGCTGACACGACTCTGATGGGACTTTATCTGGCACCTATAACTGAAAAGGTCCCAACAGACGCAGTTTCAGGCCTACCTCCTAACTGCCACCATTTCTTTCTTTCTTTCTTTTAATACTTATTTGGCTGTGTTGGATCTTAGTTGTGTTATGTGGGATCTTTCATTATGGCATGCAGGCTCAGTAGTTGAGGTGTGTGGGTTTAGTTGCCCTGCAGCGGGCAGGATCTTAGTTCTCTGACCAGGGATCAAACCCATGTCCCCTGCACTGCAAGGCAGATTCTCAGCCACTGGGCCACCAGGGTAAGTCCCCACTGTTTCTTTCTAAGACAGCAATCCTGGGACTTCCCTGGCACTCCAGTGGTTAAGACTTCACCTTCCAACACAGGGGGTGTGGGTTTGATCCCTGGTCAGGGAGCTAAGACCCCACATGCCTTGTGCCCAAAAAGCCAAAACATAAAACAGAAGCAATATTGTAACAAATTCAATAAAGATTAAAAAAAATAAAACAGCAATCCTTAGCCTTTCCCTGCCATGGTTGACATGCTAGGTGGCATGACCATTTGCAATGAGCTCTCATTCTTGCCACACCATTCGCTTTCCCTTAAGAAAGAATCTCAGGATGTTAGTGGGAGTGACGTTCATATAGTGCTAACCTTGAATCCTTGCTAATCACATCACATCCTGAACTTCAATATTTATTTTTAGAAACAGATTTCTTGCCGCTGCCTACGTCACAATTGATGCCATGATTGAATGTCATGTTTCTAAACCTGAATCCGACCATGTTGTCCTCACCTTCAAACCTCCCTGGGAGTATTCAGAGCTGTTTGTGAGAGGCGCTTTCTGCCACCCAATCCTACCTCAATGCCCCATTCCTTCCTACAGTAGTCCTGGTATTTTAAAAGGAAATACAGCAGAAGACTGATTTTTTGGAAGCAGAAACATGGGACCTCAGAAAAGAAAACACAGCTCAAGCATTCATTCATTCATTCCTCCTGAGTGCCTGCTCTATGCCAGACACTACTTTGATACTCAGGAAATAAGACATAAGATTCCTGCTTTCAAGGTGCCCATGATCTAGGGAGGGAAAATCAGAAAATAAATAGGGAACAAAGAAATAGATAGTGGTAAGTTGCCTGGATTGGAAAGATCCTCTGGAGGAGGGCATGGCAACCCGACTCCAGTATTCTTGCCTAGAGAATCTCCATGGATATAGGAGACTGGTGGGCTACAGTCCATGGGGTCACAAAGAGTCAAATGCAATTGAGTGACTTAGCCCAAGTACTCTGCAAAAAGCTCTTAGAAATGATGTGATAGTGATTTAAGACCTATTTTCATTCATTTTTTTTTTTTTTTCTTTTTTTGGCTGTTTGATCCATGCAGCTTGTGGGATTTTGTCACCCTGCTTATTTAACTTATATGCAGAGTACATCATGAGAAATGCTGGAGACTGGAAGAAACACAAGCTGGAATCAAGATTGCCAGAAGAAGTATCAATAACCTCAGATATGCAGAGGAGAAGGCAATGGCAACCCACTAGAGTACTCTTGCCTGGAAAATCCCATGGTCGGAGGAGCCTGGTAGGCTGCAGTCCATGGGGTTGCTAAGAGTCGGACACGACTGAGCGACTTCACTTTGACTTTTCACTTTCATGCATTGGAGAAGGAAATGGCAACCCACTCCAGTGTTCTTGCCTGGAGAATCCCAGGGACAGGGGAGCCTGGTGGGTTGCCATCTATCGGGTCGCACAGGGTCGGACACGACTGAAGCGACTTAGCAGCAGCAGCAGATATGCAGATGACACCATCCTTATGGCAGAAAGTGAAGAGGACCTAAAAAGTCTCTTGATGAAAGTAAAAGAGGAGAGTGAAAAAGTTGGTTTAAAGCTCAACATTCAGAAGATGAAGATCATGGCATCTGGTCCCATTATTTCATTGGAAATAGACGGGGAAACAGTGGAAACAGTGTCAGACTTTATTTTTTTGGGCTCCAAAATCACTGTAGATGGTGACTGCAGCCGTGAAATTAGAAGACGCTTACTCCTTGGAAGAAAAGTTATGACCAACCTAGACAGCATATTCAAAAGCAGAGACATTACTTTGCCGACTAAAGTCCGTCTAGTCAAGGCTATGGTTTTTCCAGTAGTCATGTATGGATGTGAGAGTTGGACTGTGAAGAAGGCTGAGCGCCAAAGAATTGATGCTTTTGAACTGTGGTGTTGGAGAAGACTCTTGAGAGTCCCTTGGATTGCAAGGAGATCCAACCAGTCCATTCTGAAGGAGATCAATCCTGGGATTTCTTTGGAAGGAATGATGCTAAAGCTGAAACTCCAGTACTTTGGCCACCTCATGCGAAGAGTTGACTCATTGGAAAAGACTCTGATGCTGGGAGGGATTGGGGGCAGGAGGAGAAGGGGACGACAGAGGATGAGATGGCTGGATGGCATCACTGACTCGATGGGCGTTGGGCTTGAGTCTGAGTGAACTCCGGGAGTTGGTGATGGACAGGGAGGCCTGGCGTGCTGTGATTCATGGGGTCGCAAAGAGTCGGACATGACTGAGCAACTGAACTGAACTGATCAGGGATTGAACCCTGGCCTTTGGCAGTGAGGGTGTGGAGTCCTAAGCCTGTACCACCAGGGAATTCCTACTTTCAATGAGATATTCAGGGAAAGCCTCTTTGAGGAGAGGACATGTAAGCTGAGATCTTCATATCAAGCAAGGATAACCTCAACACAATAACAAATATCAGTGAAAACAGAGACAGAGGCTCACCGACTAACCACAGCATTTGATGTTCACTGCAAAGTAATTTTCAAACTATTCTAATTTAAAAATCATATTCTCCCTCAAAATACTTCTTTTGGAAAGGACTTTAAAAGTTATATTGAAAAGTCCAACTTTTCACTTGCCAACATGAAAACTCTTTGATGGTTTTGTAAATGGAAAAATGCTTTACTTTTTCCTACCTGGGACCAGTCAGGGGTAGATGAACGTGAGATGAGAGCTCCAAACATCTCCAAGTAGGGGGAAGAAAAAGTCATCTGTGAGTCTAGATCAAATATTAAGAGACGCTTTAATCCTAAGGAGTACCTTTTATAGACTGGATTAAAAACAAAACTACAGCATTACAGCTTTTTGAAGTTAAAATGAAGCACTGTCTTGATGGCTCATAAAGACTTTGCACCCAAATGCCATTCTTTGCTTCTAGCAACAGAAGCTAAAGGAGAAAAAACAGAATCAAGAAGTGTCACATGGCACTGGAGTTGAGAGGCACTGGAGTCTTAGAGGTAACCTGAGCCTGCCTACAAGGCAAGGCCAACCACAAGCTTTGGGAAGGGACAGGATGTGAGTTTGGCCAGAGGACCCTGAATCTTACAGCCTTTCTGACTGGGCAGGCCGGTGAAGTTTCTCCCAGAGGTGGTAGTGTTGGGGTGATGGGTTCTGCTGGGTGGCTATCTGTCCTCAAGGCCATGGTAGGATCAAGGTGTTTTGAGCTGAGCTGGTCCTAAATACGCCAGTTAAGCAGAGTGGGTAAGTCCACTAGCTTTGGAATTAGACCAGACTTGGGTGGGAAATGAGGTTCCATACAACACTTATGACTATAATGAATTATAAAGCAGACGTTAGTGTTGAAGAAAGCATATGACAAAGCAAGTTTAATTTGATCCCATGGAGGGGCTTGAAGTAGACTGTAGATCCAAGCCAGGACAACAGGGAAATAGTCTCTGTGTCTGCCTGGGTTTCATATGGCAAATCTCTCACATTGTACCATCTTTACTCCCTCTTTCTTGGAGCAATAATCTTGTTAAAAACAAAACAAAACAAAGAAGGAAACGGTATTAAGACATATTTTGAAACAAAGTGGCTTCATTAGTTTCGCAGTTAATTCCTGGTGCTATCATCATCTTCAAGACTTTTTCTGGGTAGAAAGAATCCTAACAGCCACCTCCACATATAGGCACGCACACCCACGAACACAGAAAACCAGGGCTGGGGGAAGAGTGATGCATTTCTGAAAGAAGAAAAAAAATATCCCTGAGACAGAAAGAAAAAGGAATCAATTCTGGTTTTACGTGTCACATACATACATAAATAAGGTGATATCAGGTGTTTAAGATGGGCCTACTCTGATTCATGATCCATCACATTCTGCTATCAAAACGTTTAGAGAGGCTGTGAGACCACAGGGATTTATCATATCGACAACTCCTGGTGTAACCTTTTCATTTCACTCCTGTGGGTGATTTGAGCACACTTCATCTTCTCAAAGCTGGGAGAGAAGTGAGATTTTTCTGTTCCCCAGACATGGATCAGGGCGAGACAAGGGTTTTCAGCAGATGCTCAGATTCTGTCTGTCAGATCCCTTTCTCCATTCTGTCCCCGACCCCCTCCCTCCAGCCCATCTTTGCATCCCCAAACCCAGAGCTTTCTCTTGAACCTCTTTCATCTCTACCTCGAAGAGACTTCCCTTCATCTCAAAGCCTGGAATAAAGGTTGAAGGTTTACTCATATTCTCTGATAGAATGTCCTTCACAAAGCCATTCATCCAAGCCAGTTGGATCCCAGACAAAATCACACAGATTAAAGCCACATCCAGGGGCTGTATTTCCGCATCTCTTTGCCTAGGAGCCAGGGTATCACAGGCTGAATATGGTGGTCCTCAAAGACATCCAGGTCCTAAGCCCTAAATGTGACCTTCCATGATAAAAGGGACTTTGATGAAGTGATTAAGGACAGTGGGAGAGATTATCCTGGATCATCCAAGTGGACCCTAAATCACAAGTGTTCTTACAGAGGGAGACAGAGGGAGATCTGACTACAGATGAGGAGAGGACGATGTGGGGATGGAAGCAGAGACTGGAGTGATACACTTTGAAGATGGAAGAAGGTACCACAAGCCAAGGAATGCAGGCAGCTACTAGACGCTGAAAAAGGCAAGGAGCCTGCAGAAGCAGAGCTGGATACGACTTAGCAAAAGCATTAGTTGCTCAGTCGTATCTGACGCTTTGTGACCCCATGGACTGTAGTCCACCAGACTCCTCTGTCCATGGGATTCTCCAGGCAAGAATGCTGGACTGAGTTGCCATTCCTTTATCCAGGCGATCTTCCCTACCCAGGGATTGAATCCGGGGCTCTTGCACTGCAGGCAGATTCTTTACCACTGAGCCACCAGGGAGAATTAGCAAAAGATTTACCAAAGAGTCAGACACGACTTAGCGACTGAACAAGAACAACTGTAGAAGAAATCAGCCCTGCCAACACCTTGACTTTAGCCCTGTGGATCGGACTGCTGGCTTCTGACCTCTAGTGCTGTTTTGTGCTCATTGGTTACAGCATCCACGGGACACCCCTGCAGGGGGCCAGCTGAGCTAGGTTTGCAGCCTGTGACTTTCCTGTCACTCCTGACCTCCCCTTTGGTGAGCTGCTCCCTGTTTCCAGGCAGACGCTAGAGGCCCCCGTTCCAGTGGGGGGCCTTGGGAATGAGAAGCTGGCTGCTGCCTTGGGAATGAGTAATGAGCTGGAGACCACAGCCTGGGGGGCTCTGATCCACAAGGCCAGGATCTGCTGCCTTCAGTTTCCATAAAATAGTCCCAGTTAGGATGATGTTGTCTGCTTCAGCCTTTAGAAACACACATGTGAGCGTGCACAGATTCACACCAGCATGGCCTGTTTACTCTCCCTCCATATCAGGTTCCGCATCCCCCTTCCTCTGTTATCTTCCATGGCCACCACCCTGACCCTAGTCACCATCACCTCTTGTCTGGGCCCCTGTAATCACCTCCTCCCTGGTCGTCTAGCTAGTCCCATTCATGCCCTACCCTCCTCAACTCATCCTCCAGAAAGATCTGCAAACCTGAATCCAAGCTTGTCCAGCCCCACTCGTTCTACAAATGGGGAAACTGAGGCTTAGAGAGGTACCCATGCTCCTGGCTGGGTACATGGACTGGGGAGGCTTTGGACAAGTGGCCTCTGGCAGCCACAGGCGAGCGCTGCCCCACCTGGACCTGGGACACCTCTCAGGTGAGGTGAGGATCAGCTTTGGGTTGAAAGGGTGAGGATTCTGGTTGGCTTTGCCGATGTGAAGTCTTGGCTGAACAGGCCAAGGACTGGGCAGGGGTGGGGGTAGGGGATGAGCAGTGGGGCTGCCTGCCCGCTCCCTCTCCTTCTCCCAGAAAACAAGGCTGGCCGTGTCTGGAGTTTCCCCACCCCCAACACGTCTGGGATGCAGAGGGAAAGTTGGAAGGCAGAGTCCCTTTTGGGATCACTACCATGGGCTTCTCTGGTAGCTCAACTGGTAAACAATCTGCCTGCAATGCAAGAGATTCCAGTTCGATTCCTGGGTTGGGAAGATCCCCTGGAGAAGGGAACAACTACCCACTCCAGTATTCTGGCCTGGAGAATTTCATGGACTGTATAGTCCATGGGGTCACAAAGAGTCAGACACGACTGAGCGACTTTCACTTTCACCATGCAGGCAGAATTCTTACCAAGTCAGTCCTGGGTGGAAGGGCTCTAGAAAAGTATGATTTTTCTAAACAATTTAAGCTTGAGAAAGAACCTATGGGTTCCCTACTCTTCCAGAATTCCCCTTTTACATTTTCTGAGCAATTTTGCAAGCTGCTGCTCTTTGGTCGAAAATTACCAATCTGTGTGTGTCCCTTTTTGCTAACAGCCCAGTCCCTCCTCTCCGCATCAGTGATAATAACAGTAACGATGGTGCTGGGAATCAACATCCTTCAGATCCGGAACATGCATTACGGTTCTCGGAACACTTTTACTGTGTCACTGCTCAGGAGCTGTTAATCCTGAGGAGGCGGAGCCGGAAATACTATAGCCTCTATTTCCCCACTAGGCCCCTGAGGCTGAGATTTCCTTCAGTGATTGTCTCAGAACCTTCCTTACACCAGCTCTCTGCTGTTCCCTTCCTGTTGTGCCAACAGGTGGTACAGCACTGAGCCAGTCTCCCGAATTGAAGTTTGAACCCAAGCCCGATCTTTCTCTTGCCTTTTTTTTTTTTTGGTGGGATACAACATTAACTAATTATAACCAACTATGTGGCATCCATAGCTTCCTATGTAGTTAGATCTTTATGGCAACTGCTGTACGCTATAAATCTGTGTGAGAAAGAGTGTGTGTTATGGGCATAAAGGACAAGAAACAATATACTTAGTGGACTTTTTTTTTCACATATGATGGGCCTGTTTTTGAGATTTCTTTTTGTCTTTTTCCAGAGGAGTTTCCAGCTGACAGTCATGAGGCTCCAACATGATATGACCCTGGGTGTGGGAGCTTGGTCAAAATATTAAAAACATGCTGATGAATATCAAGAAGCAAAATCCTATGTACAAATGAGAAATGGGGTTATTTCTTAGCCGATTGAATGGATCAGAATGGTCACTGAGCATTGGCTGATGAAATATCAGCACGCTCACAGGGGAAGAAATTTTAAAAAATTGAAGGCTCAGTGTCATGAGTGGTATTAAAACGAAAATTGTTAAAATAACATCTTGTTCGAGGGACAGAGCATTTCAGAGAGAAAAGGATATCTCAGTTTTCTCATTTGTATCATGGGGATAATAACTGAAATTATCCCTCAGACAGTTGTGAGAATCAAATAATAAGATCAATCAAAGAAAAGCATAATACAGCTTGGTATATAGAAAGTATTCAATGTATTCTATCTAGTTAATTAGAAAATAAAAACAGAAATAGCAATAACAGTAACAATAATAATAGGGTGTCTTGTTGCTTCCCAGGTGGTGCTAGTGGTAAGGAACCCGCCTGCCAACGCAGGATATGTAAGAGATGCGAGTTTGATCTCTGGGTCGGGAAAATCCCCGGAGAAGGGCATGGCAACCCACTCCAGTATTCTTGCCTGGAGAACCCCATGGACAGAGAAGCCTGGTGGGCTACAGTCCTTGCGGTCACACAGAGTTGGACAGGACTAAAGCAACTTAGCACACATCTAGTTTGTAAACCCAACTTGTAGCAAGCCAAGATGATCATCTGGCTTCCTCATTTTTCTCCCATGCCTGCAGGGCCACCAGACTCTCTGTCACTCATGCTGGTGACACAAAATCATCCTGGCTACTACCTCCGGTGTCATTTGTCCTGTGTGTGCCAAGGCATGTTACCCTAGTTCATGAGTCTGTCTCTCTCTTTGAGAGAGAGATTTGAATCCAAGCTCTATCATTTGTTTATAATACCATAGATATTTACACACTGGTCCAAGCCATCATCACACCTCAACTAGATTGCTGAAATGGAATGATGGTCTTTCCTTCCATGGTCTTCCTTATTCCAATCTGCCTGTTTCTTCTGCCAGGCAAAGCTCCCCCAGTCTCTGATTTTACTCTCTCTCTTATGTTAGTAACAACCAGTCTGGGTTCCCATGCTCATGAATCCCATTCCAACTTGTCTGATGAGCATTCAGGGTCCCCAAGGCTCTAAAAACTCACACACTCTTCTCCCTGAAACCTCTGCCCTCAGCAGGCTCTTTACATCCCTCCCACCTCCCAGGTGGTTCAGCAGTAAAGAAAGAATCAACTTGTAATACAGGAGACGCGGCAGGAGCCATGGGTTCGATCCCTGGGTCAGGAAGAACCCCTGGAGGAGGGCATGGCCACCCACTTCAGTATTCTTGCCTGGAGAATCCCATGGACAAAGGAGCCTGGTGGGCTACAGTCCATAGGATCGCAAAGAGCTGGAACGACTGAAGCAACACATACACCAGAAGCTAGGAGATAGGTCTGGAACAGATCCTTCCCTAGTGCCTTCAGGGGAAGCATGACTTCAGTTTTCCAGAACCGGGAGACAGAAAGTTTCTACTGTTTTCAGCCACCCCATTGGTGGTACTTTGGTGAAGGCAGCCCTAGGAAACGAGTACCCTACCCAAAGCAGGAACAATCTCACATAACCCTCCGAGCAGCCAGCTACCCTGAAAGGCGCACTCTCTGAGCTCCAACTTCACCTGTGACCAGGAATGTGGGTCCTGCCTTCTGGTTCTTCTCTCAGGTGCCACCACCAGCTTCTGGGACTCTCCTTCGAGGGCAGGGAGGCAGTGATTTTGTGGTAGACACTGTGGCAGATCACGGCTTCCCAGGCGGTGCTAGTGGTAAAGAATCCGCCTGCCCATGCAGAAGACATAGAGATACAGGTTCAATCTCTGGGTCAGGAAGAGCCCCTGGAAGAGGGCCTGGAAGCCCACTCGAGTATTCCTGCCCGGAGAATTCCATGGACAAAGGGGCTTGGCGAGCTACAGTCCATGGGGTCGCAAAGCGTCAGAAACGACTAAAGTGACAGCATGCACGCCTGCACCGTGAGTGACAGCCTGCACGCCTGCACCGTGAGTGGCAGCCTGCACGCCTGCACCGTGAGTGGCAGCATGCACGCCTGCACCGTGAGTGGCAGCCTGCACACCTGCACCGTGAGTGACAGCATGCACACCTGCACCGTGAGTGACAGCCTGCACGCCTGCACCGTGAGTGGCAGCATGCACGCCTGCACCGTGAGTGGCAGCCTGCACGCCTGCACCGTGAGTGACAGCCTGCACGCCTGCACCGTGAGTGGCAGCCTGCACGCCTGCACTGTGAGTGACAGCCTGCACGCCTGCACTGTGACAGCATGCACGCCTGCACCGTGAGTGGCAGCCTGCACGCCTGCACCGTGAGTGACAGCATGCACGCCTGCACCGTGAGTGGCAGCCTGCACGCCTGCACTGTGAGTGACAGCCTGCACGCCTGCACTGTGACAGCATGCACGCCTGCACCGTGAGTGGCAGCCTGCACGCCTGCACCGTGAGTGGCAGCCTGCACGCCTGCACTGTGAGTGACAGCCTGCACGCCTGCACTGTGACAGCATGCACGCCTGCACCGTGAGTGGCAGCCTGCACGCCTGCACCGTGAGTGGCAGCCTGCACGCCTGCACTGTGAGTGACAGCCTGCACGCCTGCACTGTGACAGCATGCACGCCTGCACCGTGAGTGGCAGCCTGCACGCCTGCACCGTGAGTGGCAGCCTGCACGCCTGCACTGTGAGTGACAGCCTGCACGCCTGCACTGTGACAGCATGCACGCCTGCACCGTGAGTGGCAGCCTGCACGCCTGCACCGTGAGTGGCAGCCTGCACGCCTGCACTGTGAGTGACAGCCTGCACGCCTGCACTGTGACAGCATGCACGCCTGCACCGTGAGTGGCAGCCTGCACGCCTGCACCGTGAGTGGCAGCATGCACGCCTGCACCGTGAGTGGCAGCCTGCACGCCTGCACTGTGAGTGACAGCCTGCACGCCTGCACAGTGACAGCATGCACGCCTGCACCGTGAGTGGCAGCCTGCATGCCTGCACTGTGAGTGGCAGCATGCACGCCTGCACTGTGGCAGATTAAAGATGGCCACACATTCATTGACACTGAGAGGTGGGGTTGTGTCCCGTTCCTGTTCCCTTGAACTGGGGCTGCTCTGTGACCGCTCTGCCCAATAAAATGTGGTAGAAGTGACACTATGACAGCTCTGGGCCGGGACCTTTAAGAGGACATGCAGTTTCTGCTTCCTCCCCCTGGGAGCTCTGGGCCACCAAGTGAGAAGTCTGACTGCCCTGAGGCCACCATGCTGTGAGGAAACGCAAGCTACCTGAGCAGAGAGAGAGAGACATGCTCTGTCACCCCTCACTGTTCTAGCCCCATCATTTCAAGTCCTCTGAACCAAAGCCCCAGAGAGCACGGAGCAGAGATGAGCTGTAACTGCTACACTCTGAACTTCTCACTCAGAATTGTGAGAGACAATAGATTTCTGATTGTAACTCCTAAGTTTTGGTGCATTTTAAGGCTTCCCTGGTGGCTAAGATGGTAAAGAATCCGCCTGCAATGCAGGAGACCTGGGTTCAATCCCAGGGTTGGGAAGATCCCCCGGAGAAGGGAAGGGCCACCCACTCCAGTATTCTGGCCTGGAGAATCCCATGGGCAGAAGAGCACGGTGGGTTACAGTCTATGCGGTCGCAAAGAGTTGGACACAACCGAGTGACTAACACTTTCACTTTTAAGGCAGCAATAGTTAACCAGAACAGAGGCAAGCCCAAGATATCAACCAAGAGTGTGAGAAGGTGCTCTGCATCTGGACTTTGAGGCCAGGAAATAATCTTAAGAATGACCACAAGACACCAAGAAGGCTTGAGGTTGAGGAGGGGGTCCACACCTCCTGGACCACCCGGCTGGCTCCATCAGCAGGATGAGAGACACGAGTTCCCCTGGCCCCTCTGCAGCCCCCAACAGTCCCCGAGGCAGATAGATAACGTGACTAGAAGGCAGGAGAATCTCTTTCGATTACACAACACCGCGGATAACGGCTCTGTGCGGGCCACCGTGCTAGGAGCTTCATGTATGATTGTTAAACTTCAAAACATTTTGAAAGTAGGTGTTTTACCAACATGGGAACTACAGCTCAGATGCTCATGATGAACTCAGAAAAACATGCCCTAGGACCAGAGCTAGCCCAAGGCAGGGCTGGGGTTCAAGATTTGGAAAGAACCCAAGGGAGTCCAATCTTGGGTGACCTGACACAGGAACGGCAACCCACTCCAGTACTCTTGCCTAGAAAATCCTATGGACGGAGGAGCCTGGTGCAGGCTACTGTCCATGGGGTCGCAAAGAGTCGGACACGACTAAGCGATTTCACTTCAAGAGGAACTGGAGGAAGGTCTTTATAACAAATAAAACAGAGTCCAGTTTTTTGAGAGGTACCCCTGGAAATGACTGCCACATCCTCCATTTGGCCAACACAGAAGATTCCAGCCACCAACCTAGAAATCTTGAGCAGCCTCCCAGGCCTCTGTGGGAGCCATGCCATGACAATGCTCTGCCAGGAGTCTTCTGGGGGACTGAGAGTCTGACGCTGTATAAACCCTAACATCTGCTGATTTGCTAAGTGGATATATTTAGTGGTGGAACAGTTTTTCTCCCAGTTTTGTAACACTTAAAAAAAAAAATCCTGCTTGTCCTATTTTTTTTTTTTTCTTTTTTTTCCTTTTCGTTCTTTTTTTCTTCATAAACTCGCAAGGGATGTTGCCATTCTTTCCATAGCAACACTCTAGGATACTGACTTTGCTTTGCTGGGAGAAGTCTAAGTTGTCCCCCAGGAGGAGGGAGAAGAAAACGCCAGGCTGGGGTGGGGAAGAAATGGCTGGAACTCCAACACCCCAAATGAAGACAGAAAAGGCCTTGAGCCATTTTAGTCCTAAGAGCTACAGTGTCATCCCAGCTCCTGCCCCATCCTGCACTGAGGGGTGCCTTCTGCGCGTTCAGGGCCAGTTCTGAAGTCCCCTGTGTATCTCTTCTCAAAGGAAAATGATTCTGACAGTTGTACCATTCTTTCCAAAGTGCTCTCTGTTGTTCAGTCACCAAGTCATGTCCAGCTCTTCGTGACCCCATGAACTGCCACGTGCCAGCATGCCAGGCCTCCCGTCCCTCACCATCTCCCGGAGCTTGCCCAAGTTCACGTCCATCACATCAGTGATGCCATTCAACCATCTCATCCTCTGTCATCCCCTTCTCCTCCTGCCCTCAATCTTTCCCAGCCTCAGGGTCTTTTCCAATGAGTTGGTTCTTTTCATCAGGTGGCCAAAGTATTGGAACTTTAGCTTTAGCATCAGTCCTTCCGATGAATATTCAGGGTTGATTTCCTTTCAATGTGTTCTTCATCCTTCTGATGATGGGAGGGAGGTAGCTTCAACTAGGTAACAACCTGTCGTCATAACATCAACTTGTCTCTTTATTTTTTAAAAAAATAGTTTCACTTTTGATTTTTGACTGCTGCTGCTGCTAAGTCACTTCAGTCGTGTCCGACTCTGTGCGACCCCATAGACGGCAGCCCACCGGGCTCCGCCGTCCCTGGGATTCTCCAGGCAAGAGCACTGGACTGTGCTGGGCCTTGTTTGCTGTGCAGGCTTTTCCCTACTTGTGGAGAGTGGGGGCTACTCTCCAGTTGCGGGCGTGGGCATCTCATTGCGGTGGCTTCTCTTGCTGCAGGGCACTGGCTGTAGGGTATGTGGGTCTCAGTGGTTTCGACTCCCAGGTTCTAGAGCACAGGCTCAATAGCTGTGGCGCACGGGATCAGTTGCTCCATGACCCGTGGAATCTTCCCAGATCAGGGATCCAACCTGTGTCTCGAGCATTGGCAGGCAGATTCTTTACCACTGAGCCGCCAGGGAAGCCCTCATCTCTCCTTTTTAAAGGAAGGTGGAGCCAGACATTTGGGGAAGGAATGGGAAAACCAGTCCATGCTCAAGGGCACTGTGGTCCCCACTTTAACACACACCATGTCCTTTCATCCTCACAATGGACCAGTGCGGGGAACACTCTTATCTCCATTTCCTTGAGGAAACTCTGGATCGGAAGCCAAGAATCTGAAGCTGCCACGACTAGGGAAGGCTCAAAAGGCACAGAGCCGGATACATAATACTATCATGTATCATGGATGTGGTATTGTTTGGTGTGCCTGCATGGAGGTGTGCCTTGGCCTGAAGGCAGGAAAGCTGGCATCTCCTATCAAGGATGACAGGGCTTAAGCAGGTCCATTCTGCCCTTGTTCTTTCCAACATGACCTTCTACCTCTCATTTCTATTCTCCAAGGGGCTGCAATACTGAGTGGAAGAGCATGTAGGCGGGTGAGTGCCTGGGAGTCATTAAAAAAATAATACTTTCAGCGAATATATAATGATGTGGGAACATACTCATAAAATGTTAAGGAAAAAACGAAGCTGCAATGTATTGTATGATGCCATTTAAGTGACCTCTGGAAAAGGCAAAATGAGAGAAAAACTAGTGGTTTTCAGGATATGGGGTAGGGGGTGGACTAAAAGGGGCACAAAGGAATTTTGGGGGTGATAGGAGAAGGCAATGGCACCCTACTCCAGTACTCTTGCCTGGAAAATCCCATGGACGGAGGAGCCTGGTAGGTTGCAGTCCATGGAGTCACTAAGAGTCGGACACGACTGAGAGGCTTCACTTTCACTTTTCACTTTCATGCATTGGAGAAGGAAATGGCAACCCATTCCAGTGTCCTTGCCTGGAGAATCCCAGGGACGGGGGAGCCTGGTGGGCTGCCGTCTATGGGGTCACACAGAGTCGGACACGACTGAAGAGACTTAGCAGTAGCAGTAGGATTGTTCTATATCTTGAATTTATCAAAGTGGATTTATCAAAACTCACAGAACTGTTCATCAAAAAGTGTGAGTATCACTGTATGCAAATTGTACCTTAATTTTAAGAAATGGCCCCCCAAATTGCAGCTGCATGTCAGCATATGGAGCTTCCCAGGTGGTGCAGTGGTAAAGAATCTGCCTGGCAATGCAGGAGATGCAAGAGATGTGGGTTCGATTCCTGGATTGAGAAGCTCCCCTGGAGAAGGAACTGGCAACTCACTGCAGTATTCTGGACTGGGAAATCCCACAGACACAAGAGCCTGGGGGGCTACAGCCCAGGGGGTCATGAAGATTAGGACACGACTGAGCACATCAGTATATACAAAAGAATTCCAATTTTGTGTTAACACACACAAACACGTAAAAACATGCAGATGATATTAATATGGGTTATCTATGAGCTGAGGGCGTATTCATGATTTTTTATTTTTTGTTTTATATTTTTTCAACAATTTCTATGACAACCTAGATTCTGATCTTTAGAATCAGAGGAGTGGTTTTACTTTGTTTTAGGAGAGAAAACATGGCTGAAACAGTTTTGGAGTCAAGCTCCATTTCTTAGAAGCTGTGTGACTTCAAACAAGTGGGGCCATAAACCTCTGAGCCCATCCTTCTCATCTGTAAAATGGGATAACACCATTCCCCTCGGAGGGTTGTCGCTATGATCAAATGAGAAAATGGCTGCAGACGTACTTTATAAATTGAAAGATGCAGCTCGACTAGTAATCACTGCCATCCTCTCATCTTTGAGAATGTCTTTGATTTCTTAATCTGGTGGTTTTCAAAACATGATGTCATTACATATTCATGCTAGTAAGAGCCTGAAGTTAGCACATGACTTATTTAAAAAAAAAAAAAAAGGAGTACTTCATATGTAGTGAGTACTTAATAAATACATGTTGAATGAATAAATGGCATGCTGTCCTCCAGGTGCTCTACCAGAAAAAAACAGCAAACCACGCCCTTGCTCATCCACTGCAACTGAGAAAATCTCCTAAATGGTAGATGGATACTTTGTACTGATTATGAATTCAGCACATTGCTATATCTAATGGCACCTTCAGGATGTTTAAGATGTACACCCCAAGCAGCTAACCATCTAAGTAGAGTGAGGTAACACATGCAAAGGTGTAACAGATGATAAGGAAAAGGACCTGGTGAAGGGGAGATTCGTATAGGGCAGTGGTGGTGGGGAGGGGTTTTTTCCTGGCTAGGTGGGACTACAGCTGAACCTTGAAAAACAGGAACGAATGGATGTTATGAAACGAGGCTGAAGGATGTTCCAGACATTTGGAGAAATTTGGTCGAGGTTTGACTATGCTTATCTCTTGCTTTTATAAATAAAACTTTATTGGGACACAGACAGCTAGGCCCGCATTTGCTTTTACCCTTCCAAGGAGGATTTGAGTAGCTGCAACAGAAACCCTCTGATCTGCACAGTCTAAAATATTACCTGCCCCTTGCCAGAAAAGGTGGGTTGAGCTCTGGCCTTGGGCAAGACATAGAGGACTGAACAAACGGTGGTTTATGCTGAGGTCTAGGTGGCAAGGGATCTAGATGCCAGGGGAAGTTGAGATGGGAGGCAAGGAGAAGATGAGGCAGGGAAGGTGCTGAGGGAGTCAGATGCCAGGACTGAAGTTCTTGTTTCTAAGGAAGAAAAACAGCTTCGCTGAATTTGGTGGGGAAGGAGAGGTTTGGGGGATCTGGACCAGCCGACAGCCGGTCCTGGAGGGGCCTGGTGGTGACGGCCCCCCAGCCAAGAGTACAAGAGAGAGAGGCCTACAGTGGCTCTGTCATCCTGCACGGGGCAGAAGAGGCGCCCGAAGAGTGAGGCTGAGCGGGTGTGGAGGCGGGCCCTCCCCACTGGCACCCACCCACGCCCCAAGTGGCTACAGCTCTTTCACGAATTCCAATGCCGTCCTCTGAGCTTGAGGGTGTTGAGAGGGAAAAACCTGCTTCTACAAGAACAGGGAGGGCTGTCAGGGGATAAAAGACATTAGTCAGACTCCAGCTTTGTTCTTTCCTCTCTGGTTCATTCATTTTAAATGCCTTGAATGAACTTACTCCTTCACTCTTTAATTCTACTCCCCTTGAATTTAGCTCCCATCCTCCTATCTCCATGAAAATTGTGCTCAAAGTAAGTGATTTCTTAAGGGGTATACCCAAGCATCCTAATTTTGTCCTCAAGGTCTGTTGCAGGGCCTGGTGTGCATGGGTGCCTAATAAAAATGTTGGCTGAACCCCTGAAGTGACAAGGGTGGGTAGGATACAGTTCCTGTCTTGGGGACCATGTCCTTCCTGGGTCTCAGTTGCCTCATCTGTAAAATGGGGATGATAGTGGCTCCTTGCTCCCTGGAAGAAAAGCTATGACAAACCTGGACAGCATATTAAAAAGCAGAGACATTACTTTGCAGACAAAGGTCCATCTAGTCAAAGCTATGGTTTTCCCAGTAGTCATGTATGGATGTGAGAACTGGACCACAAAGAAGGCTGAGTGCTGAAGAATCGATGCTTTTGAACTGTGGTGTTGGAGAAGACTCTTAAGAGTCCCTTGGACTTCAAGGAGATCAAACCAGTTAATCATAAAAGAAATCAATCCTGAATATTCATTGGAAGGACTGATGCTAAAGCTCCAATATTTTGGCCACCTGATGTGAACAGCTGACTCATTAGAAAAGACCCTGATGTTGGGAAAGTTTGAAGGCAAGAGGAGAAGGGGACAACAGAGGATGAGATGGTTGGATGGCATCACTGACTCAATGGAAATGAGTTTGAACAAGCTCTGGGAGATGGTGAAGGACAGGGAAGCCTGGTGTGCTGCAGTCCAGGGGGTCACAGAGTCGGACACAACTGAGCGACTGAACAACAACAACAATGGCATTTACTTTATATGATTGTGAGGATTAAATGAGTTTAACAAGAGTCACTTAGAACAGACCCTGACTCAAGGTAAGAGCTCAAAAGAATACTGCAAAGCTACAAGAATCAAAGCAGTATAATACCAGCACAAAAACAGAAACATAGATCAATGGAACAGAACAGACAGTCCAGAAATAAACCCTGACACTGATGGTCAATTAATCTATAACAAAAGAGGAAAGAATATTCAATGGAGAAAAGACAATCTCTTCAATAAGTGATGATAGGAAAATTGGAGGGCTGCGTGTAAAAGAATGAGATTAAAATATTTCCTAATACCACATACAAAAATAAACCCAAAATAGATGTAAGACTTAAATATAAAATTGATAACCTTAACTCCTAGAAGAAAATACAGTGGAACACTCTTTGACATAAATCATAGCAATTTTTTTTTGGATGTCTCCTAAAACAAAAGAAAAGCAAAAATAAACAAATGGGACCTAATTAAACTTAAAAGCTATTGCACAGCAAAGGAAATCATCAATAAAAAGAAAAGATAGCCTACTTAAGAGGAGAGAAAACTGGCAAATGACATGGCAATAAGGGTTAAAATTCAAAATATATAAACAGCTCATGCAACTCAACACCTAAAAAGCAAACAACGCGAGTGAAAAATGGTCAGACAGCCTGAATAGACACTTTTTCCAAAGAAGACACACAGATGGCCAACAGGCACACATGAAAAGATGCTCAACATCGTTAATCACCAGAGAAATGCAAATTAAAACCACAATGAGATACCACTCACACCTATCAGAGTAGCTATCATCAAAAAGAACACTTAAATAACAGATGTTGGTGAGGATGTGGATAAAAGGGAATTCGAGCACAGTGCTGATAAAAATGTACATCGGTGCAGCCACCATGGAAAATGGTATGGAGGCACCTCAAAAAATTAAAAATAGGCCAGGGATTAAGAGGTGCAAATAAGCTACAATGACATTTTGTACGACATGGGGAACAGAGCCAATATTCTATAATAACTATAAATGGAGTATAACCCTTAAAATTGTGAATCATTATTATACTGTACACCTGTAACTTACATAATATTGTACAGCAACTATATTTCAATCTTAAAAAAACACAGAACTATTATATGACCTAGCAATTCTACTCCTGGGTATATTAAAAAAAACCCCAAAACACTAATTCAAAGAGATACATGCTCCCCAATGTTCACAGCAGCACTATGTACAATAGCTAAGATATGAAAGCAACTTAAGTGTCCAACAACAGATGAGTGGATAAAGACGTGAGATACATGTATTAAAAAAGAATGGAATTTTGCCATTTGCAATGACATGGATAGACGTGGAAGGTATTGTACTTAAAGAAATCAGACAAATATCATTTATATATGGAATATTAAAAAATACATCAGACTAGTGAATATAACAAAAAGAAAGCAGACTCACAGGTACAGAGAAAAAACTAGTGGCTACCAGTGTGTGTGGGGGTGGGGAACAAGACGGAAGTAGGCGATTAAGAGGTGCAAACAACTATGTATAAAATAAGCTACAAGGATGTACTGCACAAACAAGGAATACAGCCCAGTATTTAAAAATTGTGAATCACTGTGTTGTACTCCTGAAACTTACATAATATTGTATATCAACTATACCTCAATTTTTAAAAAAAGAGTTAGTGGATGTTAGTCATTAGTTTTATTAGCATAACCTGGATGGGCCCAGATATGAGCAGTGAAATCCTGGGGGTTATGAAAGGTTAAAAAAGTAAAAGGGTGTAATTATTTCCATTGAGGGGATCCAGGAAGCCTTCAGAGTAGAGGTTCAGTCTGTGGGGGTTTTAGAATGCTGTGTCTGGGGAGAATCCTCATGGCCTCTCTGGGCAGAAACGGAACTGTAATTGATTACTGATGTCTGCTCTGGGCAAGGAGAGTATAAGGGGTGGTGGCGGTGCCTCCCGGGCCCGTATTGTTTGCTTTAGGATTCAGACACGTTAGGGCACATTTGGAATTCTGGCAGGACATTCTCGCTAATAATGTTTTGAATTCTAGGAACCCAGAGCTGTTTGGGAGCTAATGTTTCCTTAGGGAAGGCACATACCCTGACTCACGAACATCGCCTGAGTCATCGGAGGGAAATGCAGTGTGACTGCAGCCTGGTGTCTGATCTCTGCCAGATCGTCCTCTGGCCCAGGTTGCAAGGATCCATGCCTAATTCTGAGGAGGGGACAAGCAAAAACTGAGAGTTTGCTCAAGAAAAATCTCTGCGTGAGGCAGCACTGCTACGTGTCACATTCCCCATGACAGAATGTGACACGTAGGGTGGGGGTGGATCCTCCTCGTCACAGCGGAGTTCACCGTGGGGGTGGGACGGTGGGGGTTTGGGTGTTCTGTCGGATGCTGTGCGGCCTGAGAGAGGCAAGAAGAGGCGGCTCAGCTCTGGCAGAAACGGGAGGTGGGGTCACAGTAGTTTCTTGGAGTAAAGACCATCACGTCTGCTGAGGGTCCCAGGAATAGTTCAGTTCAGTTGCTCAGTTGTGTCTGAGTCTTTGCGACCCCATGGACTGCAGCACGCCAGGCCTCCCTGTCCATCACCAACTCCCAGAGTTTACTCAGACTCATGTCCATTGAGTCAGTGATGCCAACCAACCATCTCATCCTCTGTCATCCCCTCCTTCTGGGTAGGGGCCTGGAGACGCTCGGGTGCTGGAGTCCCACCACAGTGGGTGGGGACAAAGCCTCAAGCATGGGGACCCAAATGTGAGCCCAAGGCTGGGAGCCCTGAGGAACACAGGTCACAGTTAGACTGCCTCCGAGCCCATAGCGGAGGGAGGTGCTAGCTGCCTGGGGTGGGGGCAGAGGTGCTGGAAGGTTCCACAGAGACCAGGGTGGAGCCAGGTGAAGGTGAGGATGGGGACCTGGAGAGGGAAGGGCATGCTGAACCAGGGAATGCGTGAGCCAACGCAAGACACAAAAGGAAGGCTGGGCCCGGGAATGGTGCGGATTTGGGTGGATTGGGGTCTGGAGAGGAGTGCTGCGGGGGGAAGCTGGAAGGGGCTGGGAGTGGAGAAAGCCGATCAGAAGCATGAAGTCGAAAAGCAAGAACTCCGCCTTGGTATTTGTTGCCTTTCCTGTTCCTAAGGACAGAAGCTAGCCCCGAGGGAAAGCTCCATGAGAAAATGATTCAAAAAGAGGACAAATGGATGGAAGGAAGGCATCAGGATCGAGGAGAAGGTAGAAGCTTCCCCCCGCCCCCCGCCCCTTTATTGGGAGCAAAACGGGAAGGAAACCCGGGTTGGACTTTTAAAGGAAAAGAAACCTGACAAGCAAGATGATGAGCAAATAGAGCAAAGAAGAAGGGTGTGTGTGCAGGCACGCACAAAAAGCACAAGCGTAAGAGACAGGTTGTATTCTCAGCCCTGAGCCTCAAAAAAGTACCTCTGGGTTTAAAAGAGAAGAAAAGCACCGGAGCCCTGCTTCCCTGGATTGAAGTGAACAGCACAAAGCAATGGGATGATCAGAGCCTTCCCAGGATGCAGTGCAACTTCCTTCAGGCGCCAAGGGGGAAAGGACCCCTCTTAACCTGGTCCCCGGTGCTCCCTTCTCAGCCTCCGAGGTTCAAAGGGATGAGGCTGGAGGATGCGCAGGCCAGGTGGCCCTGCCCAGCGGGGCTGCGGCCACGAATGGGCCCTCCTCTCCTTGTTCTCGCCTCGTTGCCTGTCTTTGGAGCCTCGCTGAGAAGGACGGGAAACGGGGCCAAACCTGAGATGAAAGTGCCTGTAATCTCATAAAAGAGCCAGGCGGAGGCTCTAAAAGACACAGAGGAATCGGCACCTACCATTTGCACTTCAAGGCAGGCGGTTTGAAACCCACCAAGGCAAGAGGCCTGACTGTCCTTCCCCATCAGTGTGCCCGGGCTCAGGAGAGCAATGGCCCTGGGGACCGGAGGGTGCTGGTCGGTCGTGTATCCTGTGGGCTGCAGGAGGATGAGGAGGAGAGGCAGGAAGCTGGAAATCGAAGCCCCAAGCTGGAAATCCACATTCAGGGGAGCTGAGACTTAAAAACCCATCACATCCATTCCTCGCCCGACACTGTATTTATTACTTTCCTTGGCCTTCAGGCCACAGAGTACAATGGGGAAAATAACCCACTACCACCAGTGAATCATTTCCCAAGGCATCACAAAATGAGACTCTGCCAGAAATGAGAAAAGAATTAGCCTGCTTTTGATGGGACACAAACAGAGGCCTTGCTGCTTTTATTTGCTATCCCGAGAAATTCTGCAGCCCTGCTAGAACCCGAGGTTTGCCCAGGCTCCTGTTAACCACCCATAACCAGGAGAGGGAATGTTTTCCCACAGCAGAAAGCCAGCAAAACAAAACCAGAAAGAAATGGGTGATTTTCCAAGAAAATTCCCCAAATGATCAGTACAGGACCTCTGACAAATTTCTGACAGTCATCTTCTATTTTCCATAAACGATCTAGGAGGAGACTTGGGGAGATCCACAGGCTTGAAGAGAACACGTAGTCCTTTCTGGCTGTGAATCACTATGATGGTGGGAGAGGCCTCAGGGGCCACAGGAGGTAGAGTGAAGTGGGAAGAAGGCTGAGTTCAGAGCCATGCACCCT
Organism: Cephalophus harveyi; assembly: GCA_006410635.1. Taxonomy (NCBI): domain Eukaryota; kingdom Metazoa; phylum Chordata; class Mammalia; order Artiodactyla; family Bovidae; genus Cephalophus; species Cephalophus harveyi. The sequence continues at coordinate 367,854 of SJYT01027922.1, read as the reverse complement.
GATGGCGTGACACAGCCGTGTTCGTAAGATGTGGCCTCTTGGTTACCCACTGTACCTCCGGCAAGGTGTCTGCGTGGAGAGGGCCCCTGAAAGGGAACTGGAAGGCCTGAATGCTCTTCCTAGTATCGTCCCGAACAGGTGTCGCTGTATCCCCTGTAAGGCATGGGCACCGAATGGGATGAGCTCTCGGGATTCAGCTCCAGCCCCCAGGGCTGGAGATGCTAACAGCTGGTTCAAGAAAGGTGAAGAGGCAGAATCTTGGAGACTCAGCAGGAAGTGGGGGAAGGGTGCTTAGTAGGTGCACAGTCATGGCTGCAAAGAACCAGCTACAGCAGACTCAGCCTAGAGTTAGGTTTCAGGAAGGCAGGGAAGAAAGCAAGATGCTCCCCTTTGGGAAAAACATGAAAATATTTGCTGCAGGAACCATCATAAAGAGAGATGTGCCTCCCCATAAAGACAGAGAAGTTTCTCTGGGAACAAGTCAATTGTAGACTCTGAACATCAGAAAAATCTAAGAAAAGATGAAAAAGCTTAGATAACAAAGCAATAGGGAGAAAACCACTTCTCTAGGAGCTGAAGAAAGCATCTGAATTAACCTGTAAGGTTTACTAGGAAGCAGAGGACTGTAAGAAATCAGTTGCAAGTTTTAATTAGTTGGGGTTTTGATAAGTGGCGGATCTTAGAAGCAGTAAAATGCCAAGTGATGGGCCTGAAAGGGCAGGTCCCAGGAACCAGGGACAAGGTGGGCATTTCTCTCCGGCAGTGGCATATAATGAGCTTGAAACTAGGCCAGGGCTGAACTGGGGCCGCAGGCGTGGCTGAGAAATAACCAGTGGGGCCCTTGTGCCTGTCAGTCGTAGACAAACGCCATCTGCTCTGGCCGCTGCCCGCTTGGCCCCTTCTCTCTCTGTTTTACCGTTTGTGGTTACGGTGACCTGGCTGGTGGGAAAAAAGGGGCTTTAGTGTCCTTCTGTCTCTCTGGCTCAGTACATGCTGCCATGTTGGCCCAGGCAGCCTGGCAGAGAGCTGGCTGCCAGGAACAGACAGCAGGTGAGAGCAGGCGCTCCCCAGTGGTGTTTGCTGGCTTGCCTTCTTCCTTGTCAGCCTCCCCTGAGCACCTCCGAGGTGTCAAGGACTGTGCTAGGTGCTTTGACTGATAATAAGCAATCTTTCCTTCCTGTGTTCAAGGAGGAGACAGGTTAGAAGACAGGCAGAGATGTGACAACAGATTCTGTTCTGTGGATGGAGAACAGAAAGGAGTATAGAGCAAAGAATGGGTAGGGTCTGTGGGGTGGACTTCAGGAAAGGCTTGCCCCAGGAGCCCACTGAACTCATTAAGGTCATAGTTAATAGGATGGATTCACCTGTGGACTTGGAACTTGCTGGACTCTATGCACTATCCTTCCTATCAATAACTGATAGTGTCACAATCTTTCTTTTGTCATTAAGAGGCAGTTGGCTCAGCAAAGAACCACGAGTGACTTAAAGCACATGCTCTGTGGTCTGTAAGCAAGACCAAGCCAGAAGGGCACCACATGCAGGCTCCACTGCAGATGCTGCCCAGACTTCTCAATTAGTCCTGTCCTGTCATCCTCTGAGTGTAGGTCGCTCAGGACACAGCACCTGCCAACACCTTGCTCCCTGCTGGTTCCCATCATGGAGAGCAGGATGAGAGCCACACGAGTGCCGAAGAACTTCCTCACCTGCCTGACTCCTGGGAGTCTCACCCCCGCCAACAAGTCTTCTAGGCTCAGCTAAGGCTGTGGATGAATTTTTTCCCTCAAAACCTACCTAGCTCTGAGGCAGACAGGCTTGTGAAAGCATGATCTCTGGGGCATGGAGGCTACTGAGAAATAGTGGCCAGGCTTCGGAGATGGGCAGAACTGAGTGCTAATCTGGATTTCTGCCGTGCAAACATCTGTACGTGAACGTTCACAGCAGCGCTATCCTAACCATCAAAAACAGGAAATGTCCATCAACTGATGTGTAACAAGCAAGATACGGTCTTTATTCATACAATGGGGTCCTACTTGGCAGGAAAAAAAAGCATGAAGGGCTGGCATGTGCTACAAAACATGATGCTAAGTGAAATAAACCAGTCACAAAAGACCACATAACTGTATGACTCCATTTGTAAGAAATGTCCAGAATAGGCAAATCTATAGCAACAGAAAGCAGATTAGTAGTTGCCAAGAGCGTAGGGGGAGGGAGGCCTGGGGGAAAGGAGAGAATTGGGAAGTGAATGCACAGGGGTACAAGGTTTCTTTCTGGCGTGATGGAAATGGTCTAAAATTGTGCTGGGCGTGCGCAACTCTGGAATAGAATAAAACCTGCTGGCTGGTGCACTGCACCCGGTGGATTACACGGTATGTGAGTGGTCTCTCAATAAAGCTGGTATCTTTACACCTCTTCCTGGCTCCCACTAGACTAAGGCTGATGAAAACCTTTCTTTTGCCCATCTCTGTCTTCTGAGGACCTGGCACATAGTAGATGCCTTTATATTTGCTAGTGAATGAATACAGAGCCTTGGGCAAGCCCCTTAGGTTCTTTCAGCCTCAGTTTCTGCATCTGCAAAGTGGAGATAAGACACCTCTTGCAAAGGGCTGCTGATTAGGAGACAGGCACTGGAGGCTGTTGGGTCTGGGTCACACAGCCGGGCTGATTAAAGGGTGGTCCCTGGATTTGCGACCATTGACTAGGCTACACAGGCTTGGTCCCCGCTACTGGGAATGCTGTTTCGTAGCCACTCACCCAGCTCTTATCACACATCCATTCTTAGAGCCCAGTGGCCACGCTGTCACACACAGCAGCCTGCAGGCGGCCAGGAGTCAGCTTGTAAGAGGCTGCTCCTGCGAGTGCCCCAGCCAGCAGGAGGCTGGTGGACACAGCAGACAGCATTTGCTGTTTCTGTCAGGAGGGGCCTCTGACAGCCTCTCCCAGACTGTCCGTCATTGCCGGTCAGGGCTGACGCCAGCTCCGAGGCCACACTGCCCCTGAGCAGCACACGCAGAAAAGGCACAGTATTTTCAAAACAGTCAGCTGCGTGAGGGTCAAGGCCGTGGGCATGGAAGCCAAGACAAGTGGAGAGACTGCAGAAGAAAGGAAAATGCTTGTTCCTCTTTGAACAAAGGGCCCTACGTTTCTGTTTCCCCCTGGACCCCACGAATTATGTAGCTAGCCCTGCCTACTAGACTGATTTCACACCTACTTGGTGAATTGTGACTGATAGTTTAAAAAACACTGTCCCAGAGAGCTGACCGAACTGCAAGCTTTCCTCCAACAGACTGACATTTAGATCCCAGTTCCACAGCGAGCTGCCTGTGTGACCGTGGGCCAGTCACTCGGTTCTCACCTTCTGTGTCTTCATCTGCAAAACCAGGATAAGGACAGGATTTACCGCTAAGAGTTGGGTGAGGCCTGACTAAACAAGGAAACAGGCAAGGGCAGTGCCCTGGATTTAAGAAAGCAAACGGTAATGGTGATTGCTGGCCCCTCCGGTCTTTGGCCTGGCTCTGATTTTTCTCACTTTGAGTCAGTTCTCTGAGGAGAGGATTTCTGAGCTGGGTTTTGAGGTGCAAGCAGGAGTTTACCAGGTGAACGAGAGAGGGAAGGAGAACACTGGGCAGACAGGCTGTAGAGCAGAGGTTCGGAGCAGAGGTATGTTTAAGGGAAATGGGAGCAGACCATTTTGACAGTGTGCACTTCTGGGAGTGGGGAGGTGAGCCACTGGGAAGCAGGGTTCGGGGGAGGGGCGGTGGGAGGGGCTTGTCCTGGGGAGGCGGGCCTTGGGCAACATCGACTCACCTGATAGCCAATGAAAGCAGGGAGGGCTTTAGACTGGTAAGCACAAGAAACCCCTGTGCTTTCCAAGGTCACCCTGGCTGTGGGATGGAAGATGGATGGAACAGGGTAAAACTGGAGGCTTCAGAAAGAGGCTAGGCATGAGGTGCAAGGCCCTGGCAAAGACAGTACAGTAGGACCGAAAGCTGGGGTTGACGGGTCACCGAAGAGGTCGGTGCGAATGTGGGAGGCGATGTGAGTGGAAGCAAGAGGGAGGAGAGGTCTAGGAGAGGGTTACTGAATAAGAAGGATGAGTATTTAGTCTATTTTTAGAAACCTCCAGGGATGCAAAGTCTGTACATGAACCTAAAGAGCAATGAATAATCACAAAGTTTTTAACTTTCCGAACTCCTTTGGCTACCAAGCCCCAATCAGATAAACTTTCTTTAAGCTTGCTGTGCAGGTGAGTCCTAACCGCCACTGGCTCAGTGCCACAGATTTCTGGAGCAAGGTAGAAGACGTTTTCAATTACAGAACAAGTTAGAACTAAGTGACATCTGTGGAAGGAGGAAACCACCAAGGAAGATTGAAAACGTGGTGGATCCACTGCCCCCTGGGCAAGGCACGTCTCCATCTGCCAGCGGAGTGCAGGTCGGCCTGGGAAGTGTGCTCAGAGCACAGAGGACCAATATCGTGATAGTTGCTCAGTCATGTCCGACTCATTGCGGCCCCATGGACTGTGTAGTCTGCCAGGTTCCTTTGTCCATGGGATTCTCCAGGCAAGAACACTGGAGCGGGCTTCCAGTGTTAAAGCAGATCAGACCAGGAGCCAAACATCATTTTCTGAAAGCAACGCCAAGAACGGCCTTCTTTTTTGGAAGGTGTGAGTTCTCTCTCTGCTTTCTCACTGTGCAGTTATTACCCTAGCTGCAGCCATCACCGGGAAGCGGTTTTTGTGTTTAATTGGGGTATAGTTGCTTTACAATGTTGCATGAGCTTCTGCTTTACAAAGACAGGAATCAGCCATATGTATACATACATCCCCTCCCTCTTGGATCTCCCTCCCACCCGCTATCCCACCCATCTAGACCACCACTGAGCTGAGCTCCTTATGCTACACAGACCCTCCCCCTGGCTATCTGTTTTGCACATGGCAGTGCACGTGCGTCAATCCCAATCTCCCAGTTCGCCCCCCAACCCCCACCAGTGACAAGTGGTTTTTAGGTACTCTGAAAAATTAATTTTGGAGCTGAAGTCTCTGATACTTGAGTGCTAGTTAGGTGTGAGACAGATCCTTCTTACAGTTTAAGTTCAAATAAAAAGGATGCCAGTGACAATGAGAGCTTTCCATGTGGACAGGGCTGTAAAGTTTACACAACACTCCTGCCTCATTTGTGTTCACAACAGCCCTGAAGGATCAAGGGGGGAAGGACTGCCATCCAGTTTCACCCACGGAGAACCCGCGCCATCTGTGAAAGGAGTTATATGGTTGCAGGGCGAGTATGGAGGGAGGCCTTGTGTCTTTTGCCATCTGTCCTCCCATCACGCTGTTAGCCAGGGAGACCCTAAACTATCTGCAGAATGTGTCTGTTTGAGAAATGCAGCAACAGGCATTAGAATTAGTTTGGCGGGTTTTTTTTTTTTAGATTTTTTTTAATGTGGACCATTTTTAAAATCTTTATTGAATTTGTTATAATATTGCTTCTGTTTTATGTTTTGTTTTTTTTGGCCATCCTCAGCTTCTTGACCAGGGATAGAACCTACACTCCCTGTATTGAAAGGCAAAGTCTTAACCACTGGACCATCAGGGAAGTCCCTGAATTAGTTTGGTTTGGAATTAAAAAACCATGCCATACTTTGGTGATGCCTTTCACTGGGCTCTATGCTGAGGAGGCTGGTATAAAGGTACTAACTCAGCTATGTCTTTTGAGTACTTAAGATCCAGGCATTTTATATAGCTTTGATTTCATTTACTTCTCACAGCACCCTTATGAGATGGGTGTCATTATGGGGAAACATCCTCTGACCTGACATGCAAGCTCTGGGCATCCATACGTAGAGGCCGGGCAGTTTCAGTATAGCTGCACGTCTGTCATTTTTTCCATCTGCTGTCCATTGCAGAGGACATGCGTTTGATTCCTGGTAGGGGAACTAAGATCCCACATGCGGTGGGGTAACTAAGCCTGACTACTTTGGAGCTCATGAGCTGCAATGAAGATTCTGCATGCCACAAATAAGATCCAATGCAGCTAAATTAAAAAAATTTTTTTTAGAATTTTTAAATTTCACCAGCAACATCTGATTTTTCTAAAAATCTAAACGATAACAGGAGTGTTCAGGGGAAAATGATCCTCCACTTCTGCTTCTCTATTTCCATTCCCCCCCACAACAGAGCTAACTGCTTTTAACGGTTTCATGTCTATCCTTTTCCCAAGCACAAACACACCCACACACAGAGATTATTTTTCACAAAAGGGATTGCACCAGATGCATTATTCAGCAACTTGTGTTATTCACGTCACCACGTATCACAGTTACCATTCCCCATCCACACGTTAAGAGTAATCCTTATCCTCCTGGCCAGATTTCATCGTCTGAAGGTAGCATACGCCACTCCCCTACGGCTAGACTCTTGGGTTGTCTTCAGTTACTCATGAATTCTGCACTGAACATAGCTGTAAATGTAACAGATCTCTGAGCTGTAAGCTCTCAGTAAACATTTGCTAAATTTTTAGCTTCCTTATCTAGCTTTATTTAACCGATGGCTTCTATTCAATTCCTAGTGTGTGTCAGTGGCTCAGTTGAGTCTGACCCTTCGCAACCCCATGGACTGTAGTCCGCCAGGCTTCTCTGTCCATGGAATTCTCCAGGCAAGAATACTGGAGTGGATTGCCAGTCCCTTCTCCAGAGGAACTTCCCAACCCAGGGATCGAACCCTGGTCCCCTGCATCACAGGCAGATTCTTTATCGTTTGAGCTACAGGAAAGTCTGTATTCAATTCCTATTGCTATCACTCATTTCAAAGAGCTGGTGTTAACTATGTCTCAAACTCTCAGCCACAGTGAAAACTGGTTACATTCATGGTCCACTGGTGATAGTCACCTAATCCAAGATTGAATTTGGGTTTATATAGATAGGGCTTCCCTGGTGGCTCAGATGGTAAAGAATCTATCTGCAATGCAGGAGACCTGGGTTCAATCCCTGGGTCAGGGGGATCCCCTGGAGAAGGAAATGGCAACCCACTCCAGTATTCTTGCTTGGGAAATCCCATGGACAGAGGAGCCTGGCAGATTACAGTCCATGGGGTCACAACAAGTCAGACACAACTGAGTGACTAACACACATCATTTTATTTTTAAACTTTTAAAAATTAAATTAAAAAAAATTTTTTGGCTGTCCTGGGTCTTTATTGCTGCGTGCGGCTTTCTCTAGTTGTCACCACAACCTGAGCAGCAGGGGCTACCCTCTAGCTGTGGCTTGCTGGCTTCTCATCGCGATGGCTTCTTCCGTTGCAGAGCACAGGCTCTAGGCTCATGGTCTCAGTAGTTGCCCCATGGCGTGTGGGATCTTCCCAGACCAGGGATCAAACCCATGTCCTCTGCACTGGCAGGCAGATTCTTTACCCTGAGCTACCAGAGAAGCCCACCACTCGGTTTCCTAACATAGCCTTTTCTACATGCCAGGCATTTTTCGAAAAGCCTTACATGTATGAACCCTCCAAACAACTGCATGATGTACGTACCATTTCTAACAACCGCCTAAGGTAGGTACCCTTTCTACCTCTGAGGAAATGGAGGCACAGGGAGACCGTGTAATTTGCCCACAGTTACACAGCTGAGCAGAGTTGGATGTGAAGCTAGGCCACGTGGCAAAGGACCATTATGTCATGCTTGCCTGACTCCTCCTCATAGACCTAAGTCTCTCTAGGGACAGAGCTCCATCTCATTCATGTTTGTTTCCTTACCAGCTACCGTAGTGCAGGCACACAGTAAGCCTGAAACACACATTGGAGCATTTGGATTCCCTTGGGAGGGCAGTCCACTGGCCACCTGCCCTGTCCCAGCTACATACTGAGTTCATGAAGTCCCTTGAATTCGCAGCTGATCTAAAGTAGGTTGATGCCAGGCTGCAGGCTTCTCATTTTGTTTCATGCACAGAATACAAATTCAAGGGGGTATAGAGCTATGAATAATTTCTACTGAAGCAGACTTTTTCCATCTGGGGACCTGCCTTTTCAAGTAACTTGGATCCTTGAAACAGGAGGCTGGCAAATGCATTTTTAGCACCATTTTCTGAGTCCAGTGGTGACTTGAAAGGCTGATCAAAGTGGGATGAAGGCACCAACATAACCCAGTGGTTCTCCCCGTGGATGAGTCTGTCCCCCTGGAGGACGTCTGGCAACATCTGAAGATGTTTCTGGCTCTCACAACAGTGGGGGTTGGATGGCACCACTGCTATCTAGAGGGTAGAGGCCAGGGGGACACTGCTTCATCCTACAATGTGAGGATGATCCATCGTGACCAAGAGTTAGCCAGCCCCAAATGTCAATAGTGCTGAGGCTGACAAGTCCCAGGGAGCCAAGCGGCACCCCAACCTGCATGCCCAAGAGGTTCTAAAGAGGAAGCACTGCTCAACAGTTTAATTAGGTTTTATGAGACTTTATTCCCAGAGAGCAGGCATCAATCACTGGGGAAAAAAATAGAAGGGCGCCTTCTATGCCAAAGCTTTGTTTGGGCGCATATTCTGAGGCAGTGCTTTGAGAAGGAAGGTCCTAAGGATGTTCTACCCTGAAGCCACCAGGGAAGCTTATTAAAATGCAGATTCCAGGGCCTCCCTCAAACCCACTGTATTAGGCTCTTTTGGTGAGAATATGAGGGATCTATGGTTTTAGGACACCCCAAAGTCATTCGTGTGCACACTGACATTTTTCTTTCATTCTTCCAGAAATAGGGGAGATAAATTGGGGGGTGGGGGAGGAGTGTGGCAGACAAGACCATATGCATGGTGGTTTTTAAAAAGTTAACTAAAAATGCTCATATTCGAGCGTGGTTCCTCTAACTTCAGTCATCTGCACCACACTGTCGTGAGTTATGCCCTAGACAAATACCACCCATTGTCTTTTCTTAATAAAAGAAATTGTTGTGCAAAGTCTAGCATCATTCTAAGCAGTAATACGTATCACAACAGGTTACAACATAACACAGGTTATCTTTTTTCCTATTACTCTTGAGAATATATACCTAACCATAAAAATGATCAGTATCCATCCAGGTCACTTAAAATCAGCATGCGGTACATGTAAGAGGCAGTGCCTTATGGCAAAGCAATTACTGTCTGCCAGGGGAATGCTGATAATAGCGTCTGCAAGCTCTGTAAGGCAGACATGCAAGGCTCTTCATTTGGAACCTCCTTTTCAGGCATGGATGGCAACCCCTGATGCTTCCTGGAGGAGGAGGAATAGAGTGGGCAATGGCATATGCACCTGTCCGTGACATTGTGGCCTCATCCACAGCTGCCAGCTCCCATCTATGAGCCTTTGAAAACAACCAACTTAAACCCAGCACGGGCACAAAATGAAGGACCAATACATTGTGAACCTCAGAAATTGGAACCCACATGTGTGATGAGCAGAAATTACGCTCCAACCGTAAACTGGTGTCTACGATCATCTTTCCATTCAGAGAGTGCCCCCTGCTTTTTAGTGGGTGGGGGACAGAGAGAAAAGCCTGATACACTGAAGGCTGCAAAACAATTCATGTCTCTGCAAAAAATCTGAACAAATATCCACCGGTTTTCACTGACATCTTTTCCCCAAAAGCCTAAACTTGACACAATGTTAGTTTTATCTGGGCTCTGCGCCCAGCCCACCTTGCAACAAATGCAACAAATACTGCACGGAATTGAGTGTGCCTATACTACCTAACACCACTTTATTTTTGTCTTTCCCTCCAATTTGCATCAAGCTGGCGGCATAATTTCCACCTCAGGTGAAAGCTCTTTGCCTTCGTTATTTCCTACTTGAAATACATTGATTTCCCATGTAAGTCAGGAGATGGGGAAGTGGCATGGGAGGTATGACTGCGGAATTGGGTTAAGAGGAGGGAAAGACATCGCATTCTAGACTCAGGTAAGATGGATGCAGAGAGAGAAAGAAAAGAAAACATGTGAGAGCATTTCTCTTCAGGAACTCAGACAGGAGTGGTTTCAATGAGGCCATAAACGGACACCCTCTTGCTCTAGCCTCATGAGCCTTGTTATTTAAGCAGCTCCTCTCTTTGTGCTGTTGGAAACCATGCCTGTTTGGTTCCAACCAGAAAGACAAGGCAGGTTATGAACAAACAGTTAACAACTAGGTTCCATGTGTTGAGGGCAAATTCTTACTCCCGTTGAGCAGGAGTGGGGAAGAAAAGCAGTGCAAATGTATGTCAGGAGTCTGGGGAGGGAGGTCCAAGAGAGGGGGGATATGTGTAGACTTATAGCTGATTCACTTGGTTGTATTTCAGAAACCAACACAGCACTGTAATCAACTATGTGTGTAATGTGTGCTTAGTCGCTCAGTCGTGTCCAGCTCTTTGTGACTCCGTGGACTAGAGCCTGCCAGGCTCTTTTATGCATGGAATTTTCCAGGCAAGAATATTGGAGTAGGGTACCATTTCCTGCTCCATGAGATCTTCCCGACCCAGGGATGGAACCCGCATTTCCTGTGTCTCCTGCATTGGGAGGTGGATTCTTTACTACTCTGCCACCTGGGAAGCCTAAAAGCAACTACGGTGGTGGCTGGTGGTTTAGTCGCCAAGTTGTGTCCGGTTCTTGCGATCCCATGGACTGTAAACTGCTAGGCTCCCCTGTCCATAGGATTTCCCAGGCAAGAATACTGGAGTGGGTTGCAACTATACTGCAATTAAAAAAAAGAAAATGTACGTCAGGGAGAAGAAGTGCTCTCAGTGCTGTGGGAGAGGGTTAAGAGGCAGATGAGAGGGTCCATGTAGGAGATATAGGAAGACTGTAGCTCAGGGAAGGGAAGATAAAAATATCCAAGATGCTCCCAGCCCTCCAGCCCTCTGGGAATCTGGAATTCCATGAGGGTGTGGCTGAGAACCTGCACTCATAGGGTTTGGTACTTCGGACCAGGTAGGGATTTGGTACAGGTGTGGTGAGCTGGTACAGGTACAGGCTGTTCTGTGGAAGGAACCCCCTGACCCTGGACACCCAGGACTTCTGTAAAACTGCAACACGATCCACGGAGTGAGTACTGGACAAGTTTGTGCAAAACCACTGCTCAACTGGAAGAATGAGGCTGGGAACAGGTCCTACTGGGCAGAGGCAGGTAGAGTAGCCTCAGGACCAGTTTGCCTGGGCGTGCGTCCTGGCCGCTCTCCCAGGAATAACCTCCATGAGTGACGTGGCTCCCCTGCACCTCGATTTTCTCATCTCTGAAAAAAGATCACGCTACGGGGGTCTGTTCCACAGGATCCTTGTGCAGCTTTAAGGGAGTTAAGACCGGAAAGTGCAGAGAACAGGGCTTGGCACACAGAGCGCTAAATAAGTGTCAGCTGCTCTCATTTTCCTGTGGGCAGGACAGATTGGGTTCTTTTAGTCCTATTTAGACTAGAAGCAAAAAATGGCCTACAGTGTGCAGCCTGTGATGCAGAAAGGCAGGGAGGAAAGAAATCCAGAAGCAGGTTGATCAGGCTCAGTTCTGACTTTGACATTGGTAATTCAAGGCTACAAACTCCACTCTTTTCAAAAGAGTTGACTAAGTATCTTTTCATCCAGTTTTAGATCCTCTTCTAAAAATGAATAGTTAGTAACATCACTGTTACCACGATGGACAGCAGCACTTTTCTACTGATGGTTAACCACTACCACCACCATCGCCACCTGCCCCTGAGGCTTCTTCTGCTGTTTCCTCATCTCCCAGTTTTAAGTTTTCTTGGTTGTTTACCAGAATGAAAACAGCTTTGGAATAAAAAGGGCCTGGCTCGCTAACTTCATAGCTGTGTAGCCTTGGGTGAGCCACGCCCCCCTCTCTGAGCTTCAGTTTCCTCATCTGTAAAATGCATTTCTGATAACAACTGGGGATGACTACACGAAGTGCCTGGGAAGGGCTTGTCACGTGCGTGGAGATGCTGAGTCCACGGTGGCTTGTTGTCCCAGCACAGATAAGTCAGTGGGCACCCATCGCAGCCATCCCTTGGAATGAAGGTCCTGAAATGTACTGTTCACTTGAAAAGGATGGGCAGCCATGATGTTTCATGAGTTTAGGCTTCCAGGTTGAACAACCTGAGATCTCAAAAAAGCCCAAACGTGGCCTTGCAGTGACTCGACCACCACACCTGGCAAGAGGACCCAACCTGTCCTCTGCACAGTAGATGGGACCTGTCCCTGCATCTAGACTGGCCATCTCCTGGTCCATACTCCCAGTTGTTCTGGTTAAACAGAATTGTCTTGGGTTTGAGACAGGGGGTTTCACCACTGATTAGCCTGAAGGAAAAACAAAGTCTTAGTTCTTTGTCAGGAAAACACAAAAATCACTCTACGTATGAGGCTGTACCCTGGAATGAGAACCTGCTCTTTAGCTTTCTTGTTCTTTCAACAATCTACTTCAGTCAATGGAAATGAAATTGCTCCATTAAATTTCTAAATGTTGCATTAAAAAAACAAAACAGACAAAATAAAAACCTCCCAGTCTGAAGGATATAAATCCCACACTGAATAGTGGGATATGACGTTTTACAAAAACAATAGACTTGATTTTCAGAGTAAGAAATGTAATCATTAGGACCATCTCAGAATATCAGGGTTTTGCTGCACTTTTGAAGGAAAGAATAAAACTATGGTGCTGGACAGCAGGGAGTCACAATGGTTACCATTGGAACAAGATTACTTAATTCTCGTGAACAACCCTCTTGGTATGTACTATATTATCCCATTTCATAGATGACAAAACTGAGGCACAGTGAGGTCAGTAACTTGCTCAAGGTGATATATCCAGTGTATTTTTAAAATTTATTCATTCATTTATTTTTGGCTGCACTGGGTCTTCATTAACACGTGTGGGCTTTCTCTAGTTGCAGTAAGCAGGGGCTACTCTCTTCTTGTGGAGCACAGGCTCTAGGGGGCAAGGGCTTCAGTAGTTGTGGTGCACGGGTTTAGTTGCCTTGTGGGATCTTCCTGGACCAGGGATCGAACCCATTCTCCTGTATTGGCAGGTGGATTTTTAACCACTGTGTCACCAGGGAAGTCCCCGGACATCAGGTTTTAAAGCATGTTCCCATATGCTGGCTATTTGAAAGGCCATCCAACCTTGTTAATTTCCTCCCCAACTCACTGCCATGGAAACAGACTCAGAGGGGTTAAACAACTTCCCTGAGGTCACACCCATTAACTCCTAATCCGCAGGCAGTCCTCTCCTTGGGGTCCTGTAATCAAATCTGCACAAGCCGGGGGAGGGTGGAAGGAAGCTTCAGACATAAAATTCTCTCCTTTCCTAGCACTGTGCTCAGACCTGGAGAGATAGTCCCTCACAGCAGAGCAGGGATTGGCTTCAGAGCCAGCCAAGTGGTGCTGTGACCCTGCCCAGGTGACTGACTGTCTCTGAGTCTTGGTGTCCTGGTCTGTAACATGGTGTAACAGGTGGCGCTAGTGGTAAAGAGCCCACCTGCCAATTCAGGAACTAGAAAGAGACCTGGGTTCAATCCCTGGGTTGGGAAGATCCCCTGGAGGAGGACATGGCAACCCATTCCAATATTCTTGCCTGGAGAATCCCATGGACAGAGGAGCCTGGCAGGCTGCAGTCCATGGTGTCACAAACAGTCAGACACGACTGAAGCGACTTGGCACGCATGCATGCAGCAACTTTGCCTATTCATGGCTAGATCCCCAGTTGCATAATATTTGGCCACAGTAGATGCCCAATAAATGTTTTTTTAAAGCATCAATAGATAAATGAACCAAAAAAGCCCCACTTCACAGTGTTTCTGTAGGATTTAAACAAGACTCTGCATGCATGGTGCATAAAATGGAGAACAAGTGCTCAAAACATGCCAATCACCTCCATCATTGTGTCACAGCGTTCATATTCATTATCTTGATTTATCCTCCCCAGAATCCCATGAAATAGGTCTGGCTATGTCCATTTGATGCAAAGGGAAACCAGAGAAGAGGGCAGAGAGTGAAAGAATTCTTAGAGAAGAGCTCATCCATTTTAATAAAAATTGTACCTTTAATAAAAGGGTCATAGAAAAGAGCTATACAAGAGCTGTGGGAATTGGGCTTCGGATCCAGACTGGTGAATGTTTCTGCCTCCCTCCTGACTCCTCCTTCAAGGGGGCATCCCGGACCTGGTAGGGTGGGCCCCCCTACCCCTGCATTCGCCATTGGCCCCTTCTGTCTGCAGAGAGCTCCGGCCGAGACACTGAGTGCCCAGCTGTGCTCTTACCGACGATAAGAGTAATCCTAATGAATTACAGCCTGATGACTCACTGATTGCAGGAGAGAGAAAAATTACGAGTGAGCTGATTGAAACTCTTAATAAAGCTTATTTTTGGGGGGAGGGTCTGACTTGGCAGGTGGGAGGACTGAGGATCTTCCTGGGATCTGATGGGAGATTTTTAAAGATGGTCCTGATGGTCACACTGCAGAAGACTCTCCTCTCTGTGTACACTGGTTGGAGAATTTTTCACACAGTCTCAAAGCTGCCTGGCTGCTAGATTGTGGGCACCTAAAGGGTACCCACCTTACTCCCTTGCTGCTCGACATCTAGCATCCTGAACATGTATGTGGGTGTGTGTGTTAGTTGTTCAGTCATGTCTGACTCTTTGTGACCCCATGGACTGTAGCCCACCAGGCTCCTCTGTCCATGGGATTTTTCAGGCCAGAATGCTGGAGTGGGTTGCCATGCCCTTCTCTAGGAGATTTTCCCGACCCAGGGATTGAACCCAGGTCTCCCAATTGTAGGCAGATTCTTTACCATTTGAGCCACCAGATATGAAATGTCTGGTCCATATTGGAGACATAAGGAGTCTAGGTGCTAGTGAGATGAACAGCAAAACAGCAGAAAGAAGCAGGAAAAAAAATGCTACAGGGTGAGAATGCACAGATTTGTTTATGAATTCCAACTGTAAAAGGAAATACAGAAATTGATTGCTGACACGTGAGCCATGCAAAGCCAATTATGCTGGAAGTAATCCCAGCGGCCACACCCTCTTCCCGTGCAGCTCAGCAAGCATCTCCTGCAGCGCCTCTGAAGAGAAGCCAGCTCCCCTGCAGAAGCCTCACCCCCAGGGGTCCCTTCCTCTGAAAGCGCCTTTCCCCACCTAAT
The DNA here is from genome assembly GCA_006410635.1 of Cephalophus harveyi. Lineage (NCBI taxonomy): Eukaryota > Metazoa > Chordata > Mammalia > Artiodactyla > Bovidae > Cephalophus > Cephalophus harveyi. The sequence goes on along the minus strand of SJYT01027922.1, from coordinate 352,751 downwards.
ATAATTGCAAATGTCCTCGCCAGGGCTCACACCTCCCCTGTGATGCGATTACTTTGGCTCTTCAGTCTGCCCCCACCTGTGTGTCCCCTTTAACGAGACATGGGAGGGCAACAGGGAGTCAGGAACTGTCATTTAATGCAGCTCCTTGGTGACGGCCCTGGGGAGTGGGATGAGAGACATCCCACCCCCAATGTGGGGGTGTTGAAAGACAGTATGAGAATGAAGGTCTGATGCTGAAGCTCCAATACTTTGGCCACCTGATGCGAAGAGCCGACGCATTGGAAAGGACTCCGATGCTGGGAGAGACTGAGGGCAGGAGAAGGGGACGACAGAGGATGAGATGGTTGGAGGGCATCGTTAACTCAATCGTCATGAGTTTGAGCAAGCTCTGGGAAATAGTGAAGGACAGGGAAGCCTGGTGTGCTGCAGTCCGTGGGGGTCCCAAAAAGTTGGACATGACTGAGCTACTGAGCAACAAGAATCTGGTCTTCTGGAATGGATGAAAAAATGCCTGTCTGGATTTTCTGCCCTTGGTTGAGACTCAAAGTAGTGCCATTAACTCATTCAGAGCAGTGCCATTCAAGCACTTCTTGAGGACACACTGTGTTAGGCACGGTTCCAGACACAGAACCAGAAATGACCAGGACGACATCCAGGTCCTCATGTGGGTTTCTCTGTGAGTGGAGGACTAGGGTCAAGATAACTAAGATGGATTAAAAAAAAAAAAGGTGACAAGGAGAACTGAGAAAGGGGCTTGAGAGAGAGGCATGCCACTTTGCCTCCCATGCATGACATCACCTTATAAAGGGTGGGAAGATGGAAGGTAGGGCAGCTGGAGGGAGTCCTCAGGACAATTCATTCTCACACCTTCTGAAAGAGGCAAGTGGCTGTTTCTGGTCTCTGAAAGCAGCAGGCACTGACGGTGTCTGCAGGGCTGGAGGCGGCTCTTTGGGATTGTGGGTTGCTCATGCTCATTTAAGAGTGTGATAGCTGCTGTCGGGTCCTCATATTCCCCCCTCTGGAGAAGCAGGGGTGGAGGGGGGAGGGACTTCTGCAGCTGGCTGGGAACCAGCCATGCAACTTTGGGCGAGAGAAGCAATCCAGGACCACCCAGGATGGAGGCCGGCTTCAGCTCTCAGGCTGGCCAGGGCCCGAGGGAAACACTGGTTGGCCTGGGTCACTGCTGCACACTACCCCGTGATGAACCCTGGTGGGCAAGCGGGGTAGAGGGTGGCAACGCCCACAGGAAGAGACCCAGACACAGGGCTGGGGCTGTGGACAGGGGACGCTGGGAAAACCTTCCTGAGCCCAGGCCACCAGCTCCAGGCAGCTCCAAAGAATGTGGCTCCTTGCCCTTTTCCTCTGTCTTCTTCTGACACTTTCTTTTTTCCCCCTTTCTTTCATTTGTGTATTATCTTTTTTTAAAAAACGAAGATAACACTTGTTTATAACATCATATAGGTTTCATGTGTACATTATTATGTTTCCATTTCTGCATATACTACAGGGTGCTCACTACCAAAATTTTAGTTTCCATTCATCACCCTACCGCTGATCCCTTTACCCGGCTACCCTTCCAGACCAAACGAAAACAAACACGGAGAAACAGAGTGGTTGTTACTAGAGGGGAAGGGATATTTTCATTTATTGATGCATTTCTTCCGTCCTCTTTCCTTCTATCCAGTTACACTCACCAATCACCCCCATTTCTCTTCCATTTCTCTCTCACACACACACAACACACACGACACACACATAACACACGACACACACATAACACATGACACACACATAACACACGACACACACACACACATGCGTGCACAACGGCAGAGCACAACGTCGGGCTCACGGGCCCAGCAGTTAATTAGATCTGAGTCACACCTTGCCTCCAGTGCCCTGTGACACAGCTCACACGACTGAGCCTCTCTGAGTGGCCATTTCCTTGTCTTATAAAATGAAGATGATGCTAGGACCTTCTTCCTAGGGCTGTGGTGGGGACCAAATCTCTAAGGCTCAACACTGTACCTTCTTGGACCTGAGTAAGTGCTGTTTGAGAGCGGCCGTTCTTTTCCAGGTCTTCTGTTAGAGCCGTGCCCACAATAATGACAGTAACAAAATTTTATGATGTGTTTGCTGCTTTGGAAGCACTCAATAAGTGTTAGCTATTAGAATGAGTAATTTTGTTAAGTCTGTTATATATCATATTGCTCAAATTAACTTAAAAAATTCATAGACTAATATTCGGGGCAGGGCTCCCCCAGTGGCTCAGTGGTAAAGAATCTGCCCTCAATGCAGGTGACACCACTTCAATCCCTGGGTTGGGAAGATCCTTTAGAGGAGAAAATGGCAAACCATTCCAATATTTTTGCCAGGAAAATGCCATGGACAGAGGAGACTGACGGACTATAGGCTGTGGAGCTGCAAAGAGCTGGATGCAACTGAGTGACTTAGTATGTAATATTTAGGGCAGTTTTAGTTTTATAGAAAAAAATGTGCAGAAAGTAGAGTTTCCACATCCCTCCTCACCTCTCTTCCCCTAGTTTCTCCTACTATTAACATCCTGCACTAATATGGTTTGTTTGTCGCAACTGATGAACCTATGTTGATCCAACAAAACTGATCATTAACCCCACAGTTTACAGTAGGGTTCATGCTGTGTATTGTTCATTTAATGGGTTTTGACAAATCTATGATGACACATGTCCACCATCACAGTCTCATACAGAGGAGCGTCACCACCATAAAACCCCCCGGTGCTTCCTCCCCGCCACCCCTGGCCACCCCTGACCTTTCTGCTGTCCCTGTAGTTGTGCCTGTACCAGCACGTGCTAGAGCTAGCCTCATTCAATACGGAAGCACGCTGGATTGTCTTCTTTCACTTACTAAGATGCATTTAAGGTTCTTCCACGTGTTTTCTCGGCCTGAGAGCTCATTTCCTTGTGTGACTGAGTAACACCCCACTGTGCGGATGCACCATGCCTTGTTTATCTAGGTACCTACAGAACGCCATTTCAGTTGCTTCCAATTTTTAGCACATGCTGCTTAACTTTTAATGGCATTTTTGTGCATGTAAATTAAAATAAATATTTCCCTATAACTGGCAGCCTTTCAGACATGCTGCTGTAAGTGTATGTGTACTTAACTCTTCATTGATGCCTTCCAAGCATATAGAGCAAGAAACTCTATCAGGTGTAGACGCCAACAGAGCCCACCAGGCCACAAAGCCGATGCTCTGAACCACAGGAGTTTGCAACAGGCCTGAAGAGGGTTAACCATTTCCCCCCAGCGTGGGATGTCTATAGTTAAAATTAGGGTTTCTCCCATAATTCATGCACCTCAGTGTTCATTGCAGTACTATTAACTGTTCACTATTCACCATAGCCAAGACATGGGAGCAAACTAAATGTCCATCAACAGATGAACGGATAAAGAAGATGTCACTCAGACACACACAGACACACAATGGAATACTACACGACCATGAAAAAGAATGAAATGCCATTTGCAACATGGATGGACCTAGCCTGGAGCATTCCAGGGATGGGGAGCCTGGTGGGCTGCCGTCTATGGGGTTGCACAGAGTCAGACACGACTGAAGTGACTTAGCAGCAGCAGCAGCAGAGATTTTCATACTAAGTAAATCAGAGGAAGACAAATGTCATATGCTATCGCTTATATGTGGAATCTTAAAAAAAAATGATACAAATTAAATTCTACTAGTAAACTAGTAGAAGACCCACAGACATAGAAAATGAACTTATGGTTATCAAACGGGAAGGGGGGAGGGGGGAGGGATAAATTAGGAATTGGGGCTTAACATATACATGCTGCTGCTACTGCTGCTGCTAAGTCGCTTCAGTCGTGTCCGACTCTGTGCGACCCCATAGACAGCAGCCCATCGGGCTCTGCCATCCCTGCGATTCTCTGGGCAAGAACACTGGAGTGGGTTGCCATTTCCTTCTCCAGTGCATGAAAGTGAAAAGTGAAAGTGAAGTTGCTCAGTCGTGTCAGACTCATAGCGACCCCATGGACTGCAAGCCCACCAGGCTCCTCCGCCCATGGGATTTTCCAGGCAAGAGTACTGGAGTGGGGTGCCATTGCCTTCTAGTATATATAAAATATATAACCAATAAGTACCTACTTTATAGCACAGGGATCTGTACTCAACATGTTATTATAATCTATAGGGGAAAGAATCTGTAAAAGGAAAAATACATAAAATCTGAATTTCTTTGCTGTACACCTGAAACTAACACAGCATTGTAAATCAACTACCCTTCAATAAAATACAAAAAATAAAAGAAATCACGTTATGCCAACTGAGGAAAAAAATCAGGATTTCTCAGCTTTGGCACAGTTGACATTTAGGTCAGCTAACTCTCTGTTGAGGGGGACATCCTGTGTGTTGTAGGGTGTTCAGCAGCATGCTGAAATCCTTCACCCAGTAGACGCCAGGAGCAACCCCCTCCAGCTGTGACAACTGACCATGTCTGCAGACCTTGCCCATGTCCTCTGGGGGGACAAAGCTGCCCCTGCCTCCTCCCACTGCTGAAAAGCACTGTTTAAAATATGTTGCTATTGTCAGGGCTGTTACGATGAAGACTTTCAATGCCACTCCAAACCTCCAATGCGACACGGCACCTCCTAAGAGGGGCCCTTCCTTTACTGAACAGGACAAAGATGCCTCGGCCTCCTGATGTTTTCTGTATTTCATTCTCATTGGGTGTGTTTGTGTGAATCACAGTCACACGCTGTCACTGTGCAGACGGGCCCCTGGGTGGTTCCTCTGGAAATGACAAATTCAACATCTCGGTGATGTGACGCTGTTGCTGACTTGCCAAGTACCATACTGCTCACAGCTCAGGCCTGTCTCCTGACTGCAATCCGGTGACATCTTCATGAGCCAGCAAGGTCTCAGCAGTGGAGTCCAGACAGGCGAGAACACACCCTTCCCCTCACCCCAGCCTATTCATCAGCAGCTCCCATTGTCTCTTTCTCCAAAATATACCCTGAAATTTGACCGCTTCCCACTGTTTTCCATCCTGGTTCAAGCTGCCATCGCCCCTCTGCCTGCTCTCCTATTCTGGTGTCTGTTTTCCAACAATTCTATGCTGCTTCAGGAACTGGCAACCCACTCCAGTATTCTTGCCTGGAGAATCCCATGGACAGAGGAGACTGGCGGGCTGCAGTCCATGGGGCCACAAAGAGTCGGATAGGACTGAGTGACTGTCGCTTCACTTCAGGGCAATACTGAAAAATCTCACCCAGATCACATCACCCCCAGCTCCAGTGGCTCTGTTCTGTTTTCTGCAGTACTGTTACCCCTCTGTCTACCATCCTTGCCTCTATAATTGAAGGGCTGTCTTTAGGTGGAAATAGGAAGAATCAGAGGTTGGTCATGGAAGGATCAGAAAAGTGCACAGTCATGCAGTAAACCCTGCACACACCTGAAACTAACATGATATTGTCAATCAACTATGCTTTGATCAAAAAAAAGAGAAGAGAAAAAGAAAAAAAAGCACCGGTGCTGAACCCAATGTAGGCAACCCAACCCCCCGTTCTGTGCTGAATTTGCATGGCCACCTGCACCCAGGGTTTCCACTGCTTGCTTCTGGTTCCTTGAGTTTTCTCAGTGTTCCCACCACCACTCCTCCCACGAGGGCCAAGCTTCGTTCAGCGTGGCCATCATACCTCAACACAAGAGCTCTGCAGTTTCACTCAGGCCCCACCTGGCCAGTCCCAAGGACTGGACCAGGGTGGCAGAAGTGGGCTTCAGGAAGAGGCAGGCACCCCCGAGCTTGGGAGGGAAGGGAGAAATGCTAGGGGACCCAAGGTCCAGTTTTGCATACTGTCATTATTTCACAACTTGGGGCAGGTCACCACCCTTCAGAAAAGAGAAAAAGGTTTAAAAAAATTAATGAAGATTCTTGAGGGTGGAGGCAAAGGACCTTGGTCACAGTGGTTGCCAAAAAACAAAACAAAACAAAAACAAAAACAAAAGCACAAAGCTCATCTCTTGGCTTTGGAATTAAAAAGAGGGCTGTGTGGGTGCTTGAAGAAATATGCAAGGAAAGTTACTGTTTCCACTCACTCCTTTCAGGGAATAATAACCACAACAGGATAAGCCGTAGTGCAATGATTGTCTGTGTCTGAAACGTGTCCAAGGAAAGGAAAGATGAATCACACACGGAAGCCTGATATCTCGGGAGCAGATTAAGACAACAAGCTAGCAATTTTGAGTCTGATTAGAAACGGCTCAAATCAGAACTTCCAATTAAGGGTTTCAACAGGTTTCTGGATTGAGGGGGGCATGGAAGCAGAGAGGGAGATTGATTTAATTAAACCTAGTGCTTAATTAAGTATTCTTCCATACAGGCTATTTCCTTTCTGCATGGTTACTGCAAACATAGGTGCTCAGCACCACTGAATCTGCTGGCTGGAAGGTTTAAGGAGCTCAGGGAGGTTTCCCTTAGATATGTGAATATAGACACTTTTCTCATGGTAAGTTACAGAGCGGTAGGAGGGGACTTAGGAATGGGACAGAAGCCCCTTCTCAGAAACTGGACAAGCAGAAAAGATCCTGATTTTGGGGTCAGGGAAACTGGCTTCTACTTCCCACGTGGCCTCTCTCTAGCAGGAAGACCATGGGCAAGTCACCTATCCCAGTGCACTCTGGAATGTGCTCATCACACTAGCCGTCTTTTGTGATTCCACTCCCATGCCCCCTAAGGATTTTGTCTCCAAACTACATTTACTAAGCTTCATTTCATTTCCATTAATGATTACTCAACATGCACATAGTAATAGCAAGATGCAGTATTTATCACAGGCTTCCTGTGTGCTTCAGGTACTGTGGTTCTAAGCGCACGACATTCATTAACTACTTAATTCTCAGAACAAGGAATCACTATTATCTAAAAGGTAATCACTATTATCCCCATTTTACAAACAGAGGCACAGAGGTGCAAACAGAGGCACAGAAAAGGAAAGTAACTTCCCCAAGTTTGTGTTAAGTCACTGACTCTTTGCGATCCCATGGACTAGTAGCCTGTGAGGCTCCTCTGTCCATGGAACTCCCCAGGCAAGAATATTAAAGTGGGTTGCCATTGCCTTCTCCAGGGGATCTTCCTGATCCGGGGATTGAACCCTCTTACCTCTCCTACAATGGCAGCTGGGTTCTTTACCACTAACGCCAACACAGACAGTAAATGGTGGAACAGAAATTGGACCCACGATTCTGACTGAACACAGAGAAACAGCTTTAGTCAGTGTCAGCCTTGACCTCTTTTGCCAAAATTTAACAGCTGCAGCCTTTGTTTTCTTATGTGTGGAACACAGGCACTCATCCGTGCTCTAACTACCCTTCACAAGTTAAAAGACTCTGCTGTCAAGGTGCTCAGAAAGCTTTATAGATAGGAGAGGCGTCAGGGCATGGGTGGAGGGGCCTAAGTGCCCAGTGTGGATCCTTTTAGTAACGCTCACGTGCCTGGCAAATGAAACTGGCAGCGATATTACATCTGAACCAGAGGAATTTGGGCACGTAATTCATTCAGTATTTCTTAAGTGCTGGATGGTGTTACTGCCTTCTGAGTCATTGGGTTCAATGAACTCGACCTTTAGCTGGAGTAGGTATTTTTTTTTTTTTCCTGTTGGTCCTAGGGGCATGAGCTCAGGGATTCTGTAAAGCAGAACCCTGAGAAGTAGTACTGGTATTATCCCATCTTTACAGATAAGCAGCTGAGCCTCATTGACAATCCCCAGTGACCAGCCGGAGGTCACACCATGGTGGAGCTGAGACCTGCAGGAAGGCTGTGTGCCTCAGAAACCAAGGCCCCTCTGCTTCCTGTGAAGAAGTTCAGAAAGGATGCTGTCATTTTCCTTTGGGAACCTTGAAATTGAGCAGCACGTAGGGGAAAACCCTGCTGCCACCCTAAAAATCATCTAAAACTGGTGCTTCCCCAAGCCCCTTCAGACAGTAGGAATGTTATTTTAGACCTGGGGTCCCCAGCTTCTGGGCCATGGACCTGTACCTCCTGTCGGATCAGTGGTGACATTAGATCAGAAACAAAGTACAAAATAAACAGGATTTCCCTGGTGAGTCAATGGTAAAGAACCCTCCTGCCAACGCAGGAGACCCAGGTTCGGTCCCTGGATTGGGACGATCCCCTGGAGGAGGTAATGGACAGACCACTCCAGTAGTCTTGCCTGGAGAATCCCATGGACAGAGAAGCCTGGCGGGTTACAGTCTATGGGGTCGCAAAGAGTCGGGCACGACTTAGCGACTAAGCACACATGCACGCACAATAAATATACTGTGCTTTAATCATCCCAAAACCATTCCCACCCACCCAGTTCGTGGAAGAATTGTCTTCCATGAAACCAGTCCCTGGTGCCAAAACCCTGAAGAAGTCACTCAGGGTTCCTGGACCTCAGTTTCTTGACCTGGGAAATGGGAATCATTCTAGTCTTTCACGTTATGAGAAGTATCAAGTGCAAAATAAATTCAATGTATTGAAAGTGAAAGTCGCTCTGTCGTGTCTGACTCTTTGCGACCCCATGGACTATTCAGTCCATGGAATTCTCCAGGCAGAATACTGGAGTGGGTAGCCTTTCCCTTCTCCAGGGGACCTTCCCAACCCAGGGATCGAACGCAGGTCTCCCACGTTGCCAGTGGATTCTTTACCAGCTGAGCCACAAGGGGAACCCAGGGCTACTACAAACCAAAAATGATTTGGAATTAAGAAAAAATATTTAGACAAGGCCTGCTTTCATTTGGCCTATGTTTCTAAGCAGACTGCCTCCAGGGCACACCTGGAGTACAAAGTTCTGCTGGGAACATACAGCTAACACCAAGTTATCAGGGCTCTGGGAGAAAGCAGCTCAGGACAAGAAGGCACCCAAACCGAGGGCTACGGAGGGAGCACACCAGTCCCCATGCCTTGACCAGAGGGTCTCCTCATCACTACAGACACCTTGAATCAGGGATCAGGTGTCATGCTGAAGACTCAGATGCTGACTTCAATGCTGTGCACTGAAGACCTACTCTGAGGTCAAGTTCATCTTGTGACTCCGGGGCCAGAAGAAGTTATATAACTATTCCAGTCTGTCGTTGAGGACTTCTTCTCCCTGATGGCTTGATGGTTCATCAGGTGGATTTTGGGAAACATGTTTTTTCCTAAAAAATATTTTTTTTAGTTGAAGGATAATTGCTTTACAATGTTGTGTTGGTTTCTGTCATACAACAACATGAATCAGCCCTAAGTATACACACGTCCTCGACCTTTTGAACCTCCCTCCCACCCCTCGAGGTTGTCAGAGCATCAGGTTGAGCTTCCCGAATTATACAGCCACTTCCCACTGGCTATCTATTTTACGTATGGGGAAAAGTGCTCCTGATTGTGATAAGGGTCCTGATTCTCTGCCCCTCTTCGCGTCTGGACTCTGACGCTGAGCCCGTAGAGCCTCCCCACTGCCACTCTGGCCACGTGACTTGCTCTGGCTCACGGGATGTTTGTTAGCAGATGGGACGCAAGCCACGGCTTGGGAAAGCACTGGCAGCTCTCTGCTTGCGCTCTCACTTGCCTACCACGAGAACATGCCTGGGCAAGACGGCTGGAGACGGATGATGTGTGGTGTGTGGTCAGCTCACCCCTGTCATCCCAGCTGAAGTCATCTGGGAGCAGCCAGCCTCCTGCCATCCCACAGGTAATGGTGAGCCCACTTGAGACCAGCAGAGCCTCTTAACTGACCCTTCGCTGACCTCAGGTTCATAAGCAAAACCAACAGACAGGCTGAACCCTACAGACTGGGAGCTAAACAATTACTTCCTGTTGTTCCCCAGTGAGTTTGGTAGTGGTTTGTTATGAAGCACTGCTGTGACAATAAATAGCTGATACATGCACACATATATATATTAAAAAGTGTAATAGTACACTATGTCTTTGATTGTAATCTGCTACAGAGCCTAAAACATCATTTTTCTTTCTTTGCTTTTGGAGGTACAAGCACAAAATATTTTCATTTTCCATATACATACACCCTTGCTACAGACACTTTGTACGGGTGCTCAGTTGTTAAGTCGTGTCTGACTCTTTTTACAACCCCATGGACTACAGCCCTCTGGGCTCCTCTGTGCGATTTCCTAGGCAAGAATACTGGAGTGGGTTGCCATTTCCTTCCCCCAGGGGGTCTCCTTGATGCAGGAATTAAACAAGCAGGTTCCTAACCGCTGAGCCACAGGGAAACCCCACAGACACATGACCCTAATGAAATCCTACCTAAGGAAACGGAGAACTCCAAAGACTGCCCGCCCTCTATGTCTCATGCTTTCTCTTCCAATCCTTTCAAATAAAAATCAAATGTATTCAAATTATGCAGGTCACTATCTGTTTAAGATAAGCTCCCTCTCAATGCCAAGAGTCTGTCTTTTTGAATAGGCAACCAGGCTGTGGTTTTCCTCAGAGCAGCCTGTCCAAGCTCTTCAGGGTCCTCTTACTTAGAACCATTCCTCCACCTTCAACTCCCATCCTCTGTCCACGAAGACCCATGAGCCTTCAAGGCATCCACGGCCACTTGCCCCAGACAGCTGTCCCCAGAGCCCTCCAGGGAGGCACCTGTGGTCCCGGCACCACCTGTGTGCTCCTCGTGCTGGCGTGCTTTGCATTTGGTCAGGAGGCAGATGCAGGCAAACTGGATTCAAACCCCCTCTTACTGTAGCCTCTTGACTAGTTCCCCAACCGCTCTGGGCTCATTTCCTCTTCTGCAAGGTGAGGACGATAATCTTAAGAGTATCTGCCTCACAGGATTGCCCGTGAAGATTAAATGACATCGCGTCCCTCCATGACTGCTAAGTGCCTGAGGGACAGTAAGCCCTTCACAGACGTCAGCTATTATAATCGTATGCAGGGTACCATGGGAACCTGAAATCCCAGCTAGGAGCTTTTTAATACTTACCATGTGCCCACTGTTGAGTATTTTAAGAATGATTTTAGTGCTTTTTATACATTTATTTCATTTTTTTTTAAACCTCACAATCACAGTTGGGTTGTCCCATAGGTAGCGTTATTATCTCCAACTTATGGATGAGAAAACTGAAGAACAGAGAGGTTAAGAAATTTACCCAAGGGCACACAGCCAATAGATCACCATGCTAACACTCTCCCCACTTGGTTAATCACCCCTCTTTCCCAATGGGGATCTCCAGTGTGTAAATTAATTTGTGCTCCCCACCCCCCCAGGCTCAGCCAATAGCTGGGCCATCAGAGTGCTGGAGGCTGCCACAGAATGTTCTGATCTTTGCTCTCTTGGCATTAGCCCTTTGGAGGCCAGAGAGCTGGGTGCTCCCATTCCTGCACCTGGCTGTTACTGAATCAACCAGCTGGGACCAGATGGTGCCTTGAAAAGGAAACAGCTCTTTCTCACCCTGGTGCTCACAGGACATGGTCCCACAACCCAGCTCAAGATTCAAGACACAGGAAGCAAATGAGGCTGCAGCAGTCTCAGGCAAGCGGTGGTGAAATTAGCAGATCAATGTACAAAGGAGCATTTAATAATGCTATCATGCTCCCCCGTCCGCACATAGCCGCTTTGATATTCTGCATTAAAGAAGTGACAACCCTCAACTGCTGCGTGCAATGGAGGCCTGGCTTCGCGTTGGCTCCCAGCCCCCAGAACACTTGCATTTTCTGGCAATGGACGGTACATGGGCATCAGGGGAAACTGAAGGCTTCGTGCAAAAATGTCCTCGCGGAGCCCTCTAAGCGCTCTGCAGTGTGGTTGCTCTGATTGCCTGTCAGGAGCGTAACTTTCATTAAATATTAAGGGGCTGTTTGTTAAAATAATGTCGTCATGGTAACCACGTGGGGTGGGGGAGGTGCTGGGAGAGCCTGGCGCTGCCCCGAATTGCAGCATGTGAATCTCAGTGCTATTGAATGAGCTCCTCATGGCGCGTCCCCGTGACAGCGAATCTGGAGGACCTGGGGCCTTGAGGTGTGCCCCACGTGGCACCGTCAAAGATGTGGGTGCTCCTGAGTCCCTGGTGCCGTGTTTGCTCGATGGATGGAGAGACGGATGCATGGGTGATGGACAGATGGATGACAGAGGGATGGATGCTGGCAGCGAAATTTTACATGTTTGAGTCTGAGCCGTTCCTCACAGCTCTTTGTTTTTCACTTTCTCTTTTGCAGGGGAAAGGAATTTTGCGGGAGAACTAGGAGAAAGAGGTGAGGCGAGTAAGTGCAGAAGGCGTGGTCAAAGTTGATTCTGCCTGAAAGGAGACGTGAAGGTGATGACAGGGAGGCAGGGTAGAAGTGCAGACCCAGACTGCCTGGGCTCAAATCCCTGTTCCTCTCCTGTGTCATCACGAGGTCGGTGACCTGGTCCTCCAAGCAGCTTCTGTTTTCCCCACACATCACAGGTGTTCACAGCGTGTGTCCCTCAGAGCACTGTAGAGGGGCTTTCAGGCCACGAGACTCTTACCACGGCGCTCGCCCACAGTAACTGCTCAATAAATCCTGGCCACCGCCACCTCGGCTGTTACTACCAGCACTACCGCTGCCACAGAGGCTGCGAGAGGACCTCCTCCCCGCCCGAAAGGCTCGCGGTCTAAAGGGGCCCCGAGCAGCCAGAGCAGACCAGGACTGCGTGCCTGGCCAACCCCTGTGCTCTCTGAGGTCAGCAAACTTTTCCTGGAAAGGGACAGAGAGTCAATATTTTAGGCCTGGTAGGTCACATGCAGTCTCCGTCACATTTTTTTTTTTTTAAACAATTCTTTAAAAATGTAAAGCCATTCTTAGCTCACAGGCTGCTCAGAGAGAGTCATGGTTGGCTCGCTCCTGCCATGCTGCCTTATGGGGAAGTACAGGAAAAAAGGAAAGTACAGGGAGATGTAGACATGGGATTTTCTCCCCCCACTAAAAGTAGGTGGAGACTACGTGTAGAAAAGGAAAACTGGGGTCCAGGAATTTGTCTTAGTTTAAAAAACAAAAATAAAACCAGCCACCTGTTCACTGTAGTCTTGCAATGCTCATTTCATTGTCCAGGACAGGAAGGCAGAGGGAAGCGGAGAGAGCTGGCCAAGTTCATATCACTAGTAAGGGACAGAACTGGGACATAAACCCAGGGGGTCTGGCACCAGACAACCTCCCCACCACCTTATCTACCTTGACTACTGTAGGAAAGCATCTCTGTTTTCCATTATTCTAAGACTCCCAACATCCTCCATGAGTTGACTTCCTGGTAAAGAGCTGGACTTTGGGGTCTAAGTCCAGCCTCAACTCTATGGTTACTGCATCCATGACCTTGGAAATGAATTACTTTTCAGTGCCTCAGTTTCCTAAATGGTAAGATGGAGAGACCTGCTATACCCCCTTTCTGGGGATTTATGAGGATGAAATGAATTAAAGGCATGACCTACCTCTTGAGAAATCTGTATGCAGGTCAGGAAGCAACAGTTAGAACTGGACATGGAACAACAGATTGGTTCCAAATAGGAAAAGGAGTATGTCAAGGCTGTATATTGTTACCCTGCTTATTTAACTTCTATGCAGAGTACATCATGAGAAACGCTGGACTGGAGGAAACATAAGCTGGAATCAAGATTGCCGGGAGAAATATCAATAACCTCAGATATGCAGATGACACCACCCTTATGGCAGAAAGTGAAGAGGAACTCAAAAGCCTCTTGATGAAAGTGAAACAGGAGAGTGAAAAAGTTGGCTTAAAGCTCAACATTCAGAAAACGAAGATCATGGCATCTGGTCCCATCACTTCATGGGAAATAGATGGGGAAACAGTGGAAACAGTGTCAGACTTTATTTTTTTGGGCTCCAAAATCACTGCAGATGGTGACTGCAGCCATGAAATTAAAAGACGCTTACTCCTTGGAAGAAAAGTGATGACCAACCTAGATAGTATATTCAAAAGCAGAGACATTACTTTGCCGACTAAGGTCTGTCTAGTCAAGGCTGTGGTTTTCCCTGTGGTCATGTATGGATGTGAGAGTTGGACTGTGAAGAAGGCTGAGCGCCGAAGAATTGATGCTTTTGAACTGTAGTGTTGGGGAAGACTCTTGAGAGTCCCTTGGACTGCAAGGAGATCCAACCAGTCCATTCTGTAGGAGATCAACCCTGGGATACCTTTGGAAGGAATGATGCTAAAGCTGAAACTCCAGTACTTTGGCCACCTCATGCGAAGAGTTGACTCATTGGAAAAGACTCTGATGCTGGGAGGGATTGGGGGCAGGAGGAGAAGGGGACGACAGAAGATGAGATGGCTAGATGGCATCACTGACTCGATGGACGTGAGTCTGAGTGAACTCCAAGAGATGGTTATGAACAGGGAGGCCTGGCGTGCTGCGATTCTTGGGGTTGCAAAGGGTCGGACACGACTGAGTGACTGAACTGAATGGACTTCTTGGGCTTCCCAGGTGGCTCAGTGGTAAAAACAAAACAAAACAAAAAAACTGCCTGCCAATGCAGATCCCTAGGTCCATGCCTGGGTTGGGAAGATCCCTGGAGAAAGAAATGGCAACCCACTCCAGTATTCCTACCTAGGAAATCCCATGGACAGAGGAACCTGGTGGGCTACAGTCCACAGGTTGCAAGAGAATCAGACATGGTTCAGTGACTAAACTACAACAATAAGGGACTTCTTAACTAAGTGTTGGATCAAGGTTAGAACTGATGATGGTAACAATCCCTGAGGCAGGCAGAATAATAGCCCCCAAAGATGCCCTTGCCCTGACCCCTGGAACCCATGAATATGTTACCTTAAATGGCAAAGAGGACTTAAGGTAGCGAACGGAATTAAGACTGAGAATCAGCTGACCTCAGAATAGATGATGCTGAGTTATCTGTGTAGGCACGAGGTAATCACAAGAGTTAAGTCAGAGATGGGATGGAGAAACAGAAGAGCTAGTGCCAGAGAGACGCGCCATGAGAAGACTGGCCACTCCTGGCCTTGCAGGTGGAAGGGGCCACAAGCTACAGAATTCAGGAAGCTCCCAGAAGCTGGAAATGCAAGGAAACAGGTTTTCCCTTCGAGTCTCCAGATAGTAATGCAATCTGTTGGCACCTTGATTTTAGCTCACTGAGATGCGTTTCACACTTCTGACCTCGTAAACTGTAAAATAATAAATGTGTGTGATTGAAGCCAGTAAGGAGTGTGTTGCAACAGCAATAGGGAGAGGAAATGAACCATTTTCCTGCACACGAGAGGCCTCCAAAGTTGGGAGGGCCACCAGAAGCGAGGATGGCATCCCATGCAGGCTGGGGGAGGCAGGGCCTCCTTGGCACAGTCCGTCTACCGGGGCTCAGCCAGCCCCCCTCGGCTTAGGGACGGACACGTGGCCTGACCTTCTCAAGGCCGGAGTATTTGCTAGAATGACGATGACAGACGCAGGCCCTCCCTCTTTCTGTGGGGGCTGCTCAGAGAAGGGGCTGTGGGTCGGTGGGGGAAACGCGCTCACATAGAAGAAAGCCGGGGGAGGAGATGGAGCAAAAAACCACACACCGCCGACACTGTTTAGCTCCAGCTGGGCTCAAAGCCAGACCAGCCCAGACTTTTCAATTATACGGGCTGCTTTTCTGCTTTGCACTTACGTCAATATGAATTAGATCTCTATTTTGTAACTAAAAGTCTGACTAATAGAATCCAGTATCTGCTTCAGTACCGTTTCCTACCAGTTTCAGGTGTCACCCCTTCCTTGGCTGACACTTTGGACTCTGGAGAACGTGGAGTGGAGTTTAGGGCTGGGCACCTAGGGTGAAGATTTAGGTGGACGGTGCTTGGGAGGGTGGGCTGCCATTTCTCACTTCTCTCCTCACCACTCCTGTTTAGCTCAGAGACATTGAGTCTACTGCTATAATGGAGGGAGTAAAGACCCCTCGTGCATGCCTGCTAGGTCAATTCAGTCATGTCTGACTCTTTGTGACTGCATGGACTGTAGCCTGCCAGGCTCCTCAATCCATGGGATTCTCTAGGCAAGAATACTTGAGCTGGTTGCCATGCCCTTCTCCAGGGGATCTTCCCAACCCAGGGATTGAACCTGTCTCTTTTCAGTCTCCTGCATTGGCAGGTGGGTTCTTTACCACTAGCGTCACTGGGAAGCCCCCAAAGACCCCTCAGCCTGCTACTGAATGGGAGTGTGGTTTGAACTTGCACCTGGATCTGCAGACGAACCAACTGCCTATGGTGGAGTCTTCACATCTAGTCCATTAGGGTTGAGTGGCTCTCATGTTGACGTTATGTGGGACACTTGTGACTTGATTCCCCGATTGAGCTGTTTCTTCTGGTTTTGCCTCTTACATGTTGACCACGTTTCAGGGTTCTGTCCTCTGGCTCTGGGCTGCCCACAAGAGTGTGCAGTTCCCCATGGCCTCTCCATCTCCTCCATCAGCTGCCTGTCCATCCTAGTTCCATTCCAATAGGCCTGAGGGATGTGGTGTATGTCTTTGGATAATGGTGATGCTGGCCCATGTTGATTTTTCATAGGGCAGCAAGGGTGGGGGTGGGGGCTAAACTGAAGTTGAGGAAGGTGATATTTGAAAAAAACTTAGGTCAGGGACTTTCCTGATGATCCAGTGGCTAAGACTCCGTGTTCCCAAGGCAGGAGGCCTGGATTCAATCCCTGGTTGGGGAACTAGATCCCACATGCTGCAACTAAGAGTGTATGCCACAACTACAGTTCCCACTGGCTGCAACTAAAACCCTGCACAGCCAAATAAACAAGTAAAAATAACATTAAAAGAAAAGCACCTAGGCCACGTTCATCTTTTCCTCCCCCAAGAACATACTGGCCAGGCTGACAAGATAATCACTGACCTATATACGTATGACTCTTAAATTAATCCATCCCGACCCGAACTTGCTTCTGGGTTCCAGGCTCATGGTGCACGTTTCCACTAGGATGATGATACGAACACTAATCCGAGGATTACTATCAATACTAATACTAATGTAATTCCAGGGCACATTTATTGAGCAATCTGTCTGTGCCAGGCATAGTCCTTAACACTTTACATGTACTGATCAAAGCAGCTCTCTTGGGCAGCTAATAATTGCATGATCCCCATTATACAGATGAAGAAACTGAGGCTCAGAAAAGTTATACAACCCCTTAGGATTTGAATGTAAGCCATTTGGACTCCCGAGATTACCTGTTCAACCAGACCCTGGGCGTCCCACAGGTGTGCCCAGTGCTATGTTCCCAGCACCTTCTGCCACATCCACTTCTTTTTCTCTGTTTGCTCCCTGGTTAACAGGATCATTCTTTTAGATTTCCAAGCTGGGAGTCTGGGGCTTGCTCTTGACCCGTCCTTCCTCACTTTCCATGTTCGAGTCCCAGCAATGCTTTCTCTGAATCGGTACTCTGCAGACACACCCTTGCTCACCCCTGCTGTGACTGCCTCAGTTTGGGTGGCCACGTCCTGTCTCCAGGGGTCATCTCTCTGCAGCTGCCTCTGGCCTCCTGCCTCGTCTTTGATCTCTTACTCGCAGCCCACCCTCCACACTGTGACCATGTCAGGTTTCTGAACCCAAGGCGGCATCACTTGGTTTAAAGCTCCCAAGACCTGCTTACTACTTCCTGCCAACAGTCCACACCTGAGCGTGGCATTTGAGAACGTCTGTGGTTTGACCAAGCCGCGCTTGCCCCTCTCAGCTGCCGTGTGCTCCCCTGCCAGGCTCTCCCAGCTCCAGCGCCACCAGCCTTCCCGACACCCTCTACATGTCTCCCTCCCCTCAGCACCTCTGCCGAGGCTGCCCCTCCCTCAGGGTCCAGGTGAAAGCCTCCCTGAACTCACAGGCAGAATGAGGGACTTCATTTCTGCGGGTAGGAAGCTGACCATCTTGGTGTCAGTTGGGCGATCACACAACAGACTGACTTCTGCATGTAGTTACCTACTGGTTTTGTTTTACTAACACTTTTACTCAGTGCCAGGCATTGTTCTATGCATGTTTCATAAACTCTGCAGTCATCATCGCTACCCTACCTGGTGGTCCATTTTACAGATGAGAAAACTGAGGCACAGAGAAGTTAAATAACTTGGTCAAGATCACAGGGCTAGCAAAGGTACAAGTTGGGATCCTAACCAAGCCAATCTGGCACCAGAGTGTGTGGTCTTAAGCACTCTGCAGTGCTGCCTCACCAGTACCCTCTGTGGGAGCCCAGAGAGGGACACAGGCCTCAGGGGGACGCTGCAGCACCTGCTGAGTCTGGAGTGATGTGCCTGGCCAGGCCGCTAGAGGCGAGGCTACGATCTTTAACCCTAAGGTCCTGCCTGGTCCACAGCGCCCTCACCTCCCTCTAAAGGAGTATCTAGGAGTCTGAGGCCAGACAAGGATGAAGGGAGGGGACGGAGGACAGGGTCCCCACAGCAGGGCGTGGAGCCTCAGTGGAAAGAAAGGGAGGGCAGGCTGGGCCCCACTCCCTGCATCCCTGCCTGTGGGACAGTAGGGTGACCACTGGCTATGCCTTCTCTGGGGGTGGGGTAGCTCTTCAGGCGGCAGGGAAGCTGTTCTGTGATAGGCCCCAGAGAGAGGACCGAAGAGAAGCACGATGTTATCCGGCCCAGACCAGGCCAGGGGCTGGAAAAGACGGGACTGATGCTCAGCATGGCCAGAGTAACAGGTGTGCACCAGCCTGCCGCCCCCTTAGAACTCAGCTCTGGGCTAACCACCCAGGGGTCCTGATGGGCTCACTTGGGAGTCCAGGCCTTCCCCACCCCACCATGGCTTCTGTGATCAGAGGCACTGCTCCTCCAGCTGTGCGTGGCTTCCAATCCCCCCTTCATATGGATTTAACTGGTCTTGATTGTTTTTTTAAAGTATAAACTGAATCTTTCTCTTGAGGAATCTCAGAAACTAAGGCTGAAAGAGGAGTTCCAGTTCCAACTTCTTCCCCATTTTGAGCAAGTAAAGCCCATCCTTTAGATGTGCTCCCACTCAAATTCAGTGGGTTCCAACTTGCTCTTCTCCCCCTTGGCTGTCCGGACTCTCCCTATAGTGGGTGAATTCGGGGTGATGCTTGCTGAGCTGAGGGGAAGACACGGTCTAGTCACAGTGGCTTCAGTCCTTTCTAGAGACACTTGTTACCAAGGGATTCCTGTGCATGCCTGTCAGACCCTTGGGGCATCAGCTACTCCCTGGGGAAGACTGAGAGTAGAGTAACTCAGGTTGAAGGTTTACATGGACCGCTGCTAGGGGAGAATCATGAGCAACAAAAAAAGAGCCTCTGAAAAACTAACAGGAGTCATTTGAGAAGCTATGATACTATTAAGACAATCTGTAATCTCATTTTTCTCGAATGCATGACAAGGAGAAAGCTCTGCTTTCAGGTAATTATGGAGGTAGAGTTTGGGGTGGTGGGAACGGAGAGAAATAGCATCTTTTGACCGTAGTTTGTAAGCAAGATCTTCGGTTGGGTCTCTTCTACATTTTATCTCAATTACCCTCCTGCAGAGCCTTATAAGGTATATTAATTCCCCATTTTACAGATCAGGAAACTCAGAGGAAATGTAGTTCTGAGCCACTTGGTCTCATCTTCTGCATATAATTCTAGAAAAATAGCTTTTTCCCAGCTAGTACGGTGACACCTCTCTAATTCAGATCCCCCGGCAATTTGAAACAGAAGCAAAGCTGCCCATGGAATGATTTTCTACTTCAAAAAAGCCCTGCTTCATTGAGTTTCATTGGTATTGATCTAAAGCTCACAGAATAAGTGCCCTGGAAGTGTTACAGGCTAGGTGTGCTCAGCCACATGGTCAGACCTCCAAGCACAGACCACCACCACCCTGGCCTCTGCCCCGTCAGCTAGCTGGGCTGAGCTGACTCTGCAAACTGAAGGATAATAAAGCTCACCTGCATGCAGTAGGCACCCCCAGATGACTCCAGATTAATGAGGTTTTGCTGTGCTTTGACCCCCTGATGTAAAACCACGATGCGCAGAAGCAGGCAGGGGCCTTGGAAATCTTTTTTTCTCAAATGTCAAAAGGTGGCACGTGGGCTACGTCCTCCTTACTGCTCCCCAGCAGACATCACTAATCCATTGTAGCACCCTCTTTCCTGGGTATGCCTCAGAGTCCTTCTCCATGCAGTGCCCTTGGCAGCCATGACCAACTGATCAGAAATGGCAGGAGATGAGATCTACTTGACACCCCTGACTTAGCCCAGTCACCTCATCTGAAAAGAGGTGGAACAGAATCTGAGAGAGGCCAATGGCTGATAGAACCAGGAATCAGGACCTCCTCTCTCTGATGCTTTGTCTTTGAAGCTGCCCCCTCCCTTGTCCCTGTTCCCTTCCCATTAAAGGTAGAACTGAAGCTGGGGTCACTTGGCGGATGTTAGGGGGTGCACAGGGAGAAGGAGACTGACATGAGTGACAGCTTTTAGGACCCTGTAGGTACACGGGCTGTGCTTATGCAGTGAACAATTTTGGTTTAAACTACCAAAGCAGAGACATCACTTTGCTGACAAAGGTCCATATAATCAAAGTCAAAGCTATGGTTGTTTCCAGTAGTCATGTACAAATATGAGAGTTGGACCATAAAGAAGGTTGAGAAGAATTTATGCTTTGAATTGTGGTGCTGGAGAAGGCTCTTGAAAGTCCCTTGGACAGCAAGGAGATCAAACCAGTCAATCCTAAAGGAAATCGACCTTGAATATTCATTGAAAGGACTGATGCTGAAGCTCCAATACTTTGTCCACCTGAGGTGAAGAGCAGACTCATTGGAAAAGACCCTGAGGCTGGAAAAGGCTGAGGGCAAGAGGAGAAGGGGGCAACAAAGGATAAGATGGATGGCTTCACTGACTCAATGGACATGGAGCACACTCCGGTAGACAGTGAAGGACAGGCAAGCCTGGCATGCTGCAGTCCATGGGGTCACAAAGAGTCAGACACGACTTAGCATCTGAACAACAACCATTTATTATCCAGCTAGGATCACAAGGTGATGAAGCAGGAGAGAAAAAAGGTAGGTCCGCAAGTAAGCCCATTCCAGAGTTCCATGTCCACCACTGATGCAAGAAAGGTGACCCTGACAGATATTCAGGCAAGCGCCATTTTTATTTGAAATATGCTACAAATCCTGGGATGGTGGATGATCCCTTCTGCATAGTGAAGCATCGCTTGAGCAATCTATCTTCCATTTGAGGAGATAGCCAAGGTTCCCTGGAGAACAGCTGGGAAATCAATGCTCATTGACTGTGAGGCTCCAGATTACACTGCTGCTGCTAAGTCGCTTCAGTCGTGTCCGACTCTGTGTGACCCCATAGACGGCAGCCCATCAGGCTCCCCGTCCCTGGGATTCTCCAGGCAAGAACACTGGCGTGGGTTGCCATTTCCTTCTCCAATGTATGAAAAGTGAAAGTGAAGTCGCTCAGTCGTACCCCACTCTTAGCGACCCCTTGGACTGCAGTGCACCAGGCTCCTCCGTCCACAGGAGTTTCCAGGCCAATAGTACTGGAGTGGGGTGCCATTGCCTTCTCCGCCAGATGACGCTACCCAAGTGCAAGTCTTAAATGATTTCCCATTGGTACCAGCAGACTCTCTCTTGTACCTGAGCTTTTCACTTCTGCAAGGGAAGACGGCTCATGTTGGGCTTTACTGGGAAAAGGAGAGGTCCTGAGAAGTCCAACCACTCTCCGTGAGGCCCCCTAGCAGGTAATAAAGAGCTGAGTGGCCTCTGCCTTTGGACCGGTGCCAGGACCACCGGAGAGAGAGCGGGAAAGATGGGGCTGCCCTTGACCGCCCTCTCGCTGCATCTCCGCTGTAGAGTGAGCCTGGGGGGAGTGATGCTTCTCGCACCCCCTCCCTGCAACTAAGCCAGGGCTTCTGACTCCTGGCCCAGTGCTCTGTCCTCTCGCCTATGCTGCTATTTGGTGTCCCAACACTGAACCTTAATCAGGATCACATCCTACTTCCAGAACAAGAATAACAGCTAATATTTATCGGGCATTAACAGTATACTGGCAAGGGACCAAGCAGCTTTGCATGAATCAGTTTATTGACTCCTCCCAGCAGCCCTCTTATGTAGTAGGTACTGCATGGTGCCCATTTTGCAGATGGGAAGACTGAGGCACAGACAGATTGGCAACTTCTGTCTATGAGGCCCTATGGCTAGTGGAAGAAACAGGATTTGAACCTCAGCTGTCTGATCTTAACCACAGACACAGCCTTCAGAACTCTCTCTTTATCACTTCCCCTATAATCATTCAACAGTCACTTCCTGAGCACATATCTCAGGTCCTTTGAATCAAGGACACAGTCTCTGTCCTCAGAGCCCAACTTGTGCCTCAAGACTTGCAAGGAAGCACCAAGTTACAGCTCAAGCTGCTGTTCAGCCCCCTCCCCTTCCTCTCCCACCCCTCCCCCCCACTACACAGCACTCAGAACACAGCTAACACACAGCTTCTGCACAGGGACTGTCAAACTCGATTCTCATCCAGGCCGTCAGTTTCTTGAAAAAGAACCGCATCTCTGGCCTCCCACAGCGCCCTGCCCTCGGTGCACATTTACTGCGGCAGCTGACCCAGGCCCAGGGGGAAGAAGACCGGTGACAAAGCACAAAGAGGCCCCTGTGCGCCTTACTCAGACCTTCAGACCCTCGTCCTCGTGATGGGGGTCTTTCCTGGGCAATTTCTCCACCCGCGGTGTCTAGGGTGCGATTCTTTTCACGCTTGTCGGGCCAGGTTTTGGTCACTGGCCAGTGTGGTGCAGGAGGACCCCAGCTCCCTTGGGGAAGCCACGCTCACTGTCCTCTCACAGCCTGGGGCCTCGGGGGAACCCAGCACAGCATTCCCACCACGCCTTTCCTTCTGGCCTGTGTGGTGTGGATCCTGGGCAAGTCTCTCGATGGCGTGATGTGCTGGCAACTCTTTTCTTTGGTGGTCCTGTGACAGGAGCGAGCTCTGTAGGGCCTCTGATCAGAGTCCCCATCACGCCTGGAGAGCTGCCCACACTTCACACAGACAGGTGTTTGGGGCCACACGTGTGACATGTGGCGAGCTCAGGTACATCTGGCCCATGGACAACAGGCCTGGGGAGAGACCGTCTCATCCAGCAACTTCCAGGCTGTTTTAAAGCAGGACATGTGTGTGCGCTAAAGCGCTTCAGTCGTGTCTGACTCTTTGTGACCCCATGGACTGTAGCCCGCCAGGCTCCTCTGTCCATAGAGTTCTCCAGGCAAGAATACTGGAGTGGGTTGCTGTGCCCTCCTCCAGGGAATCTTCCCGACCCAGGGATCAAACCAGTGTCTCCTACATCTCCTAAATTAGCAGGCGGGGTCTTTACCACTAGCACCACCTGGGAAGCCCTTAAAGCAGGAGCCTGCCCCATAAAACAGACAGTGCTGAGGGAATGCACGTGTGAGCTTACAAAGTCCCGTCGTTCATTCTCCCTAAACCTTCCCCTCATCCTCCTGCCCCTCCAGGATTCTCGGTCATCACGGAACAGTTTGTAAAACACTGCCCTGTCAGAACCCCTCCCCACTTCAACATTTCCCATCCACGCTTCTCCAACTTGTGCTTGGATTCTGCAACAACAGGGAACTCACTACTTCTAAAGGACATCGATTTTTACCATTGCCGGCCTCTTGTTAGGAATTTCTCCTTAGGCTGAGTCACTACCGGCCCGCCAGCCTCTTGCCAGCGACAGCCGTTCAAAGGAGCAAAGGTGGCTTTCTCGCCTCCATTTACTCATGTCTCCTTGGGGCTATGGTTTACAAACTGGTGTGAACCGCGGAGTTCCCTCTGTGTTGTAAGAATGCGTCCCTAACCCTGGTTACGAGGTTCGTGAGAACAATCCCCAGCCCATGCCCTCCGGAGGGTGAGCCTGAGATGTTGGCATCTGAGCAGAGAGAGGTCAGCACAGCCTCCTGCAGGCTCCAGTCTGCGTCTGGAGAGGGGTGGACAGGACCCAGCGAATTCTCAGGGACACACAGTTGGGTTCTCTGCACTGCGCTATTTCCAGGTGCGTCTCGACAAAAACAATTTCAGAGGTGCAAAAGTTCAGCTGCCCCCTGGACGGGCTTCGGACTCTGCTTCCCCTGCCTGGCTCCCTTCCATCTCCCTTCCCTTCCTGAAATCCAGTGGAGGCCCCGACCTTCGCCAAATACACGGTCACTCACCAGTTCCCGTGTTGCTTACATCCTGGGAATCTTTTTACTTTGACTCCAGAGCAGTCAGTGCGTCACGACCTACAGGGAAGAAATAATCAATATTAAAAGCAGGGCAAGGCGAATGGGGGTATCAACTCCCATTTCTAGAAGGTCTGAGGCCCTGGGATCCTGGGATGGAGATGGGAAGGAGAAAGGAAATGGTCAAGGCCCAGCCACTTGTTAAACTGACCTCAAGAATCTCGGGGCTTTGTGATGATGCTGAGAAGAAGGAAAAAAAAAAAAGACCCTTACACTCTGGGTGAGTCAGCAGCTTTCTGAGAAGCAGGCCTTTTAGGAGAGTGAAACTAAAAGCAAGATGTGCTGGGTGGGGCTGGGGAGGCGTCTCCTGAACCCCACTCCGAGTTGCCTTCGGTCCCTGGTGTCGGTTCCTTGGCAGCAACAGAGGTTCACAGTTGGTGAGGGTGGAGAAGGAAAGCTCTGCCTACAGGCCTCAAGTCCGAAGATACGGCAGTCCTGAAAACAAAAGCCCTCGCTCGATGTGGATTACCGCTCTGGGAGACTCCTGCTGGGCAAGCCGTGTGCTTTGAAAATTCCTCAGGAGAGCGAAGCCGCAGAAGCAGGCGAGTGCCCAACTCAGGATGCGTTCGTTCCCAGCGTGGCAAGTCGAGGCCTGAGCTCTAGAGGTTTCTGCAGCCGGGCGAGGCCCACCTGCAGCACACACGTGCGCGTGGCGAGCCTGCCTATGAGCCGCCGCTGGGACCACGCTTCTCCTCGCTCCCCCTGCCCTGCCCGCCCTTACAGCCAAGCTTGTTTTTTTCTTGTTGCCTTTGGAATTCTGAGGGGAGCAGAGTTTCTCTATTCATCTCTCCCTGTTCTCAAAGGGGCACCCTTTGGGGAAAAAATCTTTATGGCCATACCACTAAGTGCTATCACTATGGCAGGTACTTCAAACGTGGATCCATATGTCAGAGGTGAAACTGCATCACCTGGGAGCTTGTTGGAAGGGCCGATTCTCGGGACCCTAAGCATCAGAGCCTGCTTTTTAACAAGCTCGGTGATTCCCAGGCACATTAAAGTCTGCAAAGCATGCATTTCTAATCCCCTTCATCAGGAAGGAAGGAAGGAAGTCAGGAAGTCGTAGCCCATTCCCCAGGGGAAGAGACAGGTTCAAGAAACCACAGCTTGGCTATCAGGATTTTAATGATGCTGAGTGGTAAAGCTCATCCAAACCTGAGTTCACGTGATTCCGGAATCAAGTGTTCCTTTCCTCTGTGCTATTCGGGGAAGCAAAATGGGAGGGTGATGGGACAGGCGGACCTGGCTTGGTGGGAGGGGCTGGGGGCAGAGCAGTGGGTCAGGGATTGGCTGATGACTTCAGGCCTGGGCACGGAGGCTAACGGGTGAGCGCTCAGTGAGGGAGGCATCGGGTAGGGAGGGAGGCCAGAGTCCCCTCCTCCTAACTGTCGTCAGAGGCCAGCAACATTTCCCAAAGGTCATCCCAACTTCTGCATTGAATCCCAGTGATTAATTTATTCTGATCCCAGTGTAGCTGGATTTGCCCTCTGCCCTTAGAACTGAGCATCCGGCAGGAGAAGGCACCCTAGGAGGCAAGCTGGCCTGAGTAGCCCAGCACTGATCGGCAGGAAGGACAATACTCTGTAAAGCTCCTTACAGTTTAGAAAGAACTTTCCATCCACTAGGAGCTCATCTGCTCCTTCAAAGGACTCGGGGATGTCACTGGTGCTATTCTGCAGTTGAGGAAACTGAGGCACAGAGAGGTTAACTGATTTTCCTGAGGTCACACAGCTTTCGGGCAGGATGGGGTTGAGGTCCTCTGAATCCAAGTCCAGAGGTGTGAGCTCAGCTGCTTCTGATGGGGAAAGCGATCACACCACGGGTTTATGGTACCCTTCATTAGTGTCTAGGGCTTCCCTGATAGCTCAGTTGATAAAGAATTCGCCTGCAATGCAGGAGGCCCCAGTTCAATTTCTGTGTTGGGAAGATATGCTGGAGAAGAAATAGGCTACCCACTCCAGTATTCTTGGGCTTCCCTTGTGGCTCAGCTGGTAAAGAATCCACCTCCAGTGTGGGAGACCTGGGTTCGATCCCTGAGTTGGGAAGATGCGCTAGAGAAGGGAAAGGCTACCCACTGCAATATTCTGGTCTGGAGAATTCCATGGACTATATAGTCCATGGGGTCGCAAAGAGTCAGACACGACAGAACGACTTTCACTTTCATTAGTGTCTGGGGGCTTCCCTGGAGGCTCGGATAAAGAATCTGGCTGCAATGTAGGAGACCCGGGTTCGATCCCTGGGTTGGAGAGATTCCCTGGAGATGGGAATGGCAACCACTCCAGTATTCTTGCCTGGAGAATTCTGTGGACAGAGGAGCCTGGCGGGCCACAGTCCACGGAGTCACAAAGAGTCGGACGCGACTGAGTGACTAACACTTTCACTTGGATTAGTGTGCCCCAGCTCCATCTTGCCTTACTCTCTGCTCACAGAATGGGTTTACTGAACAGACTTGTGGACCAAGAAGAAAACAGTCCACAACCATCAGAGGGTGAGTGACTGGTAGGATGCCAGCAGGCATCCGTGGTGTATCAGTCATGTCTCCCGTTAGGTAATGTTTGCTCTGCTGTACGTGCTTCCACAGGAGGTTCAGTGCACACAAGGCATACAGGCAACTGACGTCAACAGAGCCTGGACGTTGCACTGGCTCATAGGCAACAGTTCCTGGCACGTTAATACTTCGCACCACCAAGTGAGGGTGGCTGGATGCAAGGTACACACCGCTGAGCAGAGCAAGCCACAGGGTTCCACCCTGCCAGCTCCTCCTCGGGGCTCCGGTGGCCACGTGCTCTGTCTGAGGTGCTCGTGTGGCTTGGTTTGCCCTGGTCTTTGTGCAAAGGCTGGGGGCTCAAGGGACCACCCATCCTTGCCACACTCCAGCAGGGCCTGAAAGTGCTCTGCCCCAGGACCTTGGGATGAAGACTTCTGCCTGCTTCTGCCTCTACACCCAGCAGCCTCAACCCTTCGCTAGCCCCTTCCATCAAGTTCCGCCTCCCCTTTTAAAACAATATTGATTGGCCTATAGTCACTCAGGCCCTATAGTTATTGTATTTATTGTAATTCAGAACTTATGCCCTTTGAACTCGACTGGTATTGTCACTCGGACTGTGCTTCATTACAGAGTCGTATGAATTGTGAATACTCTGCTTCAGCCCAATTGTCCCCCAAATGCTGTGATTTTTTAATTTATCAGAATGCAGGGTTTTCTAGGCACACATATAACATTTTAGAGCAGAAATGCCTGCATAATAGAAGTTATATTTTAGGTACTAATATCTGTGTATAACAAACATTTAGTATGTATGTCGTAGTTCAGTTGCTCAGTCGTGTACGACTCTTTGCGACCCCTTGGACTGCAATAGTTATTAAATATTACCATGTTAGGACCCTGATACTAGGAAAGATTGAAGGCAAAAGGGAAAGGGGGCAGCAGAGGAGGAGATGGTTAGATAGCATCACCAGCTCAATGGACATTAGTCTGAGCAAATTCCGGGAGATAGTGGAGGACAGGGAAGCCTGGCGCATCACACTCCATGGGGTCGCAAAGAGCTGGACACGACTTAGCGACTGAACAACAACAGCAAACCATTATTAAATGTTGAATATATTAAATATCTGATGAGCAATCATTTATTGAGGTATCCACATATTGAGTAATCACATATCCTGATTCTGTGCTAGGGAGTAGACAGACATAAATAAGATCCAATCCTTACCCTCAGGAAAGCCACAGTACAAAAAAGGAGAAAGATCCATAATAGCCTGAAGGTGAGGAAGGACAATGTATATAGCGGTGCTATAGTTGGGAGCAGCTAACGGATGCCCTCATTTGTCTCAGGACAAAGACCACACTTCTCACTCCAGGGCCTCTGACCCTGCGAGGTCTGGCCAACGCTCATCACTCCGCCTTCCCCTTGCCCCACTGTGTTATGGGCTCCCAATGCCCAAGCTTTTTGAACCCCCTGGATTCCATGCAGCCATGTGGCTACCTTATCTTAGACCCTCTCTAGTCAATGCTCTGTCCTCCCACTTCCCCAAATTAACTCTGAATTACCCTGCAGGACCCAGGAAGGTAATGCATACAAAGCGTTTAGAATCATGTAGGCGCTAGATACAGTATGCATGTACACAGAATAGTATGCTAGCTACTATTGGTGATACTTATGATTATCCCCAACTGACTAGGTGTTTCTTCCTGGGCACAGAGGTGTGGAGTGGGGCCTGGCTGGAGCTGCAAACAGTGAATTCTTCTTGGAGCTGAGTCTCAGTGAATCAGTTTAATTTTCCCATTTAGGCTTTTCTTTTTTTCCCACTTTTTTTTGACATACATGTAGGATCCTAGTGCCCTGGCCAGGGATCAAACCCATGCCCCCCTGCAATGGAGGCACAGGACCATGAATGAAGTCCCTCCCCTTGAACTCAGCACGGGGGCATCAGACACTTGATCCTTTCTAACCAGTGTGGGGGGAAGGGCACTGGTCTCGGAAATGACACAGCTGAGTCTGATCGTGGTTCTCTCATGCAGTTGTGTTGTGATCTGATGCCAAGCCCTGCCCTCCCTGGGACCTTAATTTCCTCACCAGCCAAGTAGAGCTCTAAACAGAACCCGCCTCCCTGCCGCACGGGGGATTCAGTGCCGTGGTGCCCACGGCAGTTCCTGAATGTGGAAATGACGCTCGCATTGTGAGCAGCAGCATAAATGAAGGGAAAGGCTTTTCACTGCTCTTCAAGCTCTCCCTGTGTACACATTTCCAGTCTTTCTGGCTCAGCACACCTCTCCCCAGGAAATGATCACAAGGCACAAAATCCCAATGAGGAAAAATCTGCCCATAGGATTTTCCCTACAGGTCCCTCCTATCCCCTCCTGGCCTAGTTTAAACCCATCGGATGGCTGGACAACTGCAGGGGAAAAAGAGGAACAGTGCTTTAACCATTCGGAGAAGAAGAAAAACACCCAGGGTTACTCCCTCTCTCGCAGTTTATTCCAGTCGATTTTCTCACTCGGCAAACATTTAGCAGATGAGTAACAAATTCCGGGTCTAGTAAACAGGTCATGATGTCCTGGAGTGATGGCCTCATGTTGAGGAGAGGATGAAGAACCCATGGAGGACTGTATTGGGGATCAGCAGGTTTGGGTTGGGGCTACTGTGGACTGAGCACAAGAGAGGAAGTTCAAGTTCAAAGAAGGTGGCAAGTTACAGGCCACTTCCGTGCAGCCATGATTCTGCAAGCCGGCAGTGCAGTCTTAAGTTGCCTGTCTTTGCACCAGGAAATGTTCCACTTTGGAAAACAACAACACCTTTAATGCATAAGAGCGATCAGTGAAGGACGAGTGCAAAAGTCAGCACTTCCTGAGTGCTTGCTCTGAGCTGGGCACTGAGGGGGTCTTCCATGGCTTCTCACAGCAACTCTGAGGAGCAAGTACTCAATACCCACTCTGCAGACATCAAGTCTGAATCTTAGGGTGATCACACGTATCACCCCGAGAGGAAACATCCAGTGACAGGTTTGAACTCAGGCCTGATTGAACGGTCTTTCTATTCCCCACCACTCCCTATGTTGCCCCTTAAACTTTGACTCCAAGGCTGGAGCTGCTGAAAAACTGGGCCATCTCTTCCACCAACACCAACCTACTCTTCCACGAAGACCCTATGTCCCCACTAGAGACTATAGAGAAGGCTGAGTTCACAACCTCCCCGGGGTGTGCAGGTGCAACTTGAAACATTGAACATTGACAAGAACGCTGAACGCTACTCTAGAATTGGTCTGTGTTTGTTCCCAAATATTTCCCCTGAAAATTGTCAAATACAATCAACACTCCAGGAAGATGTGCCCAGCACCAGGCAGGGCAGTGTTTAATTTGCTCACTGCTGTCTCTTCATTCCTTCGGCAATCTTTTTAAAAATATTTATTTATTTGGCTGCACCAGGTCTTGGTTGCAGCACCTGAGATCTATCTTTGTGGCACGTGGCACAGAGCGCATGGACTTAGTTGCTCCCTGACCTGTGGGATCTTAGTTCCCCGACTAGGGATCAAACCCAAGTTCCTTGCATTGCGAGGCAGATTCTTAACCACTGGACCACCAGGGAAGTCTCCCTCCAACAGCTCTCTATGGGGCATTGGTTTCAGGCCAGCCCTGGGGAGATAAAGTGAGCCCTATCCTTGCAGGACTTCCCCGGTGGTGCTGAGTGAAGTTGCTCAGTTGTGTCCGACTCTTTGTGACCCCATGGACTGTAGCCCACCAGGCTCCTCTGTCCATGGGATTCTCCAGGCAAGAATACTGGAGTGGGTTGCCATTTCCTTCTCCAGGGGATCTTCCCAACCCAGGGATCGAACCCGGGTCTCCTGCATTGCAGGCAGATGTTTTATCCTCTGAGCCACCAGGGAATCCCTCCCAGGTGGTGCTAGTGGTAAAGAATCTGCCTGGCAATGTAGGAGACTTAAGAGTCGTGGGTTTGATCCCTGGGTCGGGAAGATCTCCTGGAGAAGGAAATGGCAACCCACTCCAGTATTCTTGCTTGGAGAATCCCACGGACCAAGACGCCTGGTGGGCTACAGTCCATGGTGTTGCAGAGTCAGACATGACTGAAGCGACTGCATGCACCCTTGCAGCTGGGCTGGAGAGGAGACTCCAATGACGTGACGGGGAGGCACATGCAATGGTGGCAAGATCACCAGGGAGGCAGATGGAGGGCCTGGGGGAGGGCAGCTGGATCTGAAAGGCTAGCGGCAGCAAACCTGGCCAAGAGAGGAAGGAAGAATCCAGAAAGCTAGAGGGAATGTGTGCAGGGCCGAGGCAGGAGGAGGTGCACTGGCCACCCAGCAATGGAAGCAGGCTAGAGAAAGAACAGGAGCCAGCTCCTCCAGGGACTCGCTGGCCTTTAAGAAGCTGAGTCTTTATACCTGTCAGTGATGGGAAGTCACCAGAAGAGCTGGATTCCCAGGGTCTGCAGTTCTCAGCACATGGTGGCCTGCAACAGTCTTTGCTGAATGGAGGGTGGAATCCTGTTTGCCCCCTGGCCCCCTCAGGTCCTCTGGCAATGTGAGAAGCACCGCCTGGGACTCTGCCATCTTTACAAAAGAGCAACCACGGGGCAATCTGATTTGTGTAGGGAAAAATTCTCCCCGGGCACCTGGCCTGAGCCTCCTTCTGTCAGGCCTCGGAGAACCATGGCTCCGGCGTGGCTGTCAGCAGATGTGTGCGGATGAATACACCTTTGATTACAGCTCATGTTTCCGAGGGAAAGACACGGCTCCCTGGAGACTGGGAGTCTATGAAAATGAGCTCGTGCAAAAGAGATGTAAGTGAGCTGGAAACGCAAGCCCTCTGGACGGGCGCTGGTTTCTTTCTTTAAAGTAAACAACAGCAGACAGGACCAGCCTGGACAAAAAGCAGGTTCTTCGTCATCCCTAATGTGTGTGTGTGTGTGTGCAGGTTCTTTGTCATCCCTAATGTGTGTGTGTCCACGCTCAGTCGTGTCAACTGTGTGTGTGTGTGTGTGCAGAGAGGACCAGCCTGGACGAGAAGCAGGTTCTTCATCATCCCCAACGTGTGTGTGTGTGTGTGTGTGTGTGTGTGTGTGCAGAGAGGACCAGCCTGGACGAGAAGCAGGTTCTTCATCATCCCCAACGTGTGTGTGTGTGTGTGTGTGTAGGTTCTTCGTCATCCCTAATGTGTGTGTGTGCATGCTCAGTCATGTCAACTGTGTGTGTGCCAGCGCATGCTCAGTCGTGTCAACTGTATGTGTGTGTGTGCGCGCGCAGAGAGGACCAGCCTGGACAAAAAGCAGGTTCTTCGTCATCCCTAACGTGTGTATGTGTGCGTGCTTAGTCATATCAAGTGTGTGTGCAGGTTCTTTATCATCCCTAACGTGTGTGTGTGCTCAGTCATGTCAGCTGTGTGTGTGTGTGTGCAGGTTCTTCATCATCCATAACGTGTGTGTTTGTGCGCACACGCTCAGTCATCTCAAGTGTGTGTGTGTGTGTGTGCGTGTGTGCGCGCGCACACTCCGTCATGTCCAGAGGTGGTTAAAGGGACTGGTTTGTGAGAAAGTGGTACCTGCTTAGGATATGCGAGTGTTATCGCCGAGAATGGGTGTGCCTGCTTCCTTCCTTCCTGGGGACACTCAGCCTTGGGGACACTGATTTAATCCAAATTTCTTCACCACAGGGAGACTCACAGACCTAGTTTATTTTTCTTTTTGGGGGGCGATTCCTCCTCATACTGCATTCTGGAAACTGCTTCAAGGCAGCAGCTGGTGCAACTGTAGAACTCGCTGTTTGTTTCCCTTCTCCCAGCTAACATAATCCTGTGTTGTCTCTTGTGTGGTATCTGAAAACTGCTGTATCACTTATTTTGTTTGGCGTAAGGCAGAAGGGTAACAAACCTTGTTGAGAATATGGTTTCCACCACTTAAGAGCTTTGTGTCCATAGACAAATTATTTTCTCTTCTCTGAGCCTTAGTTTTGCCATCCACAAAATGGGCTAAGGTGGGCCTAAGATAACATTCTAAACGTAGGCTGCTGCGGTTTGAGCCCAAGCATGTCTGAACACAACTATTCCATTTTCCCCATGCTTCTCTTGAATTTGGGACATGTACCCCCACCCCAGTTCCGATTATCTGGCACATAACAGGTGCTTAGTAAATGCTGCTTCTGCCTCCCTTCTTTCACATACCTATTTTCCCACTATGCTGAGTATAAACTGGGGTAGCCAGGAGGTGCTTTATAAACCCATGCTATATTGGGTCCTCCAATGTGCACTTCAGCGGCTGAAAATACAGAAGGAAAAAGGCAGCTAGCTGTGTTCTCTTTCCCTTGACTCTTGTTTTGAACCCTTTATTAAATATCTTAAGTATTATTTGTCTTCAGGGTCAAAACACAGTTTCCAGAGATGTCCACTTTGCACTTATAAATGAATTCTCACTAAAGTCTCTTTCTAAAAATTTTAAATATGTGTGTGAGAGAGCATAAATGTACTGACTCACAACTGGAAAAACTCTCTCTCCCCAACACATTCCAAATTTGTCGAGTCACATGAACTGAGTAACAGCACTTGGTGTGGCTGCTAGCCCCGAGCTGGCGAGCAGTTATGCCAGTGAAGGCTCGTCTCTCCCTTCCTTGCCCCTGCTCCGAGCCAGCGTATCCAGGGACTCCGCAGATGGCACTGCATGCCCAACCCAGGTTCAATGAATACAAGGGTTGGAAAGGATCTGGCAACTACCTAAAGCCAAACTTGAATTCTGCAAGACGGTGTAATATTAAAAAAAAGAAGAAAAAAATCAAAGAAAAATTTACATATCAGACTGCCAGAATCTAACAACTTCGCTTACTGAATCAGGTAGGTCTCTGCTGGGCATGACATCAAGCACTTGACAAGCAAGACTCATTTAACCTTCACAGCCAGCCCGTGAGGTAGGGAGGTTATGACGATCCTCGCTTTACATGTGGGGACACTGAGGCACGAGTGTCAGAAACTTGTCCAGGGTCCCGCTGTGTGTCGGTGGAACTGATTCTACCCAGTGCAGCTATAGAACACATGCTTTTACCCATCCAACCATTCATTCTGGAAGGAAAGACTCTTTCTGCTACACAGAAGGAAGAAAACTCCATTTATTCTGCAAACATCTACCCAACACTAGAATCCAAACACCACATCAGATGTCAAAGAGGGGGCTGCTGATGAGCATGGGCAAAACGGGGCAATTTGGTGACTGTGTCCAGTGAGCTTGTAATTGTGTACAGGAGATATGATGTTTGCACAATTACAACACTAGTAAGTAAAAAAATGGGGCTTTCCTGATGGCTCAGTGGTAAAGAGTCCACCTGCCAGCACAGGACACGTGGGTTTGATCCCTGGATCAGGAAGATTCCCCTAGAGGAGGAAATGGCAACCCGCTCTAGTATTCTTGCCTGGGAAACCCTATGGAAAGTGGAACCTGGTCAGCTACAGTCCATGGGGTCGCAGAGTCGGACACGACTTAGCGACTAAACAACAATAACAGAAGTAAAGATGGCACCTGCAGAATTATAAAGTGGGATGCCTGGGGGAGGCTGGGTAAGGTGGTGACTCTGGCTGGGGAGATCTGGAAGGCTTCCTGGTGCAGGCGCCATTTGAACTGGATTGAAGCATGTGTAGGATTCAGACAGGAGGTGGCTGGAGGAGGTCCTGCCTGCTTAGATGGCTATGGCCCCGGGAGTTCTTCTCTTGGGTTAGACTTGGGGCCCACCCACCCCAGGAATGGCTGAGCCTCCATGTCTGCAGACAAGGAGCATGGGTAGAGGAGAAGGAGGGTAAGAGGGGCCAGGAAGGAGAAGATCGGGAAGGGGCTGCAGGACACTGGAACACGGGGTGGGGTGGGGGAAGGGAGCAGATCCGGCCAAGCTTCAGGTGGGCTTCCCCAGAGCAGGCTCCTCGCTCCGCCGCCTCAGTGTCTCTCATCTATGTGCTGAGTCACTTCAGTCGTGTCCAACACCGTGCAACTCTATGGACTGTAGCCCGCCAGGCTCCTCTGTCCGTGGGATTCTCCAGGCAAGAATACTGGAGTGGGGTGCCACGCCCTCCTCCAGAGGATCCTCCCAACCCAGGGATCGAACTCGTGTTTCACTATGTCTCCTGCATTGCAGGCGGGTTGTTTACCACTAGGGCTACCTGGGAAGCCCCCACTGCTATCTATAGGGAGGAAGACAAAGGAATTGCCTGGGCGGAACCTTGGAGAGCTCCCAATTTATCCCATCCGTTTGCAGGTGAGAGGACCCCGGGCCAGAGAGGGGCTGGGCTTGTGGAAGTCCATGGATTTGGATCCGAGTTTATGGGACGACAATGCAGAAGTCCCAGGTGGGCTGCTCTTCCTACATCCACACCCCGAGGGGCATGCCACCTCTCAGAAGTCCGGGAAACTCCGGACACGCTGTGGGAGGGGAGACGGAGGACTCCAAACGTGCCTCCGCTGGGTCCACGGGCATCAGGCTCTGACGCCCCCCGTGGCCACGTGAAGTTCGGCCCCAGTGCTGACAGTGCAGCCGGGCCAGCCCCCCAGCGGGTCTCCTGGCTCGGCCCTGCCCCCACCGGCACCTGCCCTCAGCAGACCCCTCCCCCACACTCAGGAAGCTTCCAGGAAACCGTGACCAGTTCTCCTCGGCCCCGGTTCCCCCTGACAGGCCGTACATCTGGTTGTGACTCACAGCGCTGGATTTCCGCCCGGGCCCTGCATCTTGAGTGGGGTGCCCAGTCTCCAGAACGAGCAACCTGCCCACTCGGCCGTGGCAATGGGGGCTGCTGCCCTCATCAGCTCACGCCGAGCTCAGCCACGGGGCGCCTTGGGCTCCTGGCCTGACACTGCTCCCTGACTGGGCTCAGGCCTGAGCAATCTCTGAGGGTCCCTCAGATTCCAGGCTCTTCGATCGAACTCCCCTCTCCCCACACCCCACCCGCAATGCCAAATCTTCCTCCTCCCCTGTCCTGCTGCCCCCGGCACTCCAGTCAAGGCTCTGCTCCCCTCTGACAGCTGGTTCGGCTCCGCCCTGCTCCAAGACTGGAGGGCTGGGCAGAGGTCCTGTGTCCCCGCAGGGTAGTGGTCTCCGAGGGTGGGGTCGCATGCAATACGAACGCAGCTGTCACAATGAATGCCAACTGCTCGTGCGGGCACCCAGTGTGCCCACCTTCAGGCCTTCACAACTGCCGCTTCCCCACCCGGAAGACTCTGCCCCAAGTCTTTGGCCTCAGCTTCTTGTCCAATTCACCTCCCCAGTGAGGGCTTTCCTCCCATCCTGCCCTCTGCCTGTTTTATTTCTTCACAGCCCATGTCCCATTCGCCAACAACTGGCTTGCTTGCTACCTGATCACACATTTCCTTGTTTATCATCTGGCTCTTTGAGGAAGAATGAGAAGAAGGCATCACTCTGTCCTGCTCGCCACCAGATACCCCACACCCGGCTCAGAGCCCAATACACAGAGGATGCACTCAGTAACTGTTCCTCCAGTGGGGTCCCCAGCGATGCTGGGCCTGGTGGACATGCCTGGATCTCACTTCACCCCCACACAAGCCCCGTGTGGTCAGTATCACTGTCCTCCTTTCAAAATAAGGTGTGCGAGGCTCAGAGAAGTTGGGTAGAGTGTCTGAGGTCACTCGGCCAGCAAGTGGTGGAGCTAGGTATCAAACTTGAATTTGCCTGATAGGAAAGTCTGTGATTTTGACCACTGGACTCTGTTTGCCTTCGGTGTTTTCTGAATCCCCATAGTGAGGACACAGGAAAGACCTGTGGATTGAATGATTTGCATGCCATGTGATATGGGCTGAATGTGCATCCTCCATACCCTGAATTTATATGCATGCGTGCTGAGTAGCTTCGGTCGTATCCAACTCTTTGTGACCCCATGGACTGTAGCCCACCAGGCTTCTCTGTCCATGGGATTTTTCCAGGCAAGAATACTGGAGTGGGCTGCCATTTCTACTCCACTGCAGTGGATCCAGTGCAGGGGATCTTCTTGATCCAGGGATCGACCCACGTCTCTTATGGCTCCTGGATTGGCAGGCCGTTTCTTTACTACTTGCGCCACTTGGGAAGCCATGTTGGAGCCCTAACCCCAGTGTGACTGTATTTGGAAATGGGACTTCTAACGTTAAATGAGGTCATAACAATGGGGGCCTGATCCCATATAATTAGTGTTCTTAGAGACACCAGAGAGCTTGCTCTCTCCAAGTACAAAAACCGAGGAGAGGCCACGTGAGGACGCAGCTAGAAGGTGGCCGCCTACAAGCAAGGAAGAGAGTCATCACCAGAAACAGAAAGGAATGGAACCTTGCTCTTGGCCTTCCAGCCTCCAGAAACTGTAAGAAAATAAATTTCTGATGTTTAAGCCACCCATGTTATGGTATTTTGTTACAACAGCTCGAGCAGACAAATACAGCTTTTTTTTTATGGAAGCCAAATTGCCAGGTCTAGGAAGGTAAGTCCTCTTTGTCTCCTCTCTTCCTTTCTCCCTCCTTCATTTAAGCACTGACAGTGAAGTGGAGTGAAGCACTAGAACCCCCAAGAACACCAGCCACAGAGCTGTTTTGTTGGGCTGGCACATATTTTCTAAAAACCACAAGGAATCAGAAAGCTCTTAGTCTGGTCCTTGCACAAGCACACTGCTCCTTGCTGTAACTGTCCCTCTCTCTGAGGCCTGGGTTTGGTGCCAGTGACAGGTGAGCTAAGCAGCAAAGATGCTTGGTTCAGGGTGCCCTGGGGCAGAGTGACACTGGGCAGGGAGAAGGGCGTGGGGGACAGCGAGTCACTGGAGGCTGCAGGGAGAAGGTGGCTTTGGCCTGGTCCCTGGAGGGTGGACAGGAAGTCACCAGTCAGAAGGGGAAGGAGGGTGCGTTCCAAGGAAGGCAGTGGAGAGGCAAGGTGCAGGGCAAGGGCATGGCCTGAGTAGCGTGGGTGAGCATGGCTGAGCGTGAAGGTGAAGGGGCTAGGACACGGACTGGAGGGATGAGTGCCTTGGGCTCAGAGGCCCCTGACACCACCCCGAGAAGTTTGAGCACTGTCCTCTATCCAGGAGACACGACCAGGAGTCCCGGCAGGCTTTAACCAGGAGGGGTCACCAGACAAGCTGAGTTAACACAGGCGGATGCTGGGTTAACCACTTCCTCACTGTGTGACTACACGCATGGGTTGCCCTGGAGCCACGTGGCCTCAGGCCCCTCATCTGTAAAATGGGGGTCACAGTGCTATACATCTCAAAGGGGTATTGTGGGCACTGTGTGCATGCTCAGGCGCTCAGTTATGTCCAACCCTTTGCGACCCACTGGACTGCAGCCTGCCAGGTTCCTCTGTCAATGGGATTCCAAAAGGCAAGAACACTGGAGTGGGTTGCCGTGCCCTCCTCCAGGGGATCTTCCCAACCCAGGGACTGAACCTGCATCCCTGTGTCTCCTGCATTAGAGGCAGATTCTTTACCCACTGTGCCACCTAGGGTAACTGGGGTTAATAAGTGTACTCATTCCCAAGATTGGTTTGGGGAACTTAATGAGTTAATAAGTATAAAGTACTTGGAATGTCCCTAGCACCTGGTAAGACTCAGGGAGTAAGAGTTACTATTATAACTGCTTAAGGACACAAGTTATCTCAGTGGTAGAGTTGAGAATGCATCTTTGCACGGCCCCACACTGAAATATTTGATTCTTATCAACACACCATGTTTACTCAAGGTGGAAAATGGACTGACCTGTTTTTAGAATAAAGGGCACATTCATGCAGCCTGAGTGCCCCATTTCCAGAACATTCCAGGCCACCAAAGGCTGACAGTAAAAATTCAACGGAGCAACAGGGGCTCTCGGACATGTTTCTTTCCCCCTCATGTTGTACTGTCAAGGAAGGCAGTAAAAAAAGCTCTCACAATTTAAGGAATTAAACAGGAAAGAGACCCAAATAATTTCGGAGCAATCTGAGTAGACGTGCTGCGCTTGGCTACTGTCGCCCTGGTGCACTCACATCACACGTTTCCATTTCCAAAGGTCTGTCACTAGTCTTTCGTTTCTGCCTCCTGACAGATGGTGATTCGGAAAGTGGGTTCTGGCAAGAGACTAGTTGGTTCAGATCTTTTTGCTACCCATCTTGAGTTCAGTAGTCCAGGGACATTTACTTATTCTTGCGCCCGACAAAATGAGGAGGGGACCACATCAACGCCAGTGGCTGCTGGGAGAGCAGGAAGATGCACACAAAACCAGAGCCCTGCACGTAATCACCCCCTCACCCAGAAAGTGCTTCTCACGAGCTTAACAGCTACTCGGGGCTGAGGACCCAACAGCCATCAGAACACAGTGTCTCCTTCCAGGAGTGTGATGGGGGAGGGTGGACGATGTGACAAATAAACAGCCAGTGCCAGGTAGCCACATGTGCTTTGGAAAAAGAACAAAACAAAACAGAAGATGGTGAAGATTTGAGAGGTTCTGGCTGAGCTATGACCCTGAAGTGGCCAGGCAAGGCCTCCATGACAGCGTGTCTTCTAAGCAGAACCTGAACGACACGAGGGAGATCTTTCCCACAAAGATAATGGGGGAAAGTGTTCTAGACTAAGAAGCAGCAAGGGCAAATGTGTGTGCATTGCTCAAGGCTGGTGGCAGAGGGAAAGGTGATGTACCTGGGATTACCATAAGGACTTTGGCTTTTGCTCTGAGATGGGGGAACCAGTGTAGGGTTTGGGGTAGCAACCAGACAATCTGACCTGTGTTTTTAAGAAGTCTGTAGTTTTGAGGAGAGGAGACAGTCAGGGTTTTGTGCATGAAGTGAGCAGAGGGCTGCAGCTGAGAGGGGCTGAGAGGATTGCCAACAGCAACTGCAATGACCCACGTGAGAGGTGACGGGGCTTGAACTGGGAGACGGGGATGGAGGTGGCAGGGAGCAGTACCACGGGGCTGAATATGACCCCAGAAGTGGCATTCATGGCCACCAAAATGGTAACAGTGCCCATGGAGGGGTGTGACGTGGTGATCCTGGGAGACAGCGGTCACACTGGGGATATATTTTGAAGGCAAAATAGACAGGACTTAGCAGATGTAATGAAGTGGGAGAGATAAAGAGGAAACCAAGATTATTTAAACAGAGATCTATTTTCTGAGAAGTTGAAGAATGAGAGTCAAGAGTTAGTTTTAGATGTGTTCAGTTTAGGAGGCCACAAACGTTAGGGATGGTAGTGAAGATGGTGGTGATGGTGGTGGTTACGATGGTGATGGTGGTGGTGACGGTGGTGATGGTGGTGGTGACGGTGATGGTGGTGGTGATGGTGGTGATGGTGGTGGTGATGGTGGTGATGGTGGTGGTGATGGTGATGGTGGTGGTGATGGTGATGGTGATGGTGGTGGTGACGGTGGTGATGGTGATGGTGGCGGTGATGATGGTGATGGTGATGGTGATGGTGGTGGTGATGGTGATGATGGTGATGGTGAAGATGTGTATAAGAGACAGGTCACTAGTCTTTCGTTTCTGCCTCCTGACAGATGGTGATTCGGAAAGTGGGTTCTGGCAAGAGACTAGTTGGTTCAGATCTTTTTGCTACCCATCTTGAGTTCAGTAGTCCAGGGACATTTACTTATTCTTGCGCCCGACAAAATGAGGAGGGGACCACATCAACGCCAGTGGCTGCTGGGAGAGCAGGAAGATGCACACAAAACCAGAGCCCTGCACGTAATCACCCCCTCACCCAGAAAGTGCTTCTCACGAGCTTAACAGCTACTCGGGGCTGAGGACCCAACAGCCATCAGAACACAGTGTCTCCTTCCAGGAGTGTGATGGGGGAGGGTGGACGATGTGACAAATAAACAGCCAGTGCCAGGTAGCCACATGTGCTTTGGAAAAAGAACAAAACAAAACAGAAGATGGTGAAGATTTGAGAGGTTCTGGCTGAGCTATGACCCTGAAGTGGCCAGGCAAGGCCTCCATGACAGCGTGTCTTCTAAGCAGAACCTGAACGACACGAGGGAGATCTTTCCCACAAAGATAATGGGGGAAAGTGTTCTAGACTAAGAAGCAGCAAGGGCAAATGTGTGTGCATTGCTCAAGGCTGGTGGCAGAGGGAAAGGTGATGTACCTGGGATTACCATAAGGACTTTGGCTTTTGCTCTGAGATGGGGGAACCAGTGTAGGGTTTGGGGTAGCAACCAGACAATCTGACCTGTGTTTTTAAGAAGTCTGTAGTTTTGAGGAGAGGAGACAGTCAGGGTTTTGTGCATGAAGTGAGCAGAGGGCTGCAGCTGAGAGGGGCTGAGAGGATTGCCAACAGCAACTGCAATGACCCACGTGAGAGGTGACGGGGCTTGAACTGGGAGACGGGGATGGAGGTGGCAGGGAGCAGTACCACGGGGCTGAATATGACCCCAGAAGTGGCATTCATGGCCACCAAAATGGTAACAGTGCCCATGGAGGGGTGTGACGTGGTGATCCTGGGAGACAGCGGTCACACTGGGGATATATTTTGAAGGCAAAATAGACAGGACTTAGCAGATGTAATGAAGTGGGAGAGATAAAGAGGAAACCAAGATTATTTAAACAGAGATCTATTTTCTGAGAAGTTGAAGAATGAGAGTCAAGAGTTAGTTTTAGATGTGTTCAGTTTAGGAGGCCACAAACGTTAGGGATGGTAGTGAAGATGGTGGTGATGGTGGTGGTTACGATGGTGATGGTGGTGGTGACGGTGGTGATGGTGGTGGTGACGGTGATGGTGGTGGTGATGGTGGTGATGGTGGTGGTGATGGTGGTGATGGTGGTGGTGATGGTGATGGTGGTGGTGATGGTGATGGTGATGGTGGTGGTGACGGTGGTGATGGTGATGGTGGCGGTGATGATGGTGATGGTGATGGTGATGGTGGTGGTGATGGTGATGATGGTGATGGTGAAGATGTGTATAAGAGACAGGTCACTAGTCTTTCGTTTCTGCCTCCTGACAGATGGTGATTCGGAAAGTGGGTTCTGGCAAGAGACTAGTTGGTTCAGATCTTTTTGCTACCCATCTTGAGTTCAGTAGTCCAGGGACATTTACTTATTCTTGCGCCCGACAAAATGAGGAGGGGACCACATCAACGCCAGTGGCTGCTGGGAGAGCAGGAAGATGCACACAAAACCAGAGCCCTGCACGTAATCACCCCCTCACCCAGAAAGTGCTTCTCACGAGCTTAACAGCTACTCGGGGCTGAGGACCCAACAGCCATCAGAACACAGTGTCTCCTTCCAGGAGTGTGATGGGGGAGGGTGGACGATGTGACAAATAAACAGCCAGTGCCAGGTAGCCACATGTGCTTTGGAAAAAGAACAAAACAAAACAGAAGATGGTGAAGATTTGAGAGGTTCTGGCTGAGCTATGACCCTGAAGTGGCCAGGCAAGGCCTCCATGACAGCGTGTCTTCTAAGCAGAACCTGAACGACACGAGGGAGATCTTTCCCACAAAGATAATGGGGGAAAGTGTTCTAGACTAAGAAGCAGCAAGGGCAAATGTGTGTGCATTGCTCAAGGCTGGTGGCAGAGGGAAAGGTGATGTACCTGGGATTACCATAAGGACTTTGGCTTTTGCTCTGAGATGGGGGAACCAGTGTAGGGTTTGGGGTAGCAACCAGACAATCTGACCTGTGTTTTTAAGAAGTCTGTAGTTTTGAGGAGAGGAGACAGTCAGGGTTTTGTGCATGAAGTGAGCAGAGGGCTGCAGCTGAGAGGGGCTGAGAGGATTGCCAACAGCAACTGCAATGACCCACGTGAGAGGTGACGGGGCTTGAACTGGGAGACGGGGATGGAGGTGGCAGGGAGCAGTACCACGGGGCTGAATATGACCCCAGAAGTGGCATTCATGGCCACCAAAATGGTAACAGTGCCC
This sequence comes from Cephalophus harveyi, assembly GCA_006410635.1. Taxonomy (NCBI): domain Eukaryota; kingdom Metazoa; phylum Chordata; class Mammalia; order Artiodactyla; family Bovidae; genus Cephalophus; species Cephalophus harveyi. Next base: position 310,216 of record SJYT01027922.1, on the reverse strand, counting down.
ATGGAGGGGTGTGACGTGGTGATCCTGGGAGACAGCGGTCACACTGGGGATATATTTTGAAGGCAAAATAGACAGGACTTAGCAGATGTAATGAAGTGGGAGAGATAAAGAGGAAACCAAGATTATTTAAACAGAGATCTATTTTCTGAGAAGTTGAAGAATGAGAGTCAAGAGTTAGTTTTAGATGTGTTCAGTTTAGGAGGCCACAAACGTTAGGGATGGTAGTGAAGATGGTGGTGATGGTGGTGGTTACGATGGTGATGGTGGTGGTGACGGTGGTGATGGTGGTGGTGACGGTGATGGTGGTGGTGATGGTGGTGATGGTGGTGGTGATGGTGGTGATGGTGGTGGTGATGGTGATGGTGGTGGTGATGGTGATGGTGATGGTGGTGGTGACGGTGGTGATGGTGATGGTGGCGGTGATGATGGTGATGGTGATGGTGATGGTGGTGGTGATGGTGATGATGGTGATGGTGAAGATGTGTATAAGAGACAGGTCACTAGTCTTTCGTTTCTGCCTCCTGACAGATGGTGATTCGGAAAGTGGGTTCTGGCAAGAGACTAGTTGGTTCAGATCTTTTTGCTACCCATCTTGAGTTCAGTAGTCCAGGGACATTTACTTATTCTTGCGCCCGACAAAATGAGGAGGGGACCACATCAACGCCAGTGGCTGCTGGGAGAGCAGGAAGATGCACACAAAACCAGAGCCCTGCACGTAATCACCCCCTCACCCAGAAAGTGCTTCTCACGAGCTTAACAGCTACTCGGGGCTGAGGACCCAACAGCCATCAGAACACAGTGTCTCCTTCCAGGAGTGTGATGGGGGAGGGTGGACGATGTGACAAATAAACAGCCAGTGCCAGGTAGCCACATGTGCTTTGGAAAAAGAACAAAACAAAACAGAAGATGGTGAAGATTTGAGAGGTTCTGGCTGAGCTATGACCCTGAAGTGGCCAGGCAAGGCCTCCATGACAGCGTGTCTTCTAAGCAGAACCTGAACGACACGAGGGAGATCTTTCCCACAAAGATAATGGGGGAAAGTGTTCTAGACTAAGAAGCAGCAAGGGCAAATGTGTGTGCATTGCTCAAGGCTGGTGGCAGAGGGAAAGGTGATGTACCTGGGATTACCATAAGGACTTTGGCTTTTGCTCTGAGATGGGGGAACCAGTGTAGGGTTTGGGGTAGCAACCAGACAATCTGACCTGTGTTTTTAAGAAGTCTGTAGTTTTGAGGAGAGGAGACAGTCAGGGTTTTGTGCATGAAGTGAGCAGAGGGCTGCAGCTGAGAGGGGCTGAGAGGATTGCCAACAGCAACTGCAATGACCCACGTGAGAGGTGACGGGGCTTGAACTGGGAGACGGGGATGGAGGTGGCAGGGAGCAGTACCACGGGGCTGAATATGACCCCAGAAGTGGCATTCATGGCCACCAAAATGGTAACAGTGCCCATGGAGGGGTGTGACGTGGTGATCCTGGGAGACAGCGGTCACACTGGGGATATATTTTGAAGGCAAAATAGACAGGACTTAGCAGATGTAATGAAGTGGGAGAGATAAAGAGGAAACCAAGATTATTTAAACAGAGATCTATTTTCTGAGAAGTTGAAGAATGAGAGTCAAGAGTTAGTTTTAGATGTGTTCAGTTTAGGAGGCCACAAACGTTAGGGATGGTAGTGAAGATGGTGGTGATGGTGGTGGTTACGATGGTGATGGTGGTGGTGACGGTGGTGATGGTGGTGGTGACGGTGATGGTGGTGGTGATGGTGGTGATGGTGGTGGTGATGGTGGTGATGGTGGTGGTGATGGTGATGGTGGTGGTGATGGTGATGGTGATGGTGGTGGTGACGGTGGTGATGGTGATGGTGGCGGTGATGATGGTGATGGTGATGGTGATGGTGGTGGTGATGGTGATGATGGTGATGGTGAAGATGTGTATAAGAGACAGGTCACTAGTCTTTCGTTTCTGCCTCCTGACAGATGGTGATTCGGAAAGTGGGTTCTGGCAAGAGACTAGTTGGTTCAGATCTTTTTGCTACCCATCTTGAGTTCAGTAGTCCAGGGACATTTACTTATTCTTGCGCCCGACAAAATGAGGAGGGGACCACATCAACGCCAGTGGCTGCTGGGAGAGCAGGAAGATGCACACAAAACCAGAGCCCTGCACGTAATCACCCCCTCACCCAGAAAGTGCTTCTCACGAGCTTAACAGCTACTCGGGGCTGAGGACCCAACAGCCATCAGAACACAGTGTCTCCTTCCAGGAGTGTGATGGGGGAGGGTGGACGATGTGACAAATAAACAGCCAGTGCCAGGTAGCCACATGTGCTTTGGAAAAAGAACAAAACAAAACAGAAGATGGTGAAGATTTGAGAGGTTCTGGCTGAGCTATGACCCTGAAGTGGCCAGGCAAGGCCTCCATGACAGCGTGTCTTCTAAGCAGAACCTGAACGACACGAGGGAGATCTTTCCCACAAAGATAATGGGGGAAAGTGTTCTAGACTAAGAAGCAGCAAGGGCAAATGTGTGTGCATTGCTCAAGGCTGGTGGCAGAGGGAAAGGTGATGTACCTGGGATTACCATAAGGACTTTGGCTTTTGCTCTGAGATGGGGGAACCAGTGTAGGGTTTGGGGTAGCAACCAGACAATCTGACCTGTGTTTTTAAGAAGTCTGTAGTTTTGAGGAGAGGAGACAGTCAGGGTTTTGTGCATGAAGTGAGCAGAGGGCTGCAGCTGAGAGGGGCTGAGAGGATTGCCAACAGCAACTGCAATGACCCACGTGAGAGGTGACGGGGCTTGAACTGGGAGACGGGGATGGAGGTGGCAGGGAGCAGTACCACGGGGCTGAATATGACCCCAGAAGTGGCATTCATGGCCACCAAAATGGTAACAGTGCCCATGGAGGGGTGTGACGTGGTGATCCTGGGAGACAGCGGTCACACTGGGGATATATTTTGAAGGCAAAATAGACAGGACTTAGCAGATGTAATGAAGTGGGAGAGATAAAGAGGAAACCAAGATTATTTAAACAGAGATCTATTTTCTGAGAAGTTGAAGAATGAGAGTCAAGAGTTAGTTTTAGATGTGTTCAGTTTAGGAGGCCACAAACGTTAGGGATGGTAGTGAAGATGGTGGTGATGGTGGTGGTTACGATGGTGATGGTGGTGGTGACGGTGGTGATGGTGGTGGTGACGGTGATGGTGGTGGTGATGGTGGTGATGGTGGTGGTGATGGTGGTGATGGTGGTGGTGATGGTGATGGTGATGGTGATGGTGATGGTGATGGTGGTGGTGATGGTGGTGGTGGTGATGGTGATGGTGGTGGTGATGATGGTGATGGTGGTGATGATGGTGATGGTGGTGGTAATGATGGTGATGGTGGTGGTGATGGTGGTGATGGTGATGGTGGTGGTGATGATGGTGATGGTGATGATGGTGGTGGTGGTGGTGATGATGCTGATGGTGATGATGGTGGTGGTGATGGTGATGGTGATGGTTGTGGTGGTGATGGTGGTGGTGGTGGTGGTGATGATGGTGATGGTGATGATGATTATGAAATGATAACTTGGTGAGGATTATGACACAAGCAAACACTGAAGGTCTGCTGTGTGCTGGGCATAGCTCAAAGAACATGAGATGCATGAATCTGTGTAATCTCCATCGTCATCCTCATTTAATAAACCAGTGTAGTGGGTTGAACTGTGTCCCTCTCCCCCGGTGATATGTCTATGTCCTAGTCCCCAAGACCTGTGAATGTAACCTTATTTGAAAAGAGTCTTCGTGGGTGCAACTAAGTAAAGGCTCTCAAGATGAGATCATCTTGGCTTCTCCAGATGGCCCTAAATTCATCAGCAAGGGGCCTCATAAGAAACACTTGGAGAAGAACCCACCTCTGGAAGGTGACGGTGAAGGGAGAGGCGGAGCTGGGAGTGATACAGACACAAGGTTCACCAACAACTTCTAGGTGCTGGAAGAAGCAAGGAAGGACTCTCTCCTAGAGCCTCCAGAGGGAGCAGGGCCCTGCTGACTCTGGATTTTGGACTTCTGGCCTCCAGAACTATGAGAGGTTCGATCTTTGTTAAGTCACCCAGTTTGTGGTCTTCTGTTATAGCAATCACAGGAAACTAAAACGACAAGGGAAGTCCAGCACAGAGAGATGAAGTCACTTGCTCAAAGGCATGCAGCAAAAGAGCGGCAGAGCCAGGAATGTTTGCCTTCAGAGCCGCTCACTCAGTTGGCGGGTGCTGTTCACCCTATGTCTCCAACAAGGAACTGGAGGTCAGAGCCACAGGGCCATTCCAGGAACAAAGCTGGTGGAGAGCAGGACCAGGCTTCCTTGGGCTTCTAGCAGGGAGGCCGGACACCTTTCCCTGCTCTCGATCCCCACCTCTCCACTTTGAAAAACCCAGAAAGGCCCTTGTCCTGACCATCTAGTGCCTCTCGGCCGCCACCACGTGGATCCAGGGCTCTGCTGGGAATGCCGCCCAGTCTGGTGATTCCAGTCTCCAGCTGCTCTGGGTCCAGGAACAAGTGGCCCCAGAGAGACCCTGGTGGGGTGGTGGCCTCGGTACATAGATTTCAGTGCCACCAAGGTTCACAACAGTCACTTAGCAACAGCGTATCGTCTGGATTTCAAAACCACCTCCTCTTTCTGTGATACTGACCCTGAAAACCTCTTGGCTCCCCTCCCACCGGGGACACGGGGACTGAAGAGGGAGGCGAGCTGGGGCAGGGCACACCCGCTGCGCTTGAACCTCTGCCCGCAGCTGAAATCAGCCCTGGAAGCAGAAGCAGAAAAGGTCCATTTTCTCTCCCTCCGATGCCCGGGAAAACATTTTACCGGACAAAACCCAAATACTGGGGATCCAGGGAAGATGATATCCTTCCCCACCTCCCCCGACCCCTATGCCTCGTCAAAGCTCCAGCATTTGCAGAGATGGACAGAGGGACTTGTGACAATTAGGGCCTGTGAAGGGGCCCACCAGGCGTCTTCCCACAGAGAAGTGTGTGTTTAGAGCCCTTAATGAGCAGAGGGCAGTTCATGTCGGGGGTGGGCTGAGAATTGGGGGTGGTGGTGGGGGTGTTCTGTTTATGAAGAATACAATCATTATGTCCAGGTCAGTGGAGGGAACCACTGGGCTGAAACAAATTTGGCGGCTGGGGAGGGAGGAACATTATGGCTGCTTCAAAAACAGGACTGTCTCCCTGGCCCGCCGACTGGCCCAGCAGACCCCCGCTCTCTCCCCCAAGGTGCACAGATACACAAACAACACAAGCACAACACACACTGACTCTCAGAAGCACACCTGGGCTACGGGGTAACCAGGTCCCACTCACGCACACATTTACTGGTTTGTTTCTCTCTGAGGGCAAACTGAAAACACGCTCCAGGAACTGACCTGTGCAAAGCGAAGCACTGTCTCAACAAGGTCCCCACCGCAGAGCCATCTCCACAGTGCCCAGGACAAGTGTGGAAACCTCCTCTGGAGCTGTCTTCAGAGGCAGGACAGGATGCGAAGTGTAAAAGTGGGCAGATGACTGCACAATTGCCCCCAATTCTGACCACCCCTCCCTCACAACTGTATTTCTAAAGGGTGACACAGTCCACATTCCAGAGATGTGAGCCCTGGAGCCACCTGCAAAGGGCAGAGATTTGATGACTTGGAGAGTAACAGTGTGGTGTGCGGGGATGTTCTCGAATGTTCTTGGGGGTCTCAGAGGCTTTGGGTCTGGGTGCCACTTCTGGAGTAAGGAGTAAACTTCCCATCAGGATGACTTGGATGAATACACCATCCCTCTGCACAGGCAAGTCCTGGGGATGGTTATTTCACTATTTTCTACAAGGCAGTTGCATAACATCATGCCATCTGCTCTGGCCCTGGCCTGGCACATGGGAGCTGGAGAATCACAAGGTACAAGGTGGGGCTTCTGTCCCCATCGACCTGATGGGAGAGCAAGACTCACACCTGGGATGGGTGAGGTGGGGCCCAGGAGGGCTTCGATGCAGAACTTCATTGGAAAAGGGTGCCATGAGGGTGGGGCTCAGGGAAGGAGCAGGTGGAGGTGGGGTCTGAACCCTACAAAGAATGGGGCTCATCGGAAGGGAGCACCCAAGTGGGAGGCAGGGAGGCGGGGACAGGCCAGAGCAGTCCTGGGTGGCGTGTTCAGCCCGCCTTGCTTGGGAGGGACACTTGCAAGGGGGAGGTGTGGAAACTGCTGAAGAGGGGGGTGGGTGCATGCATGCTAAGTCACTTCGGTCGTGTCTGACTCTGTGTGACCCTATGGACAGTAGCTCCCCAGGCTCCTCCGTCCATGGGATTCTCCAGGCAAGAATACTGGAGTGGGTTGCCATGCCCTCCTCCAGGGGATCTTCCCGACCCAGGGATCCCTCGTCTCCTATGTCTCCTGCATTGGCGGGTGGGTTCTTTACCAGTAGTGCCACCTGGGAAGCCCCTGCTCTCCCAGCAGGAGCCTGGATCCCCTTGAAAATGACTTTGGAACATGGGTTCCTTATGAGAATGGCATCCAGAAATATCACAAATCCTACATAACTTTCCTGATGGGTTACAGCCCATGGCGTCCACAAAGAGTTGGACATGACTGAACGAGTAACACTTTGAACTTTTTTGAACTACACAACTCAGGGTTGATTCCACTGCTGTGTGTATGGTGCAGTTTCATTGTGCTTCTGTCTATCTAGAAACTAACCATGTAAACAATAGCTACTGTTTACAGGCCAGCCCCATTCCAAGGACCTCAATTCTTATTAAAAGAATTAGAGATGCCATTTTTCAAAAGGTATTTTTTGATATCGACCATTCTTAAAGTTATCATTGAATTTGTTACAAGATCATTTCTGCTGTTTATGTTCTGGTTTTCTGGCTGCAAGGCATGCGTGATCTTAGCTCCCTGGCCAGGGATTGAACTTGCACCCCCCCCCCCAAACTGGAAGGCAAAGTCTTCACCCCTGGACAGCCAGGGAAGTCTCAGCAATGCCACTGTTATCACATTTTTAATGCCCATGGCTACTATATTCCTTGGCCTCCCAAACAGAGCTTAACCTGCCACTTAGCTCACCTGATTGTCTCCAGGCTAAACTCAAACAGTGTATATAAAAGAGGACACTCTACCAAAGCTCATCATTGTTGTCAATGTTATTATTAATACCATTTTACTAGGCTTCATCTACCTCATAGTAAAGGTTATTTAAGGCCTGAGTACAACATTAAAAAAAAACAAAACAAGCATCGCTTTCCAACACTAGCAGAGGAAAGATCCTGTGGAGACTGGCAAAAGAAAAAGCTACCAAAGCCTGAAACACGAGAAGGCAGGACATCGGGGCTTTTTGTTTGTTTCTTGTACAGGGGCCCAGAGTTCTCAGAAGGGGTCATTAATGGTTCCCTGGTTCCTTGGCGGCAGAAGGAACGCAGTGCCAGGCCAGCGGTGGCATTCTTTACAGACAGGCTGCCCTGGGCTGGACCTGAGTGCACCCAGCTCACAGAAAGCATTTATTCAGTGTCCAGAAGCAGGAGAATACAGCCTGTTCTCTGCCATAAGAAGGCTCAGTGATTGGAAGGAGATACCCTCCTTCCAAAAATAAATCCAAGGAAAGCCTCCCCCTACCTCCACAGAAACCTGTTCCTCTGCAGACATCCCCACCATCAACCACCCCCTGACCCGCCAGGAAGCTGGCGCCATGCCTGGTTCTCCCTCTCCATCAACATCCACAGTCAACCCACCCTAAGACCACCTTGTGATCACCACATCGCCAACCACCCTCTTCTCTTTTATCTCCATGTGAAAGTCACTCAGCCATGTCTGACTCTTAGTGACCCCATGGACTATAGAGTCCATGGAATTCTCCAGGAATACTGGAGTGGGTAGCCATTCTCTTCTCCAGGGGATCTTCCCAATCCAGGGATCGAACCCAGGTGTCCTGCATTGCAGGTGGATTCTTTACCAGCTGAGCCACCAGGGAAGCCCAAGAATTCTGGAGTGGGTAGCCTGTCCCTTCTCCAGCAGATCTTTCCAACCCAGGAATCGAACCAGGGTCTCCTGCATTGCAGGCGGATTCTTTACCAGCTGAGCCACCAGGGAAGCTTATCTCCATAAGAGCTATACAATTTCTTTTTAAAAAAAACAGCCTCTGCTGTCACCAAGATGAAAGGAACAACTTAATTAAAGATATTTTTTTTGGCTGTGCTGGGTCTTTATTGCTGCGGGCAGCCTTCCTCTAGTGGTGGCGACTGGGGGCTACTCTCTAGGTGTGGTGCCAAGGGCTTCTCGCTGCGGTGGCTTCTCTCATTGCTGAGAATAGGCTCCAGAGTGCTTGAAATTCAGTAGTTGTGGCTCAGGGGCTTAGTTGCTCCGCGGCATGTGGAATCTTCCCAAAGCAGGGGTTGAATCCGTGTTCTCTGCACTGGCAGGTGGATTCTTCACCACTGGGCCACCGGGGAAGTCTATCATTTCTGAACTTCCAAAGCCACCTCCTACGTGGCCTCCTTGGCTCCACTTTGGCTCTTTCCCCTCTCTATCAAGAGATCTTCTAAAACTGTAGATAAAATTGTAGTACTTTCCTGCTTAAGCCTTTCAAGGCTTCCTGCTGAACTGGGAACAATTTAGATTTCTTTACCAAGTCCTGCAAGGCCCAGTGTAATATGGCTCCTGCCTGTCTTTTCCGCTGCATCAACCTGAGACTCTCTTTTCTCTTCTGTGGAATGGACAGAATCATACCTGCCTTCCAGGCTGGTCGTGAGGCCACTGGGATGAGAAACAGCTAAAACTAATCTGTAAACCAGAAAATGCAGCATGAAGAAAGCTGAGCGCCAAAGAATTGATGCTTTTGAACTGTGGTGTTGGAGAAGACTCTTGAGAGTCCCTTGGACTGCAAGGAGATCCAACCAGTCCATTCTGAAGGAGATCGGTCCTGGGTGTTCTTTGGAAGGAATGATGCTGAAGCTGAAACTCCAGTACTTTGGCCACCTCATGTGAAGAGTTGACTCATTGGAAAAGACTCTGATGCTGGGAGGGATTGGGGGCAGGAGGAGAAGGGGACGACAGAGGATGAGATGGCTGGATGGCATCACCAACTCTATGGACGTGAATTTGAGTGAACTCTGGGATTTGGTGATGGACAGGGAGGCCTGGCGTGCTGCAATTTATGGGGTTGCAAAGAGTTGGACACATCTGAGCGACTGAACTGAACTGAACTGAAGATCCCCTGGAGAGGGAAATAGCAACCCACGCCAATATTCTTGCCTGGAGAATCCCATGGACAGAGGAGTCTGGTGGGCCACCATCCATGGGGCTGCAGAGAGTCAGATGTGACTGAGAGACTGAACACAGATGCAGGCACGCCACATAACCTCTATTCCATTATAATTGGGCTTTTGTGTTTTCACTCTTGTTTTCATGATTTCCAGTTCATTGCTATCTTTTAGTGTTTGCAATTTTATATCCTTTTCAGATATAAGGATATCTATATGCACAAGGCAGTGCTGAAAACTCCCATGCCAGTGTCTCAGTATTCCAAAGATAACAACCCAGCTATGATGCGCTTAAAACTGGGGCCATATTTGCTCCGCCCTGGGCAGAAAAATTAGAATTTTTACTGAGCAGTCAGATTGCTGGAGGCCTAGAGAGAGATCTCATTTAAATGATAAACCAGGTCATTCTCTTACGAAAACGACGCAAGAACATGATCTTCAATGTCTAACACTTTCAGTAGCAGCAGATAACGTTTCTTAAGCTCATACACTGTGCCATGCTGGATTAAGCACTTTTTGAAAAAAATTTTTTTTTTGTGGGCCATTTTTAAAGTCTTTATTGAATTTGTTACAACATTGCTTCTGTTCTCATGTTTTGTTTTTTTCACCCCAAGGCACCTGAGATCTTAACTCCCTGATCAGGGATCGAACCTGCACCCCCTGCATTGGAAGGCAAAGTTTTAATCACTAGACTGCCAAGGAAGACCCTAAGCACTTTTATTGCTTTACCTTTATCAATCCTTAAAAGAATAGTAAGGGGTGTTACAATTGTCCAGATGGGGAAGCTAAAGCTCAGAGAGGTTCAGTAACTTACCCAAGGTCACACTGCTAGTGAGAAACAGAGTTCTACTCCTCTATTTTAATAGCCCATGTTCTTTTGTTTTACCCTATGTGTGTTGGGGGCAGCAGAACCAGGAATGTGTCTGTCTGTGAAAGGAGGATACAGATAATAGGGAAACGGAGTGTAAGGCAAATACAAGGCCACCAAGCTCCATGGAGGCAAGGGAGTTTGGGCAACAGATTCTTCTTAATGTCAAGCTTCACTCCTTCGTGTCTTACATTCTGTCTTGCAAAGTTAGACAATGTTCAACATGTTTCCCCAAAATCAGTGAAAAAGAGTGTAATTCTTTTCTTGTAAAGAACAGTCACTGCCTTTTTGCTATTTATACCAAGAAATGTATGTGCATGGATGTGACTGTGTGTGAGAGAGACAGACAGACAGAGAGATGGAAATAGAGACAAACTGAGTATTTAGTCTCGAAGTGTTCAGTTTTAGCAGCTGGCAAAGGTGCTCTGACCAGAGAGATTCACAGAGAAGCTTTCCTTCCCCTTCACTTGGTACTCACGCATTTGCAAAACAATCACTCAGAAGGAGAGAGCAACAAGACGTCCAGGACAAAACTCCCCTTCACTGTAGCCAGGTCTGCTTTTCTGCCTTGGCAGGTAACCTCCTCTCTCTGGGCCTCAGGTTTCCCAGGAAAACACCTGGATTCCTGGGATTCCACCCAGCTCTCAGACTGGAGGGAAGATTTCAGATCCAGGATCTCTTGTGCTCTCAGCACCTCCCTGAGGAGATGGGTAGCTCAGTCTGGTCACAGGAGGCTGGGGGAAGGTGGCATGGTTAAGTGGCAGTTCCTGGACCAGAGCTATTGACTTTCAAGGCCAATTCTAACATGGGTGGACTCCACCAAGCGGCTTTCAAGGGTGCAGACAGAGCTTGGGCAGGTACTATGCACATCTATCCTCTTAAAACAGGCAGCGTTAACACTTTGACGCCACTGTGTGGAATCCCTGGCCATCCCAATGGATCCATGTCTGCAGGCATTTCCTTCTTTCCTTTCCTCTCTCCCTCCATCCCTCTCCTTCTTCCCTCCTTCTTTCCTTCCTTTCTTCTCTTTGCAGAGAGAAAAGAACAGTTAGAAGAAGTAGGACATGCTGAAGGAAAGGTGCTGCCTTAGAAAACTTGAGATCCCTGCCAGATACAACTGAAAGAAAATCCAAACCAAAACAACACACATACACAAGCATCATGATCTGTGTGTGTGTGTGTTTGTCTATGTTGATGAGTAGTAAGAATAAAGAGCTAAGTATGGATAAAACCCTCCTGGCCATCTGTATTTTCTAGTTGCTCTGTGTTTTACATGTTTTCATAAACCAATGAGTTTCTTATTAAACAACAGGCCAATTTTCACATCCTAGAGGGAAAAAAGCTCCCCTGCTAAGACACACCAGCTGGGAGAGTTGAAGTCACGACTCGAACTCAACCTTCTCCACTGCTCCCTGCTGAATGCTCCCTGGGATCCCAAGGCCCTTGCAGGCAAAGAGAACATCAGCCAGGCTAGACCCCACACAAAACCCCAGCAGGCTGGAACGTAGCAGCACAGGAGACGTGGGTTCGATCCCTGGGTAGGGAAGATCCCCTGGAGAAGAAAACGACAACCCACTCCAGTATTCTTGCCTGGAAAATCCCATGGAGAGAGGACCCTGACAGGCTACGGTTCATGGGTTGCAAAGAGTCACGACTGAGTGACTAAACAACAACCAGGCTCACCCAAGGGGCTCAGGCTGCTAGAGCTGCAAGGACCCCCGCTTACAGGAGGGGCCCCTTCAAAGCGGGCAAAACCAGCAGATGAGCAGCAGGCAGGCTGTCCCGAGGGTATATGCCAAGGGCCACCACCAGCAGGGGACAGTTTGTGGGGAACTAATGAAAGGCTCCTCCAACCAAAAATCCCACCCTCAGCCTGCGTGGTGACCTCTCTCTGAAGCTGGTTGGATATTCTCCTGATACTCCTGCCAGAGATGGCAAAGAGAGGCCTTGTGGGGTAAAGAACAGCCCAAGCTTTCCTCCAGGAAGTCCTGGTGGCACTTGTAGTTACTTTGGCTACCTGATGCTAAGAGTCAACTCATTGGAAAAGACCCTGATGCTGGGGAAAATTGAGGGCAGGAGGAGAAGATGACAGAGGATGAGGTGGTTGGATGGCATCACTGACTCGATGGACATGGGTTTGAGCAAACTCCAGGAGATGGTGAAAGACAGAGAAGCCTGGCGTGCTGCAGTCCACGGGGTCGCAAAGAGTTGGACACAACTGTGCAACTGATCAACAACAATAAACTAGATGATCACCTCATTGCGCCGCAGTTTTTGGATCTGCAAACCCAAATATAATAATGAGATACTGAGCGTAGACATCTAGACCAGGGCCTGGCATGTAGTTCATGTCAAAGTAAACAGTAGCTGTTATTATAATTATTCAGTAATTTTGAAGGTCTCTGTTAAAAGTTCATGTGCTGACAGGACCGCTCCACCCAGCCATCGCCCACAGGTTAAGATGCCGTTGCTGCTTTGCTTGGGGAATGAGCTAGGGCAGTGGTTCTCCAGGTGTGGTCCCTGCATCACCTGGGAATTTGTTTGAAGAGTGCATCTGTGGGCCCTACCTCTGAACTGCTGAATTAGAAATTCTGAGGGTGCAGCTCAGTTATTTCATAACCCACTCCCACCCCGCCCCAAGAGACTAATGTCTGCCAAAGTCGGAAGGTTGCTGAGCTCATCCAATGATTGCCAAGACTGGCTGATGAGCAGAATTTCCTGGGAGTGTTCAGAGGAGAAATGCAGGTTCCTGAGCCCATCTCCCTGGGACTCAGAGCCATCAGGTTCTGGGATGTTGCCTGGGAGTCAGCATTTTAACAGGCTCCCCTGGTGATCCCACTGGGCTAGAGGCCGGGTTGGTTGGGGAGAGGGACACATGGAGGTTGGAAGAGACCCAGGGGTGGGGGTGCCTGGGAGGGGGCTGGGAGTGCGGGTCTAGTAGACTGGGGCCACTGAGAGATGAGAAAGTGCTGAAGACTGAAGTTCTCAATCGTATTTCTACTGATTTGTGAGATGGAATCTCGTACTATCGTTTCATTTTCCATCCAGGGAAACTGAGCCCCAAACAGAAGGGACTATTCTAAGTGCAGATAGCTCATGCTTGGAGACGCAGGAACTTAAGACAGGGGTCTCCCTGTCGAAGTCTTTTCCACTGAGCCCCTCAAGCTCATGCTCACATGTTGGCTCCCTCTCAGCGTCTCACCTTCTCTGCCAAGCACTGAATCCATGCTCATTCCCTCAGTGCTGACCATGAGGGTGAGATCTGGGGAGGAGGTCAAGACAGAGCTCAGACCTGAATGCAAAATCCAGGCTCAGTCACTGAGTAGTTGAGCCACTAAATCGCCCTCTCAAAGCCTCAGTTTCCACATCTGTAAAATGAGGATAAAATCTGACATCACAAAGCTGCTGAGCAGGTCAAATAAAGTGACTCAGGTGAAGGTGCTTTCCAAGCTGTCCATCACCCCACAAACACAAGGACTAGAGAAGGAGCAGGGCTCATTACATCTCCCGCCTAGAGGCACTTACCATCTAGCCAGGGCAGAAAAAACACACTCAAAGCAACCAGAGAGCAAGCGATGGGCTCCCCGCTGCGTGCAAGGTCACATCTCAGTGCCTTTGCTCAGGAATGCCATCCCCCAATACCCTATAGGTGCAAGGATCCCCACTGATTCGGCTTACAGTCTGGGCCTCAATTTCCCCGCCCCGTGAGCTGCCATGAAGGCAGGAAGTGCAGTTCATTCAGCTTTGTGGTCTCAGAGTGTCTGCCATCTCAAAGGTGTGTTCAGGAAGTGGCTGATGCAGGTAGGGAGGCTTCCAGCCAGAGGGTCCTTAAAGACCTACAAAGGCCTTTTCAGGGGTGCACCTGCCTCACAGAGTTCCTTTAACACCCTACCCTGGGGTAAGCATAGCGGGAACGAGGGCTTCAAACCAGCCAACTCCTGGCCCTGCTACCCGCCCCGAGTGTCCCCATCACTGACCCCAGCATCTGAGACGCTCAGGTGGGGCTGGTGGTTCCAGCACAGCCAGGAGGGGAGGAACGTGAAACAGGAAGCATCAGCTCCACTGAAATCTCCTGAATAAAGGAAAGCGACTAAGCAAGCAGCAGGCATGCAGGAGACACTCGATTCCAACGAGGATTCCTGAGAATATGGTCCTTTGTTTCACCTGTTTCTCCCTCTTTTCCTAGGCTGGAGGATCTCAGGAGGTGTCCACAAGGACAGAGCTCTGCAGAGTGACGAGCTCTAGAGAGCTGCATGGGAGATTTCTCCCGTTGCCCCTAGGAACTGTGTGACCTTGGTTGAGTAAACTTACGTCAGTTCTCAGGACCTTGAAAATGGGTACCAGGTGACTAGGAGCTAATGAATTGCTCTCCCCTCGAAGATAAAGCAAATAACACAGCAGGCGGGGACACTGTCCCTAGTGCAGCCAAACAAAACAAGTTCAAAGCTGACTCTGGTCCTGGCTGTGGTTCTTCCACGGAAAATGGATAATAATGACAACGGTGCTGAGGGTGACAGCTCATCTTTACTGAGTACATACTGGGCACCAGGAACCAGACAAGCGCTTTTCATTCATTATGTGATTCAATCCTCACAATGATTCTAAGGGCAGATACTATCATTATTCCCATTTTACAGCTGGGAATACTGAGGCTCAGAGAAGTTTACACCAGGGATGAGAGTCTGGTGAGTAGGGGAGTGGGGAAAGCAGGATTTGAACCCAGGCTGTCAAGATTCCAGAGCGCATCTGCTTTCCTACTGGAATCTTCTGAACCTGGAAGTCTGTATTCCACAGCTGGGAAAGATGGGAGAAGATGTAGAAAGGCAATGAAAATAATAATTTTCCAGACTCAAAACTCAGTCTAGTAAAAAAGATCACAGCTGGAGTAGTCAAAAATTCAGTCTGCTAAATTATTTTCAGTACAGGAAACCCATCTCAGGGGCTTGGTTTAAACAGGCAGAGTGGGTGCCCTGGAGGCAGCCCGGGCCTCCCAGGTGGACACCTGGATCCTAAGCCACTGGCCTCCAGGCAGCAGCCTGCTTAGCTGGGGTGAGGCAGCTGCCTTCAGTCCATTTTCTTATCCATCAGGCATGCTGGGATATTCCTGCCTTCGCTACCTCTTAGGTGGAATCCAGATAACGGGTCATATCCATGTCCACCTTCCCACATGGCCAATTTTAAAAGATTTTGTCTCTCATACATTAATTAGTTTCTCCACTAACAAAGCAGTGAAGCATTTGTGCAACTGCCCGAGTTTCTGATCCAAACAAAGTAGCCATTGTTATCTGCTTCCAGCCTAGAGCAAAACGAAAACACCGCCCCCCCTTTCCCCCCAAATGGTATTTTTAGGCAGCCAGTGCCACCATATCCTGGGTCGTGTACAGCTTCCACCGGTTTCTGGAATACTGACTCCCGTCATGTGGACTTTGAGGAAAACACTGGCCTATACAGTTTCTGAGGTCTCTTCCAACACCAAGTTCAACAACGCTGTCTGGACGTGTACTTGGCTGATTGCGACTGTGTAGTCTTTGCTCTCATTTTGTTTGCTCAGTCCTAGAAATGCAAAACCGGGGAGGACCCTTGGACTCTGAAGGAGGTCATCTGAGGATACCGATTGGGCAGGCCTCTGCCACTTCACAGGGAGGGTGGAAAACAGGGAACTCCTTGGGCTCGAGAGGCTGTACCAGCTAAAACTATAAACATGCTCAAGAAGGGTTTAGATGGACTCAAGGAGGAGGAGGGAACCACCACGGTAGGTTTTGTCCTAACCCCTGTGGATTTCTGGTTCCTGTTAGCAATACAATGTTACAAGGCGGTTCCACTGACCGCATAGCTGATGTTCTCATGGGAGGAGATAAAAAAGGAAGGAAAACAAACAAAGGAAAAAAGAAATGAGGGTATATGATAGTTTCCTGCTGTGACATTTAACTTCTGTGACCAGGGGAAAAAAAGGTGTACTATAGGAAATTAAGAAAGAAAAGAGGAAACATAATCTCTGATTCCAGATGAACTACCTTAACATTTTGCTATATTTCCATCTGTGTGTATGTTTTTTAAAAAATAAAAACTATGTACAGTATGTATCCTGCATTTTTTTCATTTAACATTTAGAAAAATCATATTACTTAACAGACTTATTGTATGCCTTAGGGATTTCTACTATTTATTTATTTAGTGATTAATTTACTTAATCACTGAATTCTTTTATCATTCACCTCTTGTTGAACATTGTTTTTCTTCTCCAATTTTTTTACTGTATAAATAAGGCTGGGATAGACATGCCTGGGGACTTCTTTTCGGAGAAAACAATAAATCTCAAATTCTCGGAGTGCACAATTTCATGTTTCTCTTACATAGACAAAGGGCAGGTGAGGGGACAGCCTGGTGAGGACTCCTCCCCAGTGAGCCCTGCATCTTGCTACAATAGAATTATAAAGGCTTAGGCCAGCAAGGTCTTCCCCAGGAAGACCCTGTTACTGGGTCTCGGTACAGGGTCTCAGAAAGTGAAAGTACAAGTTGCTCAGTCGTGTCTGACTCTTTTGAGACATCATGGACAGTAGCCTCGGTCCGTGGAATTCTCCAGGCAAGGATACTGGAGTGGATAGCCATTCCTTCCCTTCTCTAGGGGATCTTCCTGACCCAGGGATCAAACCCGGATCTCCTACAGTGCAGGCAGATCTTTCACCGTCTGAGCCACGAAGACTCTTGCATTGGTCCCTGCAAAACGCAGCACTTGGAGAGACAAACAGACTCATAGCCACAATAAGGACCTACTGTGTAACACAGGGAACTCTACTCAATACTCGGTAATGTCCTGTACGGGAAAAGAATCTAAAAGAGAGTGGATATATGTACACGTATAACAGATTCACTTTGCTGTACACTTGAAACAAAAACAACATTGTAAATCAATATGCCCCTGTAAAAATTAAAAAAAAATTATATATAATTATTTTTTTTTTAAAAAAGAGAGAGATTCACAGTCTCTGGGCTGCAGCTCCCCAGGACGTGGCCCTTATTAGAAATGCAAATCTCAGCTGACAAACCGCCAACACCCAGCTCATCAGCCCCACCCCCACCCCCACTGCCGGCCCCAGTCCGGTGGCCTCTATCTTCCATTTTTACCTGAATAAGCTGAAAGGGAGCTGGCTGGGCTGTGGATGAGTCATCAGAGAAGGAAAGGGTCTGCCTGAAATGGAATCGTCTCCTCGGGGTTTTAATTTTACCCAATAAGAGGAAGTCCGTTTCTTTTTTCCCAGCCTTAACTCTACTAAAAGCCATTAAGCACTGCCAGGGATTGGAGACATTTATCTATTGGCGAACATGAATGCTGCGTTTTGTACCTCCAGCGGGGAGGGAAATCAAGCTGTTTACTTGGTGGCCACCCTCAATGGACCAAAACGAAGCTCTACCTTGACGGTCTGTCTGAAATGCATTTTTAAATCTCAAATTCTCTGGCCTCCATTCCCACCTGTAAAAACACTAGGAATCTGCAAAATTAATTCAGCTGAATTACACCCTGACCCGGAAGCTGGGAAAGATTGAGGGCAGGAGGAGAAGGGGACGACAGAGGTTGAGATGGTTGTATGGTATCATCGACTCAATGGACATGAATTTGAGCAAACTCTGGGAGACAGTGAAGGACAGGGAAGCCTGGCATGCTGCAGTCCACAGGATCGCAGAGAGTCGAACACGACTGAGCGACTGAACAGCAACACCACCACCACCCTGACTGGCACTGACCAACAAACGCAAACGGGGTGACCAGTAGGTGACCTCACTGAACCGGTTCTTGTTCTGGAAAGGATCGTGGACCGCTGAAGGCTGCTAGGGTTGCAGTCAGGTTGCTGCTGCTGCTGCTAAGTCGCCTCAGTCGTGTCCGACTCTGTGCGACCCCATAGACGGCAGCCCACCAGGCTCCCCCGTCCCTGGGATTCTCCAGGCAAGAACACTGGAGTGGGTTGCCATTTCCTTCTCCAATGCATGAAAGTGAAAAGTGAAAGTGAAGTGGCTCAGTTGTGTCCGACCCTCAGCGACCCCATGGACTGCAGCCTTCCAGGGTCCTCTGTCCATGGGATTTTCCAGGCAAGAGTACTGGAGTGGGGTGCCATTCTTATACAATAACCAAGATCAAAGAGAGGTCTGATGCTGGTTGCGCAGGTGGGCTTCCTTTGGATGTTCAGCTCAGTTCAGTCACTCAGTCATGTCCGACTCTTTGCGACCCCATGAATCGCAGCACACCAGGCCTCCCTGTCCATCACCAACTCCCAGAGTTCACTCAGACTCACGTCCATCGAGTCAGTGATGCCATCCAGCCATCTCATCCTCTGTCGTCCCCTTCTCTTCCTGCCCCCAATCCCTTCCAGCATCAGAGTCTTTTCCAATGAGTCAACTCTTCGCATGAGGTGGCCAAAGTACTGGAATTTCAGCTTTAGCATCATTCCTTCCAAAGAAATCCCAGGGCTGATCTCCTTCAGAATGGACTGGTTGGATCTCCTTGCAGTCCAAGGGACTCTCAAGCCTTCTCCAACACCACAGTTCAAAAGCATCAATTCTTCGGCACTCAACCTTCTTCACAGTCCAACTCTCACATCCATACATGACCACAGGAAAAACCATAGCCTTGACCAGACGGACCTTAGTCAGCAAAGTAATGTCTCTGCTTTCGAATATGCTATCTAGGTTGGACATAACTTTTCTTCCAAGGAGTAAGCGTCTTTTAATTTCATGGCTGCAGTCACCATCTGCAGTGATTTTGGAGCCCCCAAAAATAAAGTCTGACACTGTCTCCACTGTTTCCCCATCTATTTCCCATGAAGTGATGGGACCGGATGCCATGATCTTCGTTTTCTGAATGTTGAGCTTTAAGCCAACTTTTTCACTCTCCTCTTTCACTTTCATCAAGAGGCTTTTGAGTTCCTCTTCACTTTCTGCCATAAGGGTGGTGTCATCTGCATATCTGAGGTTATTGATATTTCTCCCGGCAATCTTGATTTCAGCTTGTGTTTCTTCCAGTCCAGCGTTTCTCATGATGTACTCTGCATATAAGTTAAATAATCAGGGTAACAATATCCAGCCTTGACGTACTCCTTTTCCTATTTGGAACCAGTCTGTTGTTCCATGTCCAGTTCTAACTGTTGCTTCCTGACCTGCATACAGATTTCAGTCATATGCAAAGCTTCACAAGACAAAGTCCCTTTAGGCAGGGTGGGCTGCCCTGCAATGTGTCTCAATGACATAGTGACTATCTTGATTTAAAGTTACTTGAGAAACACTTGGTAGTAAAAACAAAACAAAACAAAACGATATTAAAAAAACTGACTCTGGGGACTTTCCTGGTGTCCAGTGGTCAAGACTCCATGCTCCCCGTGCATGGGCCCTGGGTTTGATCCCTGATGAGGGGACTAGATCCCACCTGCTGCAACTAAGAGTTCCCAAGGCACAGCTAAAGATCCCACCAGCTGCAGCGAAGATGGAAGATCCTGAGTGCCACACCTGAGGCCCGGCACAGTGAAATAAATATTTAAAAAACACCTACTCTGACTCTGTCTCTCCCCTTGAAAGTGAGACATAAACATCCCATGTGAAGTGACCCTTCCTGTATCAGAAGGATAGACAGCATCCTTCTCATCAGGTTAGGAAATTCAAGGCTAAGAAAGTTATAGAAACAAACTGTTACTTCTCCATTAGTCCACTACACCAAGCACAAACCCCTTTGTTTCATGTTATCTTCACGAAGAATTGTTTCTTTGTCAAAAAACGATGTACAAACATCCTGCTTTGGTCATTTGAGAGAAGGTGCCCCATTTCTTTGGAATTTCCATGTTTATGGAGAAAACTGTTTTTTTTTTTTTTTCTCACATTAATCCATCATGTGTCATTTTAATGATTAGGCCAGACCAAAAAAACCTCAAGAATGGTAGGGGGGAAGCTTCCTCCAATCCTGGTGGCTCAGCTGGTAAGAATCCGCCTGCAATGTGGGAGACCTGGGTTTGATCCCTGGGTTGAGAAGATCCCCTGGAGAAGGGAAAGGCTATCTACTCAGTATTTTGGCCTGGAGAATTCCATGGACTGTACAGTCCATGGGGGTCGAAAAGAGTCAGACACTTTCACTTTCACTTCAACCACCTCAACAGGGCAAGTTCAGATTCTCCGTCTAGAACGACAAGCCCACTTTCTCATCAATACCCTTTGCAATCGGTCCATGCCATTCCTTCTGCCATCGATACTTCAAAATGCCCCTCCAAACGTAACCTTTTATAAGAAGAAAACCCATCAGACTGAATTCCATCTGTGGTGTCATTTATTCTGTATCCTTTTGGCACTTTTTAAAAAAGTGTTTATTTATGTATTTGGCTGCACCTGGTCTTCGTTGTGGCATGTGAGGTCTTAGTTGTGGCATGCAAACTCTTAGCTGTGGCATGTGGGATCCAGTTCCCCAACCAGGGGTTGAACCTGGGCCCCCTGCATTGGGAGCGCTGAGTCTTAGCCACTAGACCACCAGGGAAGTCTCCTTTCAGCACCCTTAATATTCAGACATCTCAACTCCTGAAGCTGTTGCTTTGAGATTGTTATCATGGGACTTCACTTGTACATTTGGTCTCATCTCTGAGTTCCTTAGCAGGTGAAGGTGGAGCCAGTCTTTTATGTTCTGTCCTTACTATACTGAATGCTTGTATCTCCCACCAAAATTTACATGTTAAATCCTAATGCCCAAGGTGATAGTATTAGGAGGTGGGGCCTTAGGGAGGTGATTAGGTCACAAGGATGGGGCCCTTATGAAGAGGATTAGTGCCTTTACAACACAGACTCCAGAAAGCTCCCTTGCCCCTTTCTCCATGTGAGGCCACCATGAGAAGACAGCTGTCTGTGAACTAGGAAGTGGGCTCTCACCAGATACTGAATCTGAGAGCCCCTTGATCTTGCACTTGACGCCTCCAAAACTGTGGGAAATAAGCTTCTGTTGCTCATGAGCCATAAACCCAAAATACATATACCCAGTCTATGGTATTTTATCATAGAAGCCCAAAGGGACTAAGGGTTCCAACAGTGCCTATGTACAGACACTTGCTCTGCTCTTGGAATAAGATGGGAGGGTTCTCATGTTGCATTTTTTCTTATTTTCCAATTCATACGCATGGATTTATGTGCATATCCTTCTAAAGGGAATATAAGCTCATTAAATAAATTTTGAAAAGTGTAACTCTAACCACTCTAATCACTGCTGTAACTTCTCAAAGTTCTTTAATGAGAGCAAAGGTCATAGACCTTGCTTACATGCACATCTTGCAGAGTCAAAGCAAATTATTTTGGATTTGAAGATTTGGAGCTAAAAATTTCATAAGATGCTCTCGGTAGTGTAGCATAGTGGTGACTGAGAGGATGCCCCCCTGCTCCATCTGGGTTGAATCCTGGCTCAGCCACTGATCAGTTGTGTGGTTCTGGGGGAGTTACTTAACCTCTCTGACTTTGAGTACATCCGGATTCTTTAAAAATGTTCTACTACCCATACACTTTATATATTCCTTGCTTTACCCAATGTCCCATGCAATTATCTACCCGTATCTACACAGTCCTCAGGCCCAATATTGAAATAGTTGTGTAATACTCTACTCATTCACTGGTGAACAGTTAAGTCAATGTTTTCTAACTTTTTGCTGAAATGCAGTGTTTCAATGATGGTTTAAAAAAAGATCAAACCTCAATTTGTAGGATGAGTGATGGCAGATACGAATCTGCCATCTCCTGGGTGCTCTTGTGTAGAATATAAGCCAACCCACAAGGCCCTGGTAGAGCCCAAACCCACAGTACTTGGCTTATATTTCCAATGAGAATAACCTGGAGTGAGTCATCCAGGGACCCATTCACACACACCCTCCATGAATCCCAGGAAGGAGTGGCGGAAATATCCGAGATGAAACAAATCGCGCAGCCCCCCAGGGCAGCCCCCTCCCCGCCCTGCCGATGCCTGCCTCGGCCCCACATGCCCTGGGGCTGCCTTCACGCCCACAAGCCCACAAGTTCTCTCTCTATAGCCGGAGGGAGCAGCTCGCCGCCTGGGACGTTTCCTGAGGTTCCTTAGATGGACATGGGGGGACACGCGGCGGTCGTGGCTTTGCCGGTCCTCCCAGGTTTTGCTTGGTTTCTTTTTTTGCACAAAATGACCCAGGCTGAGCTGGTTAAAGGATGCACTGTCCCTTACACCCTCTTGAGACACACACACACACACACACATACCAGGTAATCTCTCTCTCCCTTATAGCCACTCCTGAGCTGGTTAAAGGATGCACTGTCCCTTACACTCTCCTGACACACACACACACCCCACCAGGTAATCTTCCTCTCCCTTACAGCCACTCCTGAGAGAGTATGTGTGTATGTGTGTGTGTGTCTTCCTTCTACACACACAAAATATATGTATAGGTATTCTCTCTCTCTCTCTCCAGTTCCTGAAAAAACAAGGATTCTGGCTTCCTTCCTCCTGAGCCCCAGGTCTGTGTTTCTGCCCTGAGGTCAGAGCCGCCCTCCCCACAGACAGACCTGGGCCTGGTCCTCTGAGGTCCCTTTGTTCCCTGCTGGCTGCACCTCACTCTGCTCTCTGGATGGGAACCTTCTTGCTGCCTCCAGCGCTCTCCTGTGTTCCAGCTCTTTCTCCCTCATCTTGTCTCTGTTCCTAATACGTTCCAGGGGCCTGCTGCTACCATTTCTTGATCATTTACTTATGGAGTCTCTTTTTTTCCCCCCTAAAGATTCTGGTTCTGAAATTAGAGCTGGATCACCCTGGGTCTCAGTTTTCTCATCTGTAAAACAGGGATATGTCTGTACTGACCTGTTTCCCAGAGCTGTGTGAGGATTAAAGGAGACGAAACAGGTAGAGCACCAGGCACAGTGCTTGGCTCCAAGAAAGCACACGTTACCAATTATTACCTTATCATTATCATCATTAATTAAAATAATGAGTAACAACCCTCTGTTATTCTAAAAAAACAGAGATTCTACCACAGTTTGCCATTCCTAAATTCCTCCATCTCAACCTTCCTAATCTGCCCCTAGGAATCCTTTCCAACCCCACACCCTGATCTCCTGGTTATTTTTTCTTTTTGGTTTCTTTTTTGGACTTGAAAAAAATAACAAATCTGGATGAAGTCAGGAGATCTGAATTCTTTCTAGTGAAAATGGCTGGTGACCCTGGGCAAGTCATAGTCTCTCTGGGTTCCATCTCTTTCACTTGCAAAAAAGGAAGTTGTGGTGTTGAAGAAGACTCTTGAGAGTCCCTTGGACTGCAAGGAGATCCAACCAGTCCATCCTAAAGGAGATCAGTCCTGGGTGTTCATTGGAAGGACTGATGTTGAAACTGAAACTCCAATATTTTGGCGACGTGATGCAAAGAGCTGACTCGTTTGAAAAGACCCTGATGCTGGGAAAGATTGAGGGCAGGAGGAGAAGGGGACGACAGAGGACAAGATGGTTGGATGCCATCACCAACTCAATGGACATGAGTTTGGGAGTTGGTGATGCACAGGGAGGACTGGTGTGCTGTGGTTCGTAGGGTTGAAAAGAGTCAGACACGACTGAGCAACTGAGCTGAACTGGACCAAAATAGCTTTTTCCCAAGCATGTTCTGGGCTTCCCTGGTGGCTCAGATGGTAAAGAATCTGCCTGCAAAGCAGGAGATCTGGGTTCAATCCCTGGGTCAGGAAGGTCCCCTGGAGAAGGAAATGGCAACCTACGCCAGTATTCTTGCCTGGGAAATCCCATGGACAGAAGGGCCTGGTGGGCTACAGTCCATGGGGCTGTAAAGAGTCAGACACAACTGAGTGACTAACACTTTTCCAAGCACGTTCTAGAAGCTTCCAACACACTTGAGCCTTCCAACACACCCCTGCTCCCCTACCTCGAGCTCTCTTGGGTCAGAGCAGGGCCGTAAGTGACCAACCAAGCACCCAGCTCCACCTCACTTAGCTCACTGTCAGATCTGGATACTGTCTACACTGCCTGGCGCCTCAGCAGATGGTTGCAGGGCAGATCCAGCACCGCTCATAAAAAGAGGTTTTGAATGGGCGTAAATCTCAGCTCTCTCTGTAAGCGAGGAAAATGAACTGCCAGCTCTGCTGAAAAACTAGGACAAGGTTCTCTTTAGCAAGTCTCCAGGTACTGTTCAGGCAATCACTGGGTATCACGAGCCCTAAAATATGCCCCCGCCTGGTACAATGTCTCCTGATTAAGCTGGCTGCCAGGCCCTGGGTATTACAGCCAGGGATGGTGAATTCTAAAACCACACAATTACTAGTAGTTTGGAAAAAACCTTTAGAAACACCATGCCAATCATTTAATTCATTTTCCAAGTCCTTTTTTAATGCAAAATATGCTAATATGTTGTTGGAGTGTCCAGCCGGGAAACCTGCTAGAAACTGGGGCCTCTCTTGCTTGGAGGTTAAGAGGAGGGCTGGTGGGAATGGAGTACATTTAGAAGAATGGCCCATTTTCCCTCCGGGGAAGAAAAGCGGCTGATGCCACTGGGCTCAAGTGTTTCTTTGTGCTCCCTTCAGCTGCAGAAGGTGTGATCACTCTCACAGCCACAGATTTGGGGCATAAATGGACTGCTTTTCTGCCCAAAGCCCAAGTCCTGCCCCTGGTAAGTAAGACGTGTCCTTGAGAAGTCTACTGGCTCCTGGGGAGCAGGAGACAATGAAGGAGGAAATAAAGAAGGGATGAGAGAGAAATTTATGGCTTGAAGGAATAAATTAATTGAGGCCCGGAGGGGCTGCTGCAGCCTTTGAAAAATGACAGAAGCCAGCAAGACTCCATTTCTCTCACTTTTAAAAGGGAGGAAAGGAGGATCAATTACAGACCAGCATCTCTAATCTTAGAGGTTTTAGGTAAATCAGCCTGTTTACCAAACATTACGCCTATTTTGCCAGAATCCATGGGCTTCTATGTACCTTCTTTTTCATAGCTGATTCCATAATATCATTACAAGTTGCTGTTGTTGCTTATTCAGTGAGTATATACACTACTGGGCCCTATCTCTGTATATCCAGTGCTGTGTTGGTCTTGGGCTTCCCTGATGGCTCAGCGGATAAAGAATCTGCCTGCAATGCAGGAGACATAGGAGACACAGGTTCAATCCCTGGGTTGGGGGGATCCCCTGGAGGAGGAAATGGCAACCCATTCGAGTATTCTTGCCTGCAAAAATCCCATGGACAGAGGAGCTTGGCGGGTTTCAGTGAGGGTGGGGATGGCACACAGGAGTATAACATGGGGATCTAGCCCTTTATAGCCAGTGTTAACTGAGCCTCTGCTGTCTTCCAGGGACAAAGCCTTGACTGCAGTGAGAAAAACACACATCCAGGCCCAAAGGAAGTGAGGCTGACATGGCAGCATTTCCCCTGATAGGGAAAGTCAAAAGCAGTCTATCAAGGCTTCGGCCCATGGCTTGCAAACAGGTGCTTGGGACTGGATTTGGCCCTTAGACATATTTTCTTTGACTTTAAACAATGTTTTAAATATTTTGGGAGTATCTCATAAAAATCAAGATTTCCAGGTCTTCTTGAAAAATTCAAAAGGGGCTCCCCGACCTCACTGAATCCATATCCTTGCATGGGAACACTCAGTGGGAACTCAGCAGCAAGTGTCCCTTTTAGACCCCGACCTCACTGAATCCATATCCTTGCATGGGAACACTCAGTGGGAACTCAGTGGCAAGTGTCCCTTTTAGACTGGGCATGGATGCTCTACTTTGCCAAAGTCACCACCACTCCCTATTACTCACCCCTGGCTAGCCTCCTGCATTCTGCTCGCCTGCCTGGCCTCTGTATGCATTTGGGTCTGCAAGCCTGACTTAAGACACGCCCCTTACTTGCAAATGAGGATTCTGAGGCTCAGAGAGATTAAGACAGGAGACTTACAGGTCTCTGCTGGACACCTGGGTCTGTGCTGTTTTTACTATGTCACACTGTGTGCCATCAGGGGCAACCTAAGGGTTGTTTTTAGTCATTAAATCATGCCTGACTCTTTGTGACCCAATGGGGTGTAGCCCATCAGGCTCCTCTGTCCATGGGATTTCCCAGGCGAGAATATTGGAGTAGGTTGTCATTTCCTTCTCCAGGGGATCTTCCTGACTCAAGGATCGAATCCGTGTCTCCTGAATCTTCTGCATTGGTGGGCAGATTCCTTATGGCAGAGCCACCAGGGAAGCCCAACCTGGGGGTATATGATGCATTAAATAAATGAGGACCATCACAACTACTTCGAGGAGCAAATGAATGAATGACGGACCAACCCAAACCATAGATGCAGGCGTGCAGGTTCCATGGTGGACAGTGGGCTAAGGAGGCTTTGCAATGTGAGTGGAATAAAAGCAGGCCTGGGAGAGCTCAGAAAAATAGTTAAGGGTTCCTGGCTGACTTGAGGGCCTGGAACCCCATTTATTTAGTTTTTGTGGCTTATTAAATTGTGTTTTTATTGTAAAATAGGACATAGAAAAGCGTATAACATACAAATTATCTTCAACTGTTCGTGATGATTTTTTTTTCCCCCTTTTGTTCTGTTTTCTCTCAAAAAGCCATCAAAGTTGCTTCAAAATCAGGGTTTTCTGTGCTTTTCAATCTGCACTCCCTGCAGAGTAAGAAACCAGCCTACCTCTTCTAGGCTGATATGGTGTAGCTGAAATACTAGGGGGTGAGCAGGGAGACCTGGGGTTCAATCCCAACCTCGGTGCATGGGGAAGGCGGTTTGTCCTCTCTGACTGCAGGTGGGAAGAGAGGACCAGATCTTCACGAGGTGCCACTGTTTGAATGCTCTAGGATTCTGTGAGGCCAGGAGTGCTGGGGAGGGCGGAAGGCATCTGCTAGGAGGTCTGGGAAAGGCAGGTCAGTGATCCAATCACTTAGTGGCTCAGGCCAGAACCAGAACTGTCATCACGGCTACATCAGAACCTCAAACCAGGTGCCAGAATCTGTCCTAAGTCCCTCCAGGTGACAAGATGTTGGTGAAAAGGGAACTTAGAGGTCATGGGCTCCGGGCCAGCTGAGTGTGAGTAGTTTGGATGAGGGATGTGACTTGCCCAATGTCTGACTCCGAGTATTAAACACAGCACCCCAGAGGCCTTTCCTGCAGCCTTTATTCCAAGCAAAGGCCAAAGGCCTGGAGATATAAATAGGAAGGTTTCTTGGGCCAGGTCTTTCATTCATGAAAGGGCACACGCTTCAACTTTTCACAGTCCCTCTAAGACATGTATGTGGCAATCTGAATTTGGTCTTCTAACACCCAAAGAATGGGCACTAGTGATAAAGAACTCACCTGCCAATGCAGGAGAAGTAAGAGACGCTGGTTTGACCCCTGGGTCGGGAAGATCCCCTGGAGGAAGGCACAGGAACCCACTCCAGTATTCTTGCACATATTCTTGCCTGGAGAATTTCATGAACAGAGGAGCCTGGCAGGCTACAGTCCATAGCGTTGCAAAAAGTCAGACACAAGTGAAGCACATACACCCAAAGAATACCCTGAATGAATGTATTTTAGATATAAAGCTGCAGCAAGCTTGCAAGACAATCCTATTGCATTGTATTTTAGATGTCAAGAGTTAATTTACTAGTTTAATTATTTTACAGATCTACAATGTCTATAATCAGCTTGCATTTTTTTTCATATTTTAGTATGTGAAGAGTCTAAAAATGTGGATGTGGCCTGGGTCTCTCTCGATCTTGGTGAGCACTGATCCCATGGCAGAACCTGAACACTAGAACCTGGTGGGGGGGTGGTGCAGCCCCTTCATCACTGAATGGAAATGGGGGTGGGGAGAGTGCAGTAAAATGAATAAGGACCACTTCTGTCTCAGCCAAGGAGGCCCACACTCCCTGTGTGCTTTCTCAGTGCCAGGAATGCGCCAAAGCTGGGCACAGAGATGGCCAGGCCCTGCCTGAGGTAGTCATGGCTTGGCCAGGCAGGCAGACACTGAAGCAGCCATACAGTGATGTGACAAATACTATGACTGAGAGGTGGCTATGACCTAATCCTCAGTACCTGTGAACATGTCACCTTACACAGCAAAGGGTCTTTGCAGATGTGATTAAGTTAAGGAAGTTGCCATGGAGAGATTTATCCTGGCTTATCTGAATGGGCCCAATATAATCACAAAGGTCCTTAGAAATGAAAGAGGGAGACCTTTCCCGGACCTTCTAGCAGATGCCTTCCTCTCTCCCCAGCACTCCTGGCCTCACAGAACCCTAGAGCATTTAAACAGTGGCACCTTGTGAAGATCTGGTCCTGTCCTCCATTTCCCTTCCCTGGTTGGCCCAGCAGTTAAAACGTGGGTTTGATCCCTGGTCAGGGAACTAAGATCCCACATGCTGCAGAGCAACTAAGCCTGAGCACCACAATCAGAGAGTCACATGCTGCAACGAAAGATTTGCATGATCCAGTGAAGACCCCAAGGGCCACAACTAAGACTGAGTGCAGCCAAGTAAATTAAATAGCTCTTTTTAAAAAGTGAAGGAGGAAGGAGGGTCAGGGTCAGGGCAGTTTAGCTTGAGAAAGACTCAACTGGCCACTGCTGGCTTTGAAGGTGGAGGAAGGGGCCATGAGCCAAGCAATACAGGCAGCTCTAGAATCTGGAAAAGACAAGGAACTGGACGGACTGCAGACCTTTGACCTCCAGAACTGTCAGATAACAAGAGTGTATGTTCTTTAAGGCCCCAAGTTTGTGGTAGTTTGTCAGAGCAACCCTGGAAGACTAACGCAGGAGAACAATGCAAGCAAGACAGGAGTCTTGGGGACCAGTCTTGAATTGGAACCAACTGTACTCTTGGAACCTCTGTTTCTCCCTCCAAAACACAGGGGCCCTGGGCAGACAGTCTCCATGGTCTCTTCCGTTCTTGACACTTGGTGTTTTGATGGATAAAGGGAGCCGCCACTGTACCAGATGGCCAGCAACTGGCTGTGAGGGTTGACAGGAAATAGCCTGTCCTGGAGCGTGTTTGGTGGAATTGAAGTCCTATGGGCTGTGGATGAGGGTGAGTCAGAAAAGGGGGCTATTCACGCGGGAAATCACCCCGAGCACTTCCCAGGCACGGCTCCAGGCATGGGAGAGTCGGTGGTGAACGAGGACAGGCAAGGCCCCTGCCCTCACAGTGCTCAGAGCAGAGGAGTGAGTGAACTAGTGGGCAAGCCAGTTTCCCTTGGTCATCAGACCACGAAGGGAGTGAGGCCTGGGGATGAGACGGCGTGGGGCCAGGAAGCTGGCTACTCTCAGCAGGGCTGGCCTCCCAGGGCCCAGTGTGACTTGGTCCTAGGTGATGAGACGAGCTGAGCAGTTAAAGAAAAGGGGGAAGAAGTAGGAAAAAATACTGAGCTGGGACTTCCCTGGTGGTCCAGAGGCTAAACTCCATGCTCCTAACACAGGGGGCCCAGGATCAATCCTTGGTCGGGGAACCCGATTCCACGTGTCGCAACTAAGGGATTTCACATGCTGCAACTAAGAAAAAGATCCTGAATGCTGCAGTTAAAAGAGATCTTGCATGCCGCAACGATCCCATGCAAAGATCCCATGTGCTGGCACAGCCAAATAAATAAAAATAAATAAATATTAAAAAAAATACCGAGCTAAACAGAGTTAAAGAGAATTCTACATGAAGGAGCCCTGAGGGTTTGAATACCTTAACTGGTCCATGTGTGCACTTGACACATTCTCTTATTGAACCAGCAGTGTTCTGGGCACGAGGGACGCAGGTCTGAACAAAAACAGGCACGCGAGAACGGCGAGAGCGTTGCTTAGTGCAGGCGAAGACCGCCTGCCCAAAAGTAAACAGACAAGTGCAAAATCAGGATGGAAGAGGACTTTGAGGAAGAGAGCAGGTAAGAGGGTGGAGGTCTGGAAAGACCCCTCGGAGGTGATGCTCTGTGAGCCAAGTCCTCACATGCAGGAGGAGTCCACGTGCAGCGTTTCCCGAACTAACATGAGAACGGAACCGTATGTCACAGGGCGTCTTGCACGACTCCTGCCCCTCAGACGGGCTTTGAGAGATGCTGGCACAGAGAAAGCTGGAGGGCGATGCTGGCTCCCGCACAGGCTCCCAGGACTGAGGCGGGCACGTCAGGATGGAGGCTGTGGCTCTCATGGAAACAAAGGAGGACACGTCACCTAGAATTGGCCCCTCTGAAGGCGCATCAGAAAATGAGAGAGGCTGGGAGGTCTCCGCTGCACTTCTGGGTTTGGCAATTCTTGCACTCCCTCCTGGTGGCCCTAGGTCCCCTTTGGCGCTGCTGGACTAGAGACTGATTGAGAGCCCAAGATTAGACAACACGGCCTCTGTAGGCATGAGCAGGTGCTGTTTTTCACACGTCTCAGAAAGCAGAGAACGGGGATCCTTTTCCTAAGATGCTGCGTCCTAAAGAACATGTATTTGTTTTTACAGTGTGTCTGGGTGATGACGAGCAATGTGCCCATTTCTGGGGATCTTTACCCAAGTCCTCCTTTGGTCCTGATAAAGGAATACATTCTACACCCTAGGACCAGAAATAAGATCCGAGGTCCAACCAGGGCCCATCCTAGCCTCGTGGAAAGTTCATGTCCAGAGGGAGAGATTAACACTGTCTGTCTGCAAAAGAGCTGCAGGGAGCCGCCCTGGGAGCGAATGCCGGCGTCCCCGCGATGTCCTTTCCTGTCTGGAGCAGGCAGGCATCTGGACTTTCTCAGAGCTCACATCAGACGCGGTGCATTATGCATTCAAGTCCTGCAGGCAGGAAGCTCCCAGCAGCCGCCATCCTGCCCCGGCTCTGTTCCTGATAAGCTGGGCTCCGGCTCTGCCAGAGGGCCGCTCTGAGAGGCTGCAGCACACGGCCTGACCTGGCAGGTGGGGATGCCACTCACGGTCCACGTTCCCTCAGCGACAGGTCGACGCAGAGACAGATGGGAGCAGCCCGCCCACGAGAGCTGCTGTCTCTTCCCAGCCTCTGCTTCCCTGAAGCTGTGAGACGGGCAAAGGACCAAGCCGGAGTCTGGTTCCTCTGTGTGGATGCCCTCCTCGCTCCTCGTCACCCAGCCACCCATCATCTTTTTCATCTCAGCTCAGTGTAAACTTCCTCTGGGAAGCTGTCTAGATTGGATGCCGCCGCCCTTTGGGTTCTTACAGCACGTCCTGCCTTTTTGATGAGTACCTGTGATGGCTTCAAATCCCAGGTCTGGCACTGACTGTGCCTTGAACAAATCCCGTCACCTCCCGGGGCCTCAGTTACTGAAGAAAGGGTGTTGATAAGTTGCTCTCTGTGGTCCTTCCCAGTCCGAGGACCCTGGGATTTCCCTTCTCAAAACAACAGCCATGAGCACAGGATGTACCCAGGCAGCGGTCTTGGCCTTGGGGCATGACCTTGAAAAAACCCCTTTCCCTCTCTTCCATTTACTCAGCGCTAAAATGATCCAGTGAGCTGCAATGCTGGCTTCCAAACATTATAAGGCATGAAGTCCATTTTTTAAAAAATGTAATCTGATAACCTAAATCAGGTAAAAGTGGAGCTGCCTGGCTTAAAATAGGAGTGAGGGTCTGGGAGGCTCTTTCTGTTTTGGCCTCTGGGGCACCTCCCCCAACAGAGCTGCTGAAGCACAGCTTCAAAACCACTCCTCTAGATGGTCACTCCAAATCCAACCCAGTCAAGTTCCGATGTCCACCCACACCCACCTCACATTTACTCGGGGCTTGTATTCTGTGAGGTTGGAGATCCTTTGAGAAGCATCCGAAAGATACAAAAGGTCACCTGCTCCTCCTCAATCTTGTGGTTTTCACATGCTTAATTTCAAACATCACTCCATAGAGCACAAGAAATGAGGATTATAAAAGCAAGGAGATCAAACCAGTCAATCTGAAAGGAAATCAACCCTGACTCTTCACTGGAAGGATTGATGGTGAAGCTGAAGCTCCAATACTCCAGTGCTCTGGTCACCTGATGCAAAGAGCTGACTCACTGGAAAAGATCTTGATGCTGGGAAACATGAGGGCAGGAGGAGAAGGGGGCGACAGAGGGTGAGATGATTGGATGGCATCACTGACTCAATGGGCAGGAGTTTGAGCAAACTCTGGGAGATAGTGAAGGACAGGGAAGCCTGGTGTGCTGCAATCCATGGGGTCACAAAGGGTCGGACACGACTGAGCGACTGGATAATAACGACAAAGGTAGGAGAGAAGGACTCTCTCAGTTAACCCGTTTCCAAATCACTGCTAGCGACGCAGAAGCCACAAGTGCTGGAAGGAAGGATATGAGTGAGCATGGCCAGCCTGCCTGCCCACAGAGGAATCACCAACACCAGTGGAGGTGTGCTCGCCCCTCACGCGATTCCAGGCACGTGTGTCCCCTCACGGCGCCCAGCAGAGCTCCTGTAGTCCCAACCACGGAGTGCCCACCCCAGAAGGAGGGGCAGTCAATCAGGAGACCTGGCCCCTAGGAGCACAGAGCCAAAGACACAGGCAAGGACTCTGCAGACCCAGAACGCCCCTCCTCCTTCAGAATTCGCTGAAACATCTCCCCCATCACCCTTCCCCAGGTGTGAAGGACAGGGTGGCTTTCTATAGCCAGGGCCCCACACTCCTTTACTTCTTGATTTTCCAGCACCTTCTAAATTCATCCCCCTCCTCGTGGTGAGCAAAACGTGCTGAGGTCCGCAGAGAAGCAGTGAGCGACCCTGCTTCCTTGGCGTCAAGAGACACACGAGAACCCACTGAGAAACCCTCTGGGAGAAGGCTCAAGGGCTGCGCCTTTGTGGGCACCTGGCCGTGGGTGTTGATTTGGGGGCCAGACTGGCTGACCTTTCAGAACCACAGAGAAACCTTCTGTATTTTGAGGCAGCTGATAGAGGCGCTAAAGCTTCTCTAAAACCACCTCCTGAAGTTAGACCTTCCCTTGGTCTTCCCTCAGTGCTTATTTGGTTTATGAAAATGCATTAAATCAGGAGCCCTTCTGCTCCCCTTCCCACAAAAAAGTCCCACTTTCTCAGCCCCACCGTCTGGCTGGCGATGCTTCTCTTCATCAACCCCAAGACAGCGGCGGAACCCCCTGCACGATCTGGCATCTCCCCCTCCTCCCCACTCCCCGCCCCCCACCTGGTCCTGCCCCGTCCTCTTGATTTTAAACCTTTAGCCCTGCGGTGACAGACAGCAATCCTTCCTGGGCTGGCTGCCACTTGCCTGTGGGCGCAGCCACTCCATGAGCTGTCTCTTATACACATCTGATTTTAAACCTTTAGCCCTGCGGTGACAGACAGCAAGTTGGAAGGGGAAGGGAGGCGGTGCTATTTATAATCCGGCGGAGTTCACCCTCAGAACACGGCCATTTTTTTCCAGGCCACCTGCCAGAGCCCGCATTCCCCGGGCTCCATATATGGGCCTCCCCACAGGCCCCTGTGGCCACAGCTGCACCTCTGAGGGGACTCAGGCAGCCAGGCGAGCCAGGAAGGTAAGGCCGGATCTGCTTCTCCAGGGCCTGCGAGGAGGCCAAAGCCAGCCGGGCAGCCTGGCCTCCCCAGGGCGGGGTGACCCGAGACAGGCAAGGAAAGAGTCAAGAAGCCTGGGGTACCAGCCTGATGGAGCTTGCAGGGCGGCCAGCTTTCCCCCGAAGGCTTGAATAAGAATGGGGAGGGAAAAATGCATTCTCCCTATAAAACATTAGATCACCCCATAGTTTTGCCAAGTGGTTTTCAATTGTTTCCACTGCGATGTGACTGAAGTCCGTGGCGGCCTTGTCAGCCCCCAAGGGCTCCGAAAGCTGGATTTATGGATACCCTTGGATGGGCAGATGGGAGGGAAAGCCCAGGGAGGGTGGGCAGGCCAAGGCAAGGGAGCAGGGCTTGGCCAAGCTGATATTTTCTGCAGGTTCTCAGCTTTGATTAGCATATATGAAGGATCCAGAAAGAGAAAGGCGTCTGGCCTCTCCTGGGCATTTGGACACAAACACCCAACTGCCTTCGGGAAGCCAAGCATGGCAGCAGCAAGAAGGGCCTGACCGGTTGAGCTGTCACTCCGGGCTCTTCTCATCTTGCTTCTTTCTGTGCTGATGCTCCTGGGTCCAGGCTGGGGCCACAGGTGGGTGGGGCATGGCCCCACAGAGCAGGAGTCCTGGGAACCCTCCTCTAAGTTCATGTGGGCAATTTTACTTCTACGTCTTAGAAAGCATCTCCAAACCTCCTCCAGAATGGTCTGCACGGGACACAGCTGTACCAAATCAAGTTCAAGTCCTTCCTCTGAACAGCTTTCTGTGGTCATCTGGCTGTCTCTTCCTTAGGATGGAGAGCATCTGGTATTGTGATGAATGGTTATTGTTAATATGAACGGTTTGGCTTTATTGAGGGCTAATCAACACCAGCCATTTAACACACAGCATCTCATTTAACTCTCATTCCCAGCTGGGGCTGGTGGTAAAAAACCCGCCTGCCAATGCTGGAGACAAAGGAGACGTGGGTTCCATCCTGGGTCTGGAAGATCCCCTGGAGAAGGGAACAACAACCCACTTCAGTATTCTTGTCTGGAGAATGCCATGGACAGAGGAGCCTGGCGGGCCACAGTCCATAGGGTCACAAACAGTCAGATACGACTGAAGTGACTTAGCACACACACACATCTCATTTAACTTCCACAATGACCCTGAAAGAGGATGTTGCTTCGTCAGTGAGGAAACGGGGGAAGCAGAGAGGTTAAGCCCATGTCCACCCTGAGGTTGTCCAGCTCCTCACTCCCAGCCTCTCCACTGTACACAGTGGTTCCTATCACTCCTGCCTGCCGTCTGCTCTGTTGCATTTTATCCTTGCAGGTGGAGACCACTGTCTAAACCCCGTCTTCTCTTCTCTCCTCCCAGAGTCAAATGAGACCCACAGAAAATCTTTGCTCATGTGGGAGTCCTTTGGCCAAGGCACCCTTTACCTGTGAGCTCTTTTCACCCTGGGATGGATTCCTGAATCTGACTTCGTGGCCTCTGTCACCCACCCCGAAGGGCCACACGATCCTGCCTCTGCGGAGGTCCCAGCCATCTCTACCGTTCCTCTTTTGCCTGCGACAAATATGGGACTGGCACTTCAGCAGGGGAAAAGCAGCAGCAGGAGTTGATCAATTCCTAAGCAACGAAGATCCTGTTTTCATGCAAACGTCCTCGGCATTAAAACAAAAACAAATTCTTCCCAGGGCGCGTCCTGGATGCCAAGTCTTCTTGCAAGACACATTTTGAAGCAAGGTTTTGCGCCTGCGTGAGAGTCTAAGGGGGGCTGGGAGGAGAGCTGCGTGCCAAGCACTGTCTTGATATGCTTTCCTTTTAAACTTGCAGCCACTCCATGAGCTAGCCACAGTCAGATCCGAATTTGACAGATAAGGAAACAGAGACAAATGAGGGAACGTGTCCAGGGTCAATCAGCCAGCGAATGGCAGCCAGGGCACGTGACCAGGTCTGCCTGAAGCTGTATTGTTTTGGACAGGGACACAGGTTATCCACTGCGACTGTATTTACCTTACAGAGACGAGGGGGATGACCACGAACATTTCAGATGACGAAGGGCAAAATTTTTTTTTTTTTTCCCTTAGTGTGCTTTTCCCATCACATAAATAAAAAGTGTGCTTTTTCCATCAAATAAAAAGAAAGGATGGTGCCTGGATACCATTTTTCTTCTTCCAACAAACCAGTTGTGGATATGAATCTGGATGAAATGTTCAGTTCAGTTCAGTCGCTCAGTCGTGTCCGACTCTTTGCGACCCCATGAATCACAGCACACCAGGCCTCCCTGTTCATCACCAACTCTTGGAGTTCACTCAGACTCACGTCCATCGAGTCAGTGATGCCATCCAGCCATCTCATCCTCTGTCGTCCCCTTCTCCTCCTGCCCCCAATCCCTCCCAGCATCAGAGTCTTTTCCAATGAGTCAACTCTTCACATGAGGTGGCCAGAGTACTGGAGTTTCAGCTTCAGCATCATTCCTTCCAAAGAAATCCCAGGGTTGATCTCCTTCAGAATGGACTGGTTGGATCTCCTTGCACTAGACGGACCTTAGTCGGCAAAGTAATGTCTTTGGTTTTGAATATACTATCCAGGTTGGTCATAACTTTTCTTCCAAGGAGTAAGCGTCTTTTAATTTCATGGCTGCAATCATGAAATGTTAGAACTGACTAAATACTGCCTATAGAGTGCTCAGAGCATCCTGACCACTTGGTTCTGGCCACGCATGGTTTCGGTTCCTTGTCTCCGAGGCTAACAGTAGATAAAGGGTGGCTCTGAGAGATGTCACAAAGCAAAGCAGGGCCTTTAGATGAATGACAATAAGTGCCCTTGAGTTCTGAAGAGGTGGGGAAATCCGAGGGCTTCCTGGAGAAGGGATTTATTCCAACTCAGAGGTCTCCTAACAGATCGCTGTGACCTGGTCTTACAGGAGCTGAGTGCCCACCAACACCAGCTCTACCAGAACACTGCCAGGGTCGCTGGGCTTGCCCAGGGGTTACAGCGCCCACAGGGCATCTAGCCTCCAGCTGGCCCCAGCAGCTTTGTCCTTTACGATCATGGAAGTTCAAAGGCAACACACATCGATGGGTTCGGGGCAGACTTCACGAGTCACTTTTAGTAAATGATCATACCACCAGGATTGCAGCTCTTTGGTGCTGCCCAGCCATCAGGCACCACCCCCTTCCTGCTGAGGCTGTGCCCACAGCTCATGGTGCAGCCAAGAATACAGCTCAAACTTCTTTCCTCTTGCCTCTGAAACCCTCTGTGAGCCCCTCTTTCTCACACTGAGGAGGTGATCACTGGCTTCATCACGTGCCCAGAAGCAGCCAGGCAGCTAGGACTGGGAGATACAGATAGCAGCCTTCTTACGGTAACCTGAGAGGGAATCTGGGGCAGGGAGGCTTTCCCTCCCAGCGCTACCACAGCAACTGGGACCAAGCAGGCAAAGGTCTGGTGCTGGGAACAGTGCGTAGGCAAGTCTGGCAAGAGAAAAGGGCCCATAAAGGGGCTTTGTGGAAGTTAAAAGTGACAAGAACCATCTGAGTGGAAAGAGCATGGACGCTGTGTACAAAAGACCTGGGCTGGCATCCAACACTGACTGTCCCTGCATCAGGGGTTGAGAGCACTCCCTGGTATCCACGTTCTCCTTTTCCTCCCAGGCAACAGCTGGACTACATTTCCCAGGCTTCCTTGCAGTGACAGGTGGTCATATGACAGTTTTCTGGCCAATGGAATTTGAGTAGAAGTGAAGCAGACCTGGCTCCTAAAAACCTCCTACCTGGGGTTCTCTCCTTTCTCCACCCACCCACTGAATGGAGAGAGCTCCCAGGACTAGAGGGAGACAGAGCCACAAAAGGGAAGGAGCTTGGGTCCCTGAATCACGGTGTGGAACACGGCCTGCTGGACATACACATTGACTTGTGGTATGAGCAGAAATAGACTCCTAAGTTGTTACACTATTAAAATTTTGGGGTTGTTACAGCTGTTAGTTCAATCTGACTAATATAGACTTTCATTTACCATGTAACCTTTGGTTGAGTTTCTTAACCTCTTTAAGCTTAGATTTCCTCATCTGCAAAATGAGAATTAAAAAAATCTTCCTAAGAATGACTGGATTTACATTTGTAAAGTTCCCACAATCGTGACTTTTGCGAGCTCTAGGCACTTTTGCCTCTGCATGTCGACCCTTCCTATGTTAAAAAAACTCAAAACCCATAAAAAATTAGGTTTTAATGTTAGATTGATATAAAGACAAATACACTCCGGGCTGGATTAACCGTTATGTTTATTATTATTTATTATTTTAATATTCAATTTTATATACATTATGTTCATTTTTTCTTCTAATTTTAAGAGAAGTTAAAATGAAACATTTTCTGGGGTCCTAGAAGTACTGTGGGCCCTGGGCACCATGCCTATTGTGCCTAATGAAGAAACTGACCTTTTTACTACAAAGCCTGGCTCCCAATGCATGCAATAAATGGTAACTATTATGGATATTTAAAAAATAATAACAGGAAGACGGAGACATGAAAAAGCCACAAATGGTTATGAAACCCTTTTCACACACCTCATTTCCTCCGGTGCTCACATCCTTTGTATGAGATAGTTTCATCTATATTTTCCAATGAAAAGAAGCGAGGCTCAAGGAGTTTAAGTGCTATGCTCAAGAGGGCAAGAACATCCATCACTCAGTGCTTTCTGCCTGCTGGCTCATGCCAGGCATAATGCTGGACAGCTGTCTTACTTGATCACTTTTAATTTTCACAACCTTGTGATGAGATGGGACTTTTGTCATCCCCATATTACAACCGAAAAAAGAAATCAATGTTGAGGACAAATGAGTGAACTGAGAACTGAAGCCTTCTGGTGCCATTCTAATGGTCATTCTACCAGCCGCCTTTCCATCTCTTGAGAGCTGTATCCTGAGCACTGATAAGTGGCCTTGCCTGTGGAGGGTGTCAGCCACCCCAACACCTCCTTTCACGGCATGGAGAAGGACCTGCTCAGGGCTGCCATCTAGACACATCATGCCAGGTTACACTTGGGCTTCCTCATTCTCTACCCAAATG
Organism: Cephalophus harveyi; assembly: GCA_006410635.1. Lineage (NCBI taxonomy): Eukaryota > Metazoa > Chordata > Mammalia > Artiodactyla > Bovidae > Cephalophus > Cephalophus harveyi. Next base: position 271,554 of record SJYT01027922.1, on the reverse strand, counting down.
GACTCTTTCAAAGGTCTAATTATAGTGACTTCTATTTTCTTGTAAATAATCACATCTGTCATAACTGATTTCACTGATCCAAGGCTCCAAGTTGGCAGCCTTAGAGGTCTAAGCCAATGTTTCAATTATGCCAAGTAGGCTGTAAGCAAAAGTTGCACAAAATTGAAGAGAGAAAAAAAAAATTAGTCACAGGCATATAGATGGTGGGGACCAATATGTGCTTTTCTGCAACAGTTACATCAACACAAACTCCTAAATGTGGCAATGGTGTCAATCTCTCGCAAACCTAAGTTAGTAAAACTAACACAGCCAGCCAGATCCCAGGGGATGAAAACGATCTTTTTAGTAGGGACTCAAGACTGAGCGACTTCACTTTCACTTTTTACTTTCATGCATTGGAGAAGGAAATGGCAACCCACTCCAGTGTTCTTGCCTGGAGAATCCCAGGGAAGGGGGAGCCTGGTGGGCTGCCGTCTATGGGGTCGCACGGAGTCGGGACACAACTGAAGCGACTTAGCAGCAGCAGCAAGCCTAGAAACTGGTTTCTCTAATATTTTTTTGAGTCTAAGGTGATACCCCTAGGAATTTGCTATGGCTCTTTGTGCTTGTTTTCAGGAATAAAGACAGGATGCAAGGAAGGACTCCCATAGCCTTAAGGGCGATGTTTTTTGAGTGCGGTGGTTTAGCCAGCATTAAGTCATAGCTCAAACGTTGTCTCCAGATTTTGGTCCAAGTCTCTCTCCACCTACCTTATCAGTACTGTGACTAAGCAAATCATTTCACCTTCCCCAGTTCATCTCAGCTTCCTCATCTATAAAACGGTAACAACCTATAAACTTTACAAGGCAGAATGATATAATGACCATGTGTGACAGTCTGTTGGAAACTGTGAGCGAGGCGTACGTGCTAGTCATCATCAGCATGATGAACACAGCAGATACACTGAGTCCTGTTTTCAATCCACCGCGATGGTTTCTTTCTCTTCTCAAATGACTCTAAGTTGAAACAGTCACGCTTAAAGTCAAAGCAAGGATGGGAGACGGGGATCTACTTGGGACTTCTTTCTTTAGGAGGGATTTGAAAATCTTCTTGAAATTAAGCTCTGACAGTCCCTGTGTTTGACGTGAAGTCAGTGTGAGCACCGTTCTGCCCTCTCTAAGCCCTGGCAAAGCAGCCGTGGAAACAGCCCAGGAACCAAGAGATTTAAGGCAGCAAAGACCATCCCTCGCTGAGTCCAGGCGCAAGGTTGGACTTGGAGTAAGGCATTGCTTGTGGGTGTTGTTGTTTAGTCGCTAAGTCATGTCTGACTCTTTTGTGACCCTGTGGACTATAGCCCGCCAGGGTCCTCTGTTGATGGGATTTTTCTGGCAAAAAATACTGGAGTGACTTGCCATTTCCTCCTTCAGGGGATCTTCCTGACCCAGGGATCGAATCTGTGTCTCCTGCATTGGCAGGCAGATTCTGCTTACCCTCCAGCAAGCCAGTGGCAGGAACATGAGCATGGCAAAGGACAGGGAAGCAAGATGATCCACTTGGCAAGAAAGAGGTCAGTCTTAAGCCTTCTGGTTCCCCTTTTGGATTGTCTCCAATGTATTAGTTTGTGGACGTCCCACTTTACATACAATGCTGTGGGCTGAGCGCGATTCTACAGTGAGGTTTGTGACCCAGGGGAGAAGGGCTGTTATCTGCTCACCGACTGGACACCACTCTATCAAGGCCGTGCAAAGATGTTTCTACAGCCCTGCCTCCGCTGCTGGTCACTCCTGGACCTGCAGCCCATGGACCCGTTTCCCACGCAGACTCTGTGATGCCTCAGGGCTCCATCCCCTGTTCCCCTGCTGCTCTGTCAGCTGTTAGATTTGACTCCTTCTCCTTGTCCCTTGAGATCTTCTAGGGCACTGTCACCCGGCGTGTTCACTATGACTCTCACTCCCAGCTTCGCGTTACCCCTGACCACAGAGAAATGACAGTGACAGCTGCCTAGATGCTTGCAAGGTCTCAGGCTTGGGGCCCAGCCCTCTTCGGACCTATCTGAACCTGTTTAGTCCTCAAAAGAAGCCAACAAGGCAGGTGTTACTATCTCCCATTTTACAGACAGGGAAATTGAGGTTTTCAGAAGTGAAGGCTCTTTACGTGTTATTGTAAGCTTGTAAGCAGCAGCGTGAATTCAAAAGTCTAGACTGAATGGCTTCTAGGGCAAGCATTTAGGCCTTCATTTAAGCCATAGAAAAACATGTGGATAGAATGGGGTTGAGTCAGAGACCCCAGGCTCACTACCAGGAATCTTGGTCCAGGCAATTTCATTCAGGTCCATTGGCACCTTTTGGGGTGGTCATTTAACCTGTAACCTTCTCCAAAGGAACTGTCCAACATTTCTCCAGCATGTTCCCAAGGAGCTCACGAGTGGCATTCTCAAACACCTTAATGACAACCAGAGATGCCTAATTGTGGCTCCCCCCAACACACACCTACTGGCTAAAAAGCCATGAAAAAACCTGAAGTTAATCAGCCTCCACCTGATCCAGGGAGTCCAGGAAGCTGGATCCCAGTGAGCACCGTTCTGCCCTCTCTGCTGCTGCTGTTTAGTTGCTAAGTCATGTCTGACTCTTTGCGCCTCCATGGACTATAGCCCGCCAGGCTCCTCTGTCCATGAGATTTCCCAGGCAAGAATACTGGAGTGGGTTATCATTTCCTTCTGCAGGGGATATTCCCGACCTAGGGATCGAACGCACATCTCCTGCTTAACAGGCGGATTTCTTTACCACTAAGCCGCCCGGGAAGCCCCTCTGCCCTTTCTAAGCCCTGTCAAAACAGCCTTGGAAACAGCCCAGGAACCAAGAGATTTAAAGCAGCTAAGATCACACTAGCTGAGTCCAGGTAGAAGGTTAGACCTGGAGTAAGACATTGCCCACCATCAGGTCAATGGTAGGGAGATGAGAACGGCACAGGATAAGAGAGCGAGACGATCCATTTGGCAAGAAGAGGTCTCAAGCTGGCAGGTTCGCCTTTCCCACTGTAATTCTGGAGCCCTGGCGGCACTGTGCAGAAACAGCAACTCTCAGCACCCCTTCCTGAAGCATCCGGGCAATACTGACAGAGGGCCGTCAGAGCACACAGACATCAACAGCCTGCACTTATTAAGCTCTTACTATTTGTCAAGCATTGCGTGTGGTGCTGACTTTCATGATCTCTTAAAATGCTTTAAATATATATATATATATATTTGCAAAGAAATACATGCTCATGGTCAAGAAATCAAATAACTACAGAGGTTGATCATGAAAACCACCAGCTTATAATAAAAATTAGCCACCCCGCAAAAGCAAATCTGTTTTCCAGTTCTTTTGGTGGTGACTTCTCTGAGTGCAGGGTTTCTCTTAACCTTCCAAAAGACTGATGATGCAGATAGAATTATTATCTCTCTTCCCAGATGATGACAGGGTGGGGTAGCTTCCAGTCACACAGCTGGAAAGGGGTGGAGCCAGGAGTCAGACTCACATCTGCCTCCCTCCAGGGTCTGCTCTTAAAACTTGAGGCTCTGTGGCTGACACATCTGGAGCCAAGTAAAGGATGTGGCTCAGGTCATATGGGCCCAGGATGGCTCCTAAGGTCACCTGTTGTCCAAAATCACATGTGGAAGACACAACTAAATGACATCATGGATTACACCCATGAGCTGTCTTTCTTCCTGGGAGGTCTGTTTTCAGCTCTTCTTTCTAGTCTCTCTGGGCCTGTCCTCCTCCAGCCACTTCAGACATCTCTGCTCTTTCTGTTATGATACAGTGGCCAACGTGATATCACAGGGCGAGTCTCTGGGACCCTTATATTCCTCTCCAGGAACCTCACATCTTCCTGTCTCTTATCGTAGAAGATAGTCTGTACAGCACTTATCACCATCTCCACTGGGACACTGCAAGAAAGAACAGTCCCTTCCAGATTTGAGGTTCATGAAGAAATGGCTTTCTCTGGTTTCATGCATTTGCAGTGGAAAGCGTTACAATATGGACAATATCTGTTGATAATATAGCTACTGGTTAAGAGCACCATCCCAGACTAGTCAGGTTCCAGTCTTAGTAGTGGCACTTGCTCACTAGCTTTGGTAACCTGGCAAGTTAGTCCCTTCTCTGTAGCTGAATTCTTCAACTGTAAACCGGGAAGGAGTGTAGTGAGAATTATGGATTATGAATGACGAGGGTTAACAGATGAGAGTTCTGAACTCGACTGACCAGAACCAGGGCTCCAGACATATTATTGTTATTTATCAGTACTGTTGGTGTTGCTGAACATCTTGAAGTTTACCCAAGGTGTCAATATACATCACATGGTGTCCTTGTATCTAAGAGGAGTAAGGACAGAAATGGTCATATCTCTTAAAAGTATAACTATTACTCAGGGAACTCAAACTGGGCCTCTGTGACAACCTAGAAGGGTGAGATGGGGTGGGAGGTGGGAGGAAGGCTCAAGAGGGAAGGGACATATGTATACCTAAGGTTGATCCATGTTGATATATGGCAGAAACCAACACAATATTGTAAATATCCTTCAATTAAAAATAAGTAAACTAAAAAAAGTGTAATTATTAGTCCCATTTTACAGATGAGTAAGTAGAAAAAAAAAGTAAGTGACCTGCCCAAGGGGACAGGATGGCTCAGAGTCACAAGCAGTCATGAAGATGCATTTAAACTTTCCTGCTAAGGGTGGGTGTCTTTGGGTAAATCCCTGTACCTCTCTAAGCCTCCTTTGTAAAATAAGAGCTGAAGCCAAGGCCTCTCCACCACTCTCTAACAGAGAAGTGATCAACACTGCAATTTAAAGGTCTCTCAAGTTCCCAACGTCAGACTCTGGTCTTGAATTAGGGGTCTTCCACTTACTACCTGGATGACTCTGGGCAAACTGTCTAGCCTCCTTGGTCTTCGGTTTCCTCATCTGGAAAATGGGGCTAATAACAGAACCCACTGTAGAAGGTAGTCATGGGAATTGGATGAGAAAACCCTGCTAACATCTCAGGAAAAGACCTGGCCTGTGGAAGCACACGGCGAGTGTCAGCTGTTGTTCCTAAGCCTCGGGCGGCCAGCCTGGCCTCCTACATCCTATCAACCCTGTGTCACATGTATTAGCACCACGACCTTGCTCCTAACCGTGACGGGCTTGCTGGGCAGGGCATCACCTGTGGTTTCCAGGTGGCCGCAGGCAGGAGTGTTAAATTCTCAACCTAAATCCAAAAGCCAGCCCCAAGTGCCTAATGTTTCAACTCGAATGGAAAAATCTACTTTTCTGTTTCTGCCTATAACGCTGATCGTGGTGTTTTGCTTTCCTTCCCATACAGTCTGAAAATCCTGAATAAATGGCAAAAAGAATTCGCTGAGTCGACAGTATTAAAACTCTTAGGCGTGAAGCATTTCCTACATTACCAGAAGTGTAAAGGGATGTTGTGCTAAGTCACTTTGTTCACGTCTGACTCTCTGCGACTCTATGGACTGCGGCCTGCCAGGTTCCTCTGTCCATGGGGATTCTCCAGGCAAGAATATTGGAGTGGGTTGCCATGCCCTCCTCCAGATCATCTCCCAACCCAGGGATCAAACCCTTATCTCCTGCATTGGCAGGCGGGTTCTTTACCACTAGCGCCACCTGGGAAGCCCTGCGAGGGGATACCATTTTCAATTATACTACTCAATAAATATGCAATTTAGGGCCACATTGCTATTATTTGTAGGTAGCAGGACAGTGGTTCATTTATTCCCCTGGAGAATATCTGAGCCGCCCAGGGGCCAGGCACAGCCCCCCCGTTTGATGATCCAAACGACGACAGTAGTAGTGGCAGCTCTAGCAGCAGCACTCCCACTTACCGGTCGCCTGTAGTGCTGGATCACCTCCCTCTCCCCTGCAGGCCCACTTTCCTCCCTTCACCCTGCTCTGTCATCCCCGTGGACTGTCTCAGTGGGGTCCTTAACCACTATGTCCAGGTGAGTGGGGTCCCACTGTGGGATCCAGAAAAAAAAAAAAAAAAGAATTCGTGCCTCAGTTTTCCCATCTGCCAAATGGGTCAAACAGTAACATTTATCCCAAGAATGTGGCTTAAATGAATTAACATGTTTAGAACAGCGCTGGCCATAGTAAATGTTAGTTCTCACTAATCCTTATTATCTGGAGTAAGAACTAACATGGCCATTCTGCTCCAGCTATTCGAGTTCCAGAGGCCTCTTGCCCCATCAGGTGTCGGGGAGGCAGGGCTCTCAGCTGTTGCTAGCCCAGGGCTTTCCCACGTCTTGTTGGCCCTGCGTAAGCCTGTCCACCCGCCTGTCAATAAACATTGATTAGCTCCCCTTACCTCCCCATTACCTGCTGGGACCCTAACTCAGACACTTGTACATACTGTGTTTTTGTTTTTTCAGTTTTTCAAGAATTTTCTTTAATGCTTATAAACATCTCCCTGCCTCCCACTACCCCCTGATGAAAGAAGCATTATTGTGCCCATTTTTAAGGATAGGAAAACTGAAGCTTAAAGTTCGACCCAAGCCCCACAGTTAGGAAGTAGTTAAGCTGAGTTTCAACTTCAGGCTGAGTTTTCATGCCCAAGCCTGGCTTTAATGCCCAGTGTTAATGGCACATGCATCCCTGACTTCTCCAAAAGTTTACAGAGGAAAGGTAATGACAGTCTTGCAGCGATGACTACTCTGATAGGAATAAGAACAGTGACCCTGACAAAGGGCCAAGGGCACTGGGGACTGGAGTTAGTCAGAGTGGGCTTCCCAGAGGAGGTGATATTAACCTGAGTCATAAAGAGATGGGGGGGGGGTGGTTATTCCAGAGGGAGAGGAACTGGAAGGCATAAGGGTTCAGAGGGAGGACAGTCAGAGAGGAGGAGCTTTATCAGGAGCTGCAAGCAGTTCCAAAGTCCTGAAGCAGAGATCTCGAGGGGGAAGTAAAGAGAGAGAGGGGTCTTTGTCCTGACAAGGAGGAGGTGTGTCCCTTGAGCTGAAGCTGGGACCTGAGACATTTTGGTGCTGATGCTTGGACAGGAAGTGCTCTGGTCATCTGCCCATGATGGCCAACTCCATCAGAACACAACGTTTTTCTATGTCAGACCTAGCCTGGAGCTCTGCATGCAATTTTATTATTCTTTTATAGCACTCTTGTAAACATTTGTGTGTGCTTAGTCACTCAGTCATGTCTGACTCTTTGCAACCCCACAGACTGTAGCCTGCCAGACTCCTCTGTCCGTGGGATTCTCCAGCAAGAATACTGGAGTGGGTTGCCATGCCCTTCTCCAGGGGATCTTCCCAACCCATGGATCAAAACCGGGTCTCTTGCGTTGCAGGCACTGTTTACTGTCTGAGCCACCAGGGAAGCCCCCTGCATTCAATAGGTGCTCCATAAAAAGAGAGAATGAGAGTGGAGAGCTGCTCCTTTGAGCAGATGTTGACCACACCCCGCCCATGTCCCCCTGTCCTTCCCGCTCGAGTGCACCGCAGTCTTCTTTCCAACTGCTGACACCTGGGTTTCCTCGCTTGGGGTCTCTGGTTCCAGGCCCCCCCTTGCTTCCTGATGGGCAGGCAGGCCTGAAGCACAGAAGAATTGGCTCCTTGGGGAGCACCCCACAGCCGTGACTGATGGGAGCTGGTGAGTAAATACCGCACAAGTCTCAGCCATCAGGCGGCCAGAGGTCCCCATGGGATGAAGTCCCAGTTGCCCTCAGTGGTAACTTTCTTGAAAATGCTCCAGGTCCCTTCACGTCTCAGATAAACAGCATACATCTAGATTTTTGCCATGGGGGGTTGCTTCTGGGGAACCCAGAGAAGACAGTCCAATTCTTGGTTTCACAGAATGAAAGAGTACAGAATAAAGGGACTTCAGGGGTAACCTTTCAGGGGCAGGAAACAGAGTCAGTAGGTGGTTAATGGCAGACACAGGATCGATCTTACTCGCAGGTTGTGTGCGCAAGAGACTTCAGGATCCTTTGTTCGAGCCTCAGCTCTGGATGCAGTGTCACGTGCTGGAAAGAATGTGGGCTTTCGAGAGAGGCATACCTGGGCTAGAATTCAGGCTGGGCCACATGCAGGTAGGTGGCCCCTATCGGAAGCTATGCAGTGCCTCAGTTTGTTCACCTGGGAAATGGGGGCCACACTTACTGTGCAAGGTTGTGATGATGTTTAAGTGTGAAATGTAAGTAAGACACCTTATGGAGAGAAACCAGGTTCCTCTCTGGAGTCTTTTAAGGAACTGCTTACTCTATGTTTTAACTGCTGTTCGCATACCTCCAGTCTAGCAATGATAAGGGCAACCCTATGTCTTTGCATTTTTGTGCCTCCCAGGGGACTGGAGGTGACTAAAAGATGGGGGTCACGTTTTGTTCAATTTTGCATCTCCTGTATATTTAGCAGCTATTTGTAAGGCCTCCCCAGACAGCCATTTTGATTTTTTGCATTTCTTTTCCATGGGGATGGTCTTGATCCCTGTCTCCTGTACAATGTCACGAACCTCATTCCATAGTTCATCAGGCACTCTATCTATCAGATCTAGGCCCTTAAATCTATTTCTCACTTCCACTGTATAGTCATAAGGAATTTGATTTAGGTCATACCTGAATGGTCTAGCGGTTTTCCCTACTTTCTTCAATTTGAGTCTGAATCTGGCAATAAGGAGTTCATGATCTGAGCCACAGTCAGCTCCTGGTCTTGTTTTTGTTGACTGTATAGAGCTTTTCCATCTTTGGCTGCAAAGAATATAATCAATCTGATTTCGGTGTTGACCATCTGGTGATGTCCATGTGTAGAGTCTTCTCGTGTTGTTGGAAGAGGTGTTTGCTATGACCAGTGCGTTTTCTTGGCAAAACTCTATTAGTCTTTGCCTGCTTCATTCCGCATTCCAAGGCCAAATTTGCCTGTTGCTCCAGGTGTTTCTTGACTTCCTACTTTTGCATTCCAGTCCCCTAGAATGAAAAGGACATCTTTTTTGGGTGTTAGTTCTAAAAGGTCTTGTAGGTCTTCATAAAACCGTTCAACTTCAGCTTCTTCAGCATTACTGGTTGGGGCATAGACTTGGATAACTGTGATATTGAATGGTTTGCCTTGGAGACGAACAGAGATCATTCTGTCGTTTTTGAGATTGCATCCAAGTACTGCATTT